>ML777268.1:1196837-1216421 GCA_009831015.1 Picea engelmannii
AGATTTATCAAAAAGGTTTTAACAATTTTCCATATAGATAATCAAAATAAACCAGTAACCCTCCTAAATCCCCGTTACATCAACATCAATATATACTCCTCCATCCAGAATAAGCTCAAAACAAAGTGGGATGAAAATATGCAGAGTGTTGGCTATCCTTAAGCTCTTGAATATGCCATTGTCCATTCTCCAACTATAGACCAGCCTTTGAAAGTCCATCTGATTTTCCATTTATTTCCATGTACATGTGATGAAAAGAGGTTGAGTTAAAACTCTTGAATTTGATCAAATATTGGCCTAGAAATGTAGTAATAAATAACAAGTAATACAAATAATGTGAAAAAAACTCAGTGAACAAAAGCATACCTTCTCTTGCCAAAATAAATTGAAGTAGGAAATTTCAAAATTAGTTCTAAAATATAGAGATCACAACTAAGATCAGAAGAGTTTCCTAACATATGGTTGGAGAGGATTCACCTTGTGTCACGTTCCTCTAATTTCTAATGTATGGGGATGAACACAACTTTTTCACATGATGCTCTTCTCTCGTCTTTTACCAATCTGTCCGAAAGAAATAATTAATATGTAAGTAATAAACTATGTTTATAAAATGAAGAAACATACATAAACTATAAAATTCTCACCCTTTTTCCATTGTGAATAAAATAGAAGTCTTCCTCAAGGCTCAATTCCTCTTCGAATTCAAGGTGTCTTCTAACTTCAAACAAATTCCAGTTTTCTTCCATGTACAATGTTTTGAAATGTGCACCATCCTTCAAAACATCAATGGATATTAGAGGAGAATGAGTGCCATCGTCATTGTCTTTCTCTATTGGCATCCAAATCCAATCCATGTTCTCCCTTATCTGCCTAAAACGCTAAAACTTAAAAGAAACATAGAGAGTTTGTCTCGGTATTGAATATCTATAGGTTAAAGAGAATGAAAAAATAGTTAGAAAGAGATGTCAAACATTGTGAAAGTCAAAGAAAAGGAAAAACCAAAATTCTAAAACATTACCTAAAATGAAGTGTCTCTACACTCAACACACATTTTAATTGCTCTCCATTCACACCATGTAATCTTGTATTCCATCCAGAGTAAAATAAGTTGGATAATAACATGTCAGAGGGGTTTGTCAAAGAATATGTATTCTTAGTCATTCGAATAGAATTATCTTCCTTGAACACTTCAACAAACAAACAAAAATGGCAAGTTCATACCAAAATGATCACATGCACCACCCTTCTCCCGCATACCAGATTGAATTTAAAGAACTAATTTTGAACGTATGCAATCAATTAATGTTGGATTAGAATTTGGTAAGCCAATTTCACGAAGTGTAGGTAACTTGACTTCTTCAATTCATCCAACCCTTTTACTACGTGGAAGAAAGTAATCATACGTATAAAACCAAACCCCTTCTTCCCTCAATGACATGGAATTATTTCCCTCATAGAGTATCTCTCCTATTTGAGAATGGAAAACAAGTAAAATACTGGTAAAACTCTCCACACGCTGCCATTCTTCAAAATTAGAAATGCACAAAGCTACACATAAAAAATATAAACCACATTAAGTATCCATCTAAGCTAGGGCATTCATATTTTAATACTCAAATCCCAAATTAAAAAAAAAAAAAAGAAAAAAAACTTCAATGCTTACAAAATGACGAGCCCTTACAATTTAGTCCAATTTGAGGAAAATTTTCTTGTTTGGCAACAAACTCTTTGAGTATGTCCTTGTGATCATACGCATGAGCTATAATCACCTTCTCCACCTTTTCACCCTGTTGGCTACGCTTAATTTCCCTTACTACACCTTTCCAATGACATTTTAAATTGTCTAGTCTTCTTTTTTTTGCCCAAATTCGATTCCTTGATGGTTGCAAAGTAACCCAAGATCCAATGGACACCCGCAACATGATCCAATTACCCATTTCATCCTTTTCATTCTCAACTATAATAGTTTCCAGCTTTCCTGAAGATCTACGAGTGCCCATTTCACTGCAAGAAAAAACCAAGGATCCATAGGAAAAAGTTAACAATAAATTCAATTCAACAACATTTCAAATTAACTAAAATGGAATTCCTATATTGCCTTTTATGGGATTTTTGTATGGGAATCAAATAAAATCATCAACAACTGAATTAAACAAGAGTATAGCAATGCTACACTGAACAACAATGTAAACAACATAATTGAACAAGAAGGATAGTCTGTTACTCTGTAGTATCGTGATATTCATTCTTGCTACATTTCTTTCAGCATTGAAATCAACTGTTGAAAAAATGTTTTATTCTTATGAAGCCACCTTCAACAGAAAACTTTTAAGCGACAAATTCAAAACACTTCTCAAGACTCCTTTCCCCTTACATCCATTAATGTATAAATATGTTCGAGCATCAAAGTTTGTTCCACAATGAGAACCATCATAGAAGGGAAATGAAATCTCCTTATAAATGAAGTATCATCCTATACCTCCTGAACAAGTGGAAGTAATGAGTGAGAGATATTCATCATTTTCTTTGCAGTGAACACAACAACAAGGATCGTGAATCCCCCTATCTTTTAGGTTTGTTTCTTAGGGATTTTAAAAAGGTTAGGCTAAAATACCTAAGCCAAAAATAGCAGCTACAAGACCTATGTAATTAAAAAACACTGCCCAGAAAATCCTAACATCCTTATAACTGGAAAGAACAATAAGGAACTCGCAAGCCTTATGAATGTTTGAACAATAGCAACATGTATAAAGCTCCTACTCTTTGGGAGGAAATTTCCTGTATCAATTTACTCCCCCTTTGTTGGAGGAGGAGCTATATACATATAAAGAATTATATAAAATATTGTAGACATTGAAAGACATGTTGGACTTAAGTAATTTGTATGTGCATTTCATAATTAAAAATAAATAAAACAATAGCATGTAGATTGTACAGATCAATAGCTAGAAGGGAGGATGATGACCAGTAAATAGAGGTGAACTTACATGGCTTGAACGCAAAATGGAATCTGATGAAAGCTCAATGATTTCAATGGAAAATAAGATCACAGACATTAAGAGAAACTAGAGAACCGAGAAGTATAGAAATTCTCCAAATTAAGATGCGAATATAACTCTCACTGGATAATGGTTTCTCAAAGTAATGTACAAACCAATTAAACCAAACTCATGATATACAATTCTAATGGTAGAAGATAAACGTGGTGAAAGGGCATTGAGGATGCATTTGGACATGCAACAATAAATACTGGACTAACTCTAGAACAAACAATAGGATGAAAGAGACATAATTGAACAATAAATAAAACCAGGCCTCACAAGGGAATTATTGGTTGAGACTGCACAAGGATATGGAAAAATGAATGTTTATTAAGAGTCAAGGGTTTTAATAAGTCTACCCCCAAAAACAGAAAGATAAATGTTTACTCCAATCAACATGAAAGAGAATCTCCTCTTCACAGCAGGAAATAAAGGCTAATAAAATTTCTAGTTAGAATGTAATTTATCCAGCCTCGTCAACACAAAATGGGGACTTTGAGAATTATGAAGAGCTTCATAATGTCCACCAAATTCAAAACAGCTCTGGTCACAACTCTCAGGAAGAAATTATCTTGCACTTAGTTGGCCAATAACCTATGTCCTGAACAAACAATGTTAGCATGGTTTATGCACATAGCTAACAGGATAGACATTTCATTCACATTTAAATGAGTGGTCTCTATCAACCTTGCAAAAAAGGTAAAAGCCCACTTTTCTTCTTGAAGTGGAACACTATGAATCTATGCCTAAATTTTCAACACCAAAGGGTTGTTGATGAATTTTTGATGTAGAAGAGAACTCGATAGACTTTTCTCCACCGGATTCAACTGCTAAGTAGAAGATAAAGAAGCTGAAGCAAGAAGAACCAATGGAGATCCTATCAGGTGATGACTAACTGGAATATCAATTGGCAAAGAGATTGACTGACAGTAATTCAAGTGTCCTATGGATTGATCAATTTTGCAGATTGGTCAAAAATTGCAGATACCATAACGAGTGAAGACAGTGCACGTTAGGCCCCCCTATTTAATCAAATTATCCACAGATTTCACACTGAGATTCAGAATTACATAAAGCAGGAACTAGAGAATAGTACAATGTTATGGGAAACAAATGCAACCTAGAAAGCATGAATTTTACTAACATAAATAGTAATGAAATTTTAGTGGGTATATACCCAAAAATGAGCAAGCACGTCAGTTGTTCAGTCCAACCTTAAGCCAAGTTAAGAATATAAAACTTATATAGAAATATAAGTAGTGAAAGTTAAAGTTTCACCTCCAAATTCTACCTCAGAGAGGTATCTTCATTTCAGGCATTCAGGTCCTTATACTACTCACAGAGTTATTTTTCCTTAAGACCTGAAGTTAACCTATTCTGAAGTAAAGTAGCTCCAGAAAGCATCTGATCCTTCTACTAATCAACTATTCTTTCTCATCAAAGGAAACATGCGTCATTGAGAACTGCATATTTAAGGTGAAGTGTTATTTTCATGGTTTTAAAACTACTTCTAAGTTGCAGACAAAAATGCACTCTGCATTTTATATATCAGACATGTAACACTTGTGCCATGTGTTGGGATAAACCCTATATGAAACCAAGAGGGAGCTAACTTATATCTTTGTGATAGATTAGGATAGCAGTAAAGGGTATTCCTATGATTATAAATATTTTATAGGTCTGGTTGCACTTGAATGAGAGGGCAAATGTTGATTTCTTCCAATGAAGAAGATGAGAGGTGTTTGATAGAGTTTGTAGATGTAGTAGGATGGGGAATTCTTAGAATTTGATCTTCATGGTTGGATATCATAGAAAGAGTGGAAAGTATGTTGATGGGGCACACCTATAAAAAAAAATATGAATGTGGTAGTTTTGAGAAAACTAGAGCAAATCATGTTTGAGTGGAGTGGGAACTAGTGTTGTTGGGTTTATGATATAGCTATGTGTGTATGTGGTGGATATGTGGATATTATGCCCTAAATTGATCCATATGTAGTAGTGGAATCTATGCTCCATGGAATAGCTATATGGTACTATAGGAATATCTCAAGGATAATTCGAGAAAAGGAGGTAGATGATAGTTAGAGTATGGAAATTTCCTTTGAACGAATATACATCATACAAGATGCTTCTATGGAAAAAAGGAGTTGTTGGGGTTGAGCATTGATCCATTGTGCACTAAAAACTATCCAATGTGGAATCTAGCAATGTATTGTATGAACTTTCCACCAAGGTACAACCAAAAGTGTCTTGACTTATAGGTGATTTTCTAGAGAAAACAATAAGAGAAGAGAAAAAATAGGCTGGTTAAATGGAATAACAAGTGAGTGGGGTGGTATCCAAGTTGTTAGAACACGTGGGGTAGGGCGCACAATGTATAAAGAAGCCTGGGGAGGGGTAGGGAAAACATGAAGGGAAAAGAGCTTGTTGATGCTAAGGTGTTGGAATTGGTGAGGTTGTTGGTGAGGGGTATAGAAACGATATTGTCTTGAACATTGTAGATAAAATGGAATTGTTGTGGGTAGGGAAGGCCTAGGATGAGGCTTTATTAATTGATAGGTGAAACATCAAAAGCTACAATATATTTCAAGGGGTCATTTGAAAATTTATGGCACCACATTGGTGGACAACTAAATGAGGTCCATTCTATTGCACCCAACTTTAATGGTAGGGGTAAGGGTGAGGTGTGGCAGGGAAATTAAGATGTTGAGAAAGGATTCGAGAAACCATATTCTTTTGATTTCCATTATCGATGATAAATGTGTCTATCTACTCTTTAATTTGGTAGTCGTGGGTTAAGAGGAAGATGTGAGATAGGATAGTGTGCTCCATGAGAAGAATGAGGGATGGATCAAATGTTCTATCATTTGGTAAGGATACCACCTTTGAAGATGAAGGAGAGGAATTTTCAAGGAGGGATTCTTCATATTCTAAGTATGAGTGATCAATAAGTCACACTTTGCAAGGGCTAGAGTGATGAAGGACTCGATACTCTGCAATAGAGTGACTGCAATTCAGATCAAGGGGACACCATATATTTGTGGTAGGAAATTAATGGGAAGTGAAATTAAGGTTTTTGGAGCGAGGTGATGAGGACATGGGGCTCGTAGGAGAACTACAATTTTGGGTTGGCATAAAATTAGGGTTTCTTGGTGAAGGAAACTTACGATGATGATTAACTTTTCATTCAATGGTGACGACATGTTGGAATGTCGGGTTGAGAGTACTAATTTCAAACATAGAAACTTCATCTTGAACAATATTAAATAAACATTTATTAAATTTAATAACGAGTACCTTATTTTATGTGGAATTTGTTGCTAAATGCAAAGGTAGGTAAAGACTTCAATAAACTATTGAATTTTTTGATTCAGACTTGTTTCGTGGATCTTGAATTTTTCTATGCCAGAAATGACTTCCAAGATGTTTCCTGAAGGATGACTTTCAGAAATCGCTAATGCTATTTCTTGCTGGTCTCTAGAAATTTTAGGAAACTGACCATGATTTCAACAAATTTTGAATCTTTCTTAGTTAAACAATTGAAAAGAAAGCTACCTAATCCACCAAAGATGGATTCAGAACTGCAATAGTTCAAGTTGAGTTCTAGCAGCACCCACAAGTTTGATTCTAGCAGCATCCATAGGAAAACGTAGAAATCAGTCCCACAATTTGAAATCGCATTTCAGTGATTCAAGTTGTTGTTCGTCTTGTTCAATCACAACCCCAATATCCAGGCAAGGAGAAAGCCCTTACAACTCAAATCCACAATCTGAAATCGCATTTCAGCGATTCAAGTTGTTGTTTGTCTTGTTCAATCACAACCCCAATATCCAAGCAAGGAGAAAGCCCTTACAGCTCAAATCCAAGATCTTTGTGTAGTTGGCACTTCGTTCAGGACATAGCAGTATAACCTGATGGATTTTCGAGTATCAACAGCTATTGATTTCGGGTCAAAGAAGTAGAAATAGCCAACTTGATTCCCTAATCCATCTATTCCATCCCAGCTGACCTCAATGCATTAAAATGCACCAAATAATTAATATGAAGCCTACAAATGCATTAATATTTATTCAAAATACCATTCCTTCATTTATTATAATTATTTCATAATGGGATAGCACATTAATTCGATACTCCATAACCAAGAAAATTTTGAATTTTGGGTAGTGGGGGCAGAGATTACGTGTAGAGTATACACAATATATTATAAAAAAATTGTGATTATCTCCATATTATATAATAAAAAATTGTTTAAGACATGCACCTCTTTTAAATTTTAGAAAAAATTGATTGGCTAATACATGATGACATGGAATTTGTATTAGGGGTTGGTAGGACCATTTTTCAACCAAATTTCCCCTAATGATTAGATCACTCGCGCGCCATGAAAAAAAATTGGTGATTACTCTTGCGCCATGATTAATTGATTAAGATTGGTTGATTTTCAGATTGATTGGATTAGTGGGCATTAGACACCTCCGTGTTCCTCAGAACACCCGCCAGCCCTGAGACCTTAAGTGGTCAAAATCAATCGGATGAATCATGGGCTTGAGAATTGCTTATGTGTTCTGGAGGTCCTAACCTTGTAGGGTAGGTTGGGAGGGTAGTTCCTTGAATTTTCAGTGACATGGTTGATTATTTACCTATATTTGATTCAGTCAATTGTGATGTGTTGATTGTGCCATTATTTATCATGATGATATGTTGATTAAGTGCAGTTATTAATTATCACGATGATGATTGATTCACAGTTTATGTGTTGATTGTGTGTCACTTTTAATTATGTTAATGCATTTCTTATGTGTCGTTTTAGTTATGATGATGTATCACTAGCGATGTTATTAATTATGTTGTGATGAATTAAATATTAAATTCCTAATGCAAGGAATATATATATATATATGTATGTATGTATGTATGTATGTATGTATGTATGTATGTATGTATGTATGTGTATGTGTATGTGTATGTGTATGTGTATGTGTATGTGTATGTGTATGTGTATGTGTATGTGTATGTATGTATGTATGTATGTATGTATTTACCTATTGTACATCTCTATTTGTTGTCTTAACAAAGGGGTCATTACATATGGTATAAGAGCAGGTTCAACCCTGCGAATTAGATCATTACGCCTTCCACTGTATTAGACACTTAAGTAATAAATTATCTCTAATTAAAATTGAAATTTTCCATGCAGGTAATCATGGTTAGAGGACATCATGGAGGTAGAAAACGTGGTGCTAGGGGAAGAGGTGTGATGCCTCTAGTAACATCCACGTCAGAGGGGTCTAACCCCCAAGGAGAAGAACAAGTCATTGGATAGAAGCAAATTGTTGTGGGGGATGTGGTTGGTTTGACGAGTTCCTTTCAGAGGATGTTAGAGGCCATGATTAACCGGCTAGATAGAGATGAGGCCAGGGTGCTTGTACCCAATGAGGGTTCACAATGCACTCTAGTCGGTATTGGTATCATTCACAGAGAACTCGAGAAGGTTAAGTTTCTCGATTTCATGGGTGCCATGAACAACTTAGCTGCTGAGGCATGGTTGGAGAACATGGCGATGTGATTTGCACTTCGAGACTAAACTTCCAACATGAAGGTCTACATGGTAGTCTTTCAGCTGAAGGGAAGTGCTCTTCTATGGTGCAAGACACTTCTGCCTCAGATAAACATGGTCATCTAAGACGTGTCATGGGAATTATTTGAGGAGAAGTTTAGGGAGAGGTATTTATCGGAGGAATTCATTGAGCGCTAGCTCAATGAGTTCAACACCTTATGACAGGGTGGTCGTACAGTGATGGAGTATGAGTCCCGATTCATGGAGATGCTTAGGTATGCTCCACACTTGAACATGGAGAAGTTGAAGGTCAACAAGTTTTTTCTTGGCCTTAACTTCAACATTCATGCAAAGGTGAGGATCCTAATGCCTCAAACATTCCACGATGCAGTCCAGAAATCCCTCGTCGTTGAGGAAGAGTTGACCAGTGGGGGTTAGGGAAGGACTACTGTGAGATTGACTGGACAAGCGACATCTGGTGCTCCTTAGCATCAGACACTAGCTAGACAGACATCAAGGTATCAAGATACGTCGAGAGGATCCACGGTCACAACACCACGAATACCGACTCCTCAGTAGAGGACTCCCTACAGAGGACCATAGCATCAACAACAACATCACCCACAACAACATCAGTTTAGTCTTGGCCAGCAGAATAGACCAGGATTTCAGGATGATAGGCCCGCAACTTCTACTTCGGAGACTAGGAGTACTGGACCGAAGTACAAATGTTGGACATGTGGAGTACCACATTACCAGTGAGACTATCCATTGGAGAGGGCCAAAGAAGCCAGGTCAGTCGGACCCACTATAGTGGGAGATTTGGGAAAGGTCCACAGGATTCATGCATCGGTGAATAACCGTCGAGTTGAGCACAAGTCCACAGTGCTAGAGACGTCAAGTACCATCGCTAAACAAACTTTTAGTATTTTGATAGATCTCGGTGCTACAAAGAGATTTATTTCTCTTACAATGCTGAAAAGAATTAAGGCAAAGGCAGTCGAGCAGGACGAGTTTAGGTACATAGAAATGTATTCATGTTCCAAACAGAAGGTTGGAGGAAGGGTTCTATACCATCGCATTAACTTGGGGGATTTTGTAACGACGTCGGACCTATATGTCACGATATTAGGATATTATGACATCGTGATCGGTATGGACTAGTTGGAATCACATTATGTGATACTCAAATATACGAAATGGTTGAGATTGATAGATGATGAGGGACAGAGAAGAGTGATCATAGGAAGAAACTAGGGAGTTTCCTTGAGGTTCATTTCTTCCCTACAACTACAGAAGAGGAGGCGCAAAGGATGTAAGTTATATGCAATCTTAGCGCTAAAGGACCAGGGCGTGGTGGAAGGATTAGAAAACATTATGGTAGTACGAGAGTTTGCTGACGTGTACCCAGAAGAGTTACCAGGTTTGCCGCCCGAAAGAGAATTTGAATTTACGATCGACTTGAAACCTGGAATTGAACTGATAGCAAGAGTGCCTTATCGGATGTCAATGCCTGAGTTACAGGAGTTTAAAATGAACTAAAGGATTTGTTGTACCTAGGACTTATACGTCCCAGTGTGTCACCTTGGGGTGTGCCTGTTGTTTTCATAAGAAACAAGGATGGGTCATGGATACTTTGTATGGAATACCATCAATTGAACAAGGCAACGATCAAGAACCAATATCCGCTCCCAAGAATAGACGATTTGTTTGATAAAATGAAAGGTGCAATGGTGTTTTCAAATATTGACTTGATGCTAGGTTATCACCAGTTACGAATTAAAGAGAAAGACATTCCTAAGACCTCTTTCAAGATGAGGTTCAGACATTACGAGTTTATCATTTTACCATTTGGACTAACAAACGCCCCAGGGGTATTCATGAGCTTGATGAATGGGGTGTTCCGCGAATACTTGGACAAGTTTGTTCAAGTATTCATTGATGACATATTGATATATTCTTGAACAATAGAAGAACATGATGAAGATTTGCGCTTAGTACTACAGTGTATACAAGAAAACAAATTATACGAGAAACAATCGAAATGCTCTTTTTACCAATCAAGGATTCATTACTTAGGGCATGTTATCTCCGGTGAAGGCATCATTATGTACCTAACGAAGGTAGAGGCTATTATGGAATGGATGGCGTCGACGAACATACTATAATTACGTAGCTTATGGGTTTAATAGGATATTACCAACGGTTCGTCAAAGCTTTTTCGAAGATAGCAAATCCGATCATGGAATTGCAGAAGAAAAACAAGAAGTTTGTATGGATCGAGAAGTGAGTGGAAGAAGTTCAAAGGATCAAGGGGTTTTTGATGAAATCGTTGATAATAAAGGTCCCCAACATGGAAAATGAATTCTTGGTATGCACAAACAGATCCAAAGAAGGCTTAGGCGGAGTCTTGATGTAAGACAAATGAGTGATCGCTTACATCTCAAGGAAATTAAGAAAGCATGAGGAGAACTA
This sequence comes from Picea engelmannii, assembly GCA_009831015.1. Classification (NCBI taxonomy): domain Eukaryota; kingdom Viridiplantae; phylum Streptophyta; class Pinopsida; order Pinales; family Pinaceae; genus Picea; species Picea engelmannii. The sequence continues at coordinate 1,207,914 of ML777268.1, forward strand.
CGCAATGTATGATTTGGAGTTATTGGCCATTTTGTATTCCTTGAGAGTGTGGAGACACTATCTGATTGGATGAAAATTTGAACTAAAAACATATCATTGTGGATTGTAGAACATATTTACGCAGAGTGACTTGAATGCGTGACAAAGGCATTGGTCATAATTTCTTAGCGAAAATGATTTTGAGATTTCTTACATAAAAGGAACAATGAACAGAGTGCCAGATGCATTGAGTCGGAGACCCCGAATATTCTCGGTGATACCTCTTTAGACGAATCTTTGAGAAAAGATTCTAAATATACAGTTCGATGATGACTGGTATAAAGAAGTTAAGGAAAATATCGGACAAGACACCATGATGGTACCAAAGTTTGAAGGATATGCATTGGACAACGACGGATTAATGAGGTATAATAATTCTATTTATGTATCGCCTAAGGAAAAATTGAGAAGTTTGATATTAATCGAAGCTCATAGAGCAGTGTACATGACTCATCTAGGAGTCACGAAGATGAGGGCACACCTTAAGCCCTTATTCTTCTGGAAAGGAATGAAGGCGGATATACTTAACTATGTGGCAAGATGTCTATAATGTCAGCAAGTGAAGTCTAAACATAGACATCTGGTTGGATTACTACAACCACACGTTGTTCCAGAATCGAAATGGGACTTCATTTCGATGGACTTTATTGTTGGATTGCCATTGACGGCAAGGAGGCACGACTCGATTTTATTGGTAGTTGACACTCTGACGAAGAGTGCATATTTTACCCCTGTGTGTATGATGTACCAGGTGCTAGACATAGCTAGAGTTTTTATCAGCAAGATTTTGAGATTACATGGCATGCCTAAAAGGATCATATCCGATAGCGGATCATTGTTTACTGGACGTTTTTGGCCTAGTTTCCAGGAGGCCTTGGGGACACAAATGAACTTTAGTACAACATATCACCCTGAGACAGATGGGCAGACAGAAAGAACGAATTTTTTTTTGGAAGATATGTTGTGTATGTACGTGATGGACCAACATAAGTGTTGGGAAGAGTTTTTTCCACTAGTAGAGTTTGCATACAACAACAGCTATCAAAGTACCATTAATATGGCACCATTTGAATTTCTTTACGGGCGACCGTGTCAGACGCCATTGAGTTGGGATCGACTTGAGGATAGGGTCCTAGTAGGACCAGAAGCGATCCAAGAAATGGAAGAACAAATTCAATCAATAAGACAAAGGATTAAATAAGCGCAAGATCAGAAGAAGATTTATGCCGATGTGCATCGCATTGACCACAATATGAAGTTGGGAACCGAGTTTTCCTGCAGGTAAAAACCGCACAAGAGTTCGATCAGTTTTGGAAAGGGTGCTAAAATCTCTCCTAGGTTTGTGGGATCTTTTGAAGTTGTGGAAAGGAAGGGACCCGTGGCCTATAGACTAGCCTTGCATGTTTCTTTGAGGCATATGAATGATGTTTTTCATGTATATGTTTTGAGACATTATGTTAGTGATCATATACATGTGATTGACGTGAGTTCTTTGCACGTGTTAGATGAGGGGGCACTCACGGCGGAGCCAATCCACACTATGGGTCATTGCATTTGACAACTACGGTGTCGAACAGCCGATCAAGTCAAGTTCTGGTGGGACAATTATAGTCCACACTCAGCTACCTAGGAGGATGCATATGATATGCGGCAACAGTTTCCATTTTTATTTGATAGTTCAAACATATAGATCTTGTCAGATGATTTATTTACTGCATTTTATATATACTGTACAACTTAGGGATGAAGTTTAAAACAAGAGGGAGTGTATGTAACATCCCTCTCTTACGAACACATCTTATTGACTTATTCTTTGAGGACACTTGTGTGCAAGTGATCCGGTTATAGTACATGATTGTATATTTCACTTGTGGATATTTATGCTGATGTAGGTGATTATGATTTGATGTTATTGATATATGTGTATTGACAGATGCTATTGATGAGTTTCCATGAGTGTGAAGGACACTTGATAGATTGTCGATGTTGATGGCATCAATGGACCTCCTTGGACTCTAGAATGAGTCAAGGTGTGGATTGTATTGGTTTGAGTATTTCATTTGTGCATATGTGACATATGATCGATTATATATTATGATGTTGTATTTGGATCATTGACAGTGTTTCGTTGATGAATGCAGGCTGACGATTGTTGTTAAAGTCCTAACCCGCTCATAGGTAGAACAATATATTCGGATGTAATAAAGGTCAATATTAATAAGGCCTTGCAATAAAATAGAATAAGTCGAATGTAAGAAGACCTAATAGAATCTTTCGCTTCTAGAAGGATCTTCCTCTAGATGCTTCTTTTGATAGACATATTTAGTATAAATAGGAGTCGAGGGTATGAGAGCCCTAGCTTGGATATTATTGTAATAGAGCTCTGCTCAACTGGAGGTTGCCCCCTCGAAGAGGCTCGTGAACATTGCTTTCAGAATCAAAGTGTTATTTATCTTTTTATTCTTATATCATTTCAGTGCTATTGTGGTGATTGTTCTAGTTATATTGTTGTTATTCTACCATTTCTAGCATTTTATTTATGTTCTGCATACTTTTTATATCTGGTATATTACAAGTGGTATCAGAGCACTTTCCTCGGCAGAAAGTGTGGGTTAATTTTTTTTTCAGGGTAGAGACTTATTTTGACGTCTTTAAGCCACATAGATCTTTCATTACACGCATAAACTCGGGGTTGAGGGATTCATACATGCAGGAAATAGAAGTGGTAATTAAGCGCACATCTGTTGGCCACCCTTGTAACCCTTGTTGGTACCCCTTCGAGTGGTAGCGCATCAGACAACACCTGTGTACGGATCGGCCTAGATTACCTGAAGCCCTCTTTAGATAAATTGATCAGCCGCTTGATTGCTATAGTGCCATTGAGAACAACACTCGGGAATATACTCTCTAGTACCTGGGTAGTCGGGTAGTACGGCTAAGAATATGGTCTATCCTCCTTAGTTAGTTCCCTGATATATTGGGATGATTAATATTATTGGACCCTGCACGTATATCAAAGAGTTATAGCACAGGGCAAACCCTTGTCTGTAGAACCCTTGAATACCTAACCCTTGGGGACAGAAACATAAAAAAATTAAAACAGACAAGATATATTGCCCTACAACTGTGTTCGGGTTGCCAAATCACTACACATTTCTTCCTGGTTAAGAATTTGGGAATTTCATCACTGTAGTATTCTTCAGACCAGAGTATAACTCCACAAGTGTAAAAAACAACAAAAAAGTCTGGAAATTTTTTCACCATTATTTGAGACCTATTCCATTGGATTCATCTCTTCGCTCTTATCACATTCATACATATCATTTTTGGAAAAATGTTTGACCCCACCCGCCCCTTTTCGGTTCCCTCATCATCATGGCCGATACCCATAGCCAAGACTTGGAAGCTCTCGTCAATACCTTGCAATATAGTCTCACTGAGACCCAACAAGAAGTGAAACAACTCTGTGCCAATGTTGTCGCCATCAATACAACCATGCAGTCCTCAATGGAGGAAATCAAGCAAGACCTAACCACCCAACTTGAATCTATCTTTTCGTCACTCTTCACCAAGCTTCATATCCCTACAGATAACCCTTCCTCTGACTCACCTCCACATACTGAAGGTGAAAATTCTTCTCATTCCGATAACTTTCAGCACCATCACTTTCAACGTGACCTATGCCTCACGCGGGTGGATGTGACCAAATTTGATGGCTCGGACCCCACTGGTTGGGTAACCCAAATGGAACATTTTTTCTCTTTATACGAAATTACAGATGACTTGGCCAAACTCCGATATGGTGTTCTCCATCTAGATAAGGAACATTAGCAATGGTGGCAATGGAGAAAAACTTCTCGACAAGGGTATATTGCTTGGACACGCTTTGTGGAAGATATTTATGAACACTTTGACACTGACACCAACCATTTGGGTCATTTGACAAAGTTGAGACAATCAGGAAAAGTGGAATACTTTATAGCTTCCTTTGAGCGCCTGGCTTTTCGGACAGAGGGCATGTCTGATGCCTTTTTCCGAGAGTGTTTTATTAGTGGCCTCAAGGATGAGATTCAGGCCCATGTCCTCATGGCTCAGCCTCAGAGTTGGGTGGAGGCTACTAAAAGAGCTAAAGAAGCACAATAGGTTGTATATTCCCAAAACCGAAAACCCTCCTTTATCCCTTTCCCTAAACCACTAAATCCCACTACTCCCTCCGCTCCACTAAAGATCCAAAAATTGACCAGGGATGAAATGGCTAAATGCTAACTCAAGGGCCTTTGTTATAATTGTGATGACAAATATTTCCTGGGCCACAAGTGTAAGGAACAAAATATTTTTATGGCCATCTCCGAGGATATTTCGGAAGAGGATGTTGAAACTCCCCTTATGTCTGAGTCACCTGAAACCACTGACATAACCCTCCCTCAGACCCTCCCAAAGTAGAACCATTCATTTCCCTTAATGCTCTCACTATCTTATCCACTCCCCAAACCCTCAAGCTAATCGGTTACATCAAGCATCGGAAGGTCATCATCCTGGTTGATAGTGGAAGCACCCATAATTTTATTCATCGTCGCATTGCCCAAGAAACTCATTGCTACATCCATTCCGTCAATAATTTCCAAATGATGATTGCCAATGGTGGCTCCATGAAATTTGGAGGGCGTTGTGAAAATGTGCATCTCCAAATTGGTGACTACCACCTGAAATATCATATATTTTCTATCGACGTGGGCGGTTGTGACATTGTGTCGGGTGCAGACTGGCTAAGGACTTTGGGTCTCATTCTCATGGATTTTAAGGAATTAACTATGCAATTTGAATAGGAGGGCCACCAATATAAGTTCCAAGGCATCATCGTCGGTTCACCTGAGATCATTAGTTCCCATCGCATGGAAAAGCTGCTCAAAAAAGATCATTCTGGTGTTATTGCCCAACTCCATGCCATACAAGCAACAGAGACACCCTCGGTGCCGCAAGACCTCCAAGCCATCCTTTCTAAACATCAAGTGGTCTTTTCAAATCCCCAAGGACTCCCTCCTTCCCATGGTGTTCATGATCATTCCATTACCCTTGTACTCAAAAGCCTTCCTCCCAATATCTGTCTGTATCATCACCCCTTTTCCCAAAAAAATGAAATTGAGAAAATGGTCCAGGAACTCCTTAATGCAGGCGTTATCCGCCCTAGTATGAGCCCCTACTCTTCTCCTGTGGTCATGTTCCTAAATAAAGAAGGTTCTTTGGGAATTTGTCCTGACTTCCATGCCCTCAACAAACTTACCATTAAAGACAAATTTCCCATTCTTGTCATTGATGACCTTCTGGATGAATTGAGTGGCGCCCAATTCTTTACTAAACTTGATCTTCGTTCGGGCTACCACTAGATACGTATGAAAGAGGTAGACATTCCCAAGACTGCCTTTAGAACTCATGAGGGGCATTATGAGTTTTTAGTCATGCCCTTTGGCTTGTGTAATGCCCCCTCCACCTTCCAAAGCCTCATGAATCATGTCTTTTGTCCTTTTCTCCATCATTTTGTCTTAGTTTTCTTTGATGATATCCTCATCTATAGAAAAACCTGGACAAACCATCTTGCTCATGTGGATCGAGTTCTCCATCTACTCTCTCAGTACCAACTTTTCCTGAAACAGTCTAAATGTGCTTTTGGCACCTCAGAAGTAGAATACTTGGGTCATCTGGTTGGAAAGGATGGCGTCAGGGTGGATCCTAAAAAGATTGAAGCTATGCAAGACTGGCCTCACCCAAAGACTCTCAAAATCTTGCATGGATTTCTGGGCTTAACAAGGTATTATCACAAGCTTGTTAAGAATTATGGAAATATTGCAGCACCTCTCACTGCTCTCCTAAAAAAGAACTCTTTCACTTGGACTCCAACCACTGCTCAATCTTTTCAAACCATGAAGATGGCCATGTGCACCACTCCAGTCCTGGCCCTTCCTGATTTCACAAATACCTTTGTCTTGGAATGTGATGCCTCAGGGAAAGGAATTGGTTGTGTCCTTATGCAAGAGGGTCGGCCTTTGGCCTTTACCAGCAAGCAACTGTCTGAAAGAAATCTGGGCAAATCAATCTATGAAAATGAAATGTTGGCTATTCTGCATGCCGTTGATATGTGGCGCCCTTATCTATTGGGGCAACATTTCCAAATTAAGACAGACCATCAAAGCTTCAAGTATTTTATGGAACAATGCATTTCCTCCCCGGAGCAACAAAAATAGGTGACCAAGCTCTTTGGATATGATTATGAGATCATTTACAAGAAAGGCAAAGACAATGTGGTTACGGATGCACTTTCCCAAAAATATGAATATGAAGGATCCATTTTTTCTCTTTCCTTCATTGTACCAGATTGGCTCCAAGCCATTCGCCAGGAATGGCTACAAGATCCCAAAAGTTCACATCTGATCCAACAATTGCAGTCCAATGCTCCAGCTTCCCCAAGATACTCTTGGCTCCATGATTTGATTCGATACAAAGGCCATTTGTATTTAAGTAAACAATCAAAGCTTAAATCCACGATACTTTCTAAGCTTCATGCTACACCCACAGCGGGGCACTCCGGGTTCACCAAAACCTATGACAGGGTCAAACGTTCTTTTTCTTGGATGGTATGAAATAGGACATTCATAATTTTGTCGATGAATGTGATGTGTGTCAATGCAAAAAGGGAGAAATAGTCAAATCTCCGGGCATACTACAACCGCTTCCGATTCCACCTGCTATTTGGAAGGATATATCTATGAATTTTATTACCGGCTTACCTAAATCGGGAAATAAATCAGTTATCATGGTGGTTTTTGATTGTCTTTCCAAGTATGCTCATTTATGTGCTCTTCAACATCCATTGTGGCTCAAATTTTTATGGATCAGGTCTTCAAGCTTCATGGCATGCCGCACTCTATTGTTTCTGATCGCGACACAACTTTCACAAGCAATTTTTGGCAAGAACTATTCAAGCTACAAGGAACCCAATTGCATCTAAGAACAACTTATCATCCCCAGACTGATGGTCAAACAGAAGTTGTCAACAAGTGTTTGGAAACATATTTGAGGTGTTTTGCCTCGGAAAATAAAAATCAGTGAGCTCAATGGTTACCCCTCGTTGAATGGTTGTACAACACTTCATACCATACAACGACACGCATGACTCCTTTTGAATCGGTATATGGACAAAAGACACCTTCAATTCTCTCATACTTACCTGGTGTCTCGAAGGTCCAGGCGGTTGACCAAACACTTATAGTTTGAGAGGTTATTCTTTGTACCCTCAAAGAGAATTTGGTCATGGCACAGAATCGCATGAAGCAACAAGCAGATCAAGGTCACTCTGAATGTCAATTTGCAGAAGGAAATCAAGTGTTTCTTTGACTGCAACCTTACAAGCAAACTTCCCTCAAGGCCGAGCATTGTCAGAAGCTAGCGCCCAAATTTTATGGTCCTTATACCATTCTCAAGCGTGTGGGACAAGTAGCCTATCAGTTAGCTTTTCCCAGTCATTCGAAGCTACATCCTATTTTTCATGTTTCATGCTTAAAGAAGGTGATTGGAACTAAGTGCCAATTTCAAACCAATGTTCCTGAGTTAGCCGAAGAAGGATCCATTTGGCTACAACCACAAGTAGTTTTGGACCAACGTGAGCATCATCTGTTTTAGAGAATGATCAAGGAAGTGTTAGTCCAGTGGAAAGATACAACTCTAGCAGATGCCACTTGGGAACCAGCTACCATTCTGCAGCAATTTCCACATCTCAAGCCTTGAGGACAAGGTTGTTTTTAAGGGGGAGGACATGTTAGGGTCCTAACCCACACATAGGTAGAACAATATATTCGGATGTAATAAAGGTCAATATTAATAAGGCCTTGCAATAAAATAGAATAAGTCAAATGTAAGAAGACCTAATAGAAGCTTCCTCTTCTAGAAGGATCTTCCTCTAGATGCTTATTTTGATATACATATTTAATATAAATAGGAGTCGAGGGTATGAGAACCTGTTGGTGTTCGGAAGTCACTCCTGGATTGCTAGCAGGAGCAGAGCCCGAAGCCCATCAGATTTAATGTCACGGTTTGTTTTAAAGGGTGATCAAATGGAGGAAGACTCCGAACGGCAGCGCATCAGCTCAGAAACCAGACCAGGCATGCATGACAGAGTGAGGTCTTGATAAACTCCAAACAGTGAGTTGTAATAAAAGGGTGAGTAGATGGAAGACTTATGCAAGAAAGAGCAGTGGTCCACAATAAACATCCGGTTTATTACAGATTAAAGAAGAAATGGGTTCAAACGCAAAATCCTTTTACATTCGAACACAAAAACCAGAGGGCACGACAACGCTACAACAAATCCTTTATTGCAACAAGTTGCACTACTGTGAATCCTCAGGCACGAGATGAAACGAAGATGGAAAAGAAAGAGAACTGTTTGTTATAAACCAAGAAGTCTCAAACACAGAG
>ML777268.1:1229429-1257200 GCA_009831015.1 Picea engelmannii
TGTATTTAATTGGCAACCCAAACACAGTTGCGCGGAAATAGATCTTATCTGTTTTAATTTTTTTATGTTTCTGTCCCCCAAGGGTTAGGTATTCAAGGGTTCTACAGACAAAGGTTTTCCCTGTGCTATAGCTCTCTGATATACGTGCGGGGTCCAACAGTAGTACTTGGACCAATATCTCAGGGCACTAACTAAGGAGGATAAATCGTACCCTTAGCCGTACTACCTGACTACCCAGGTACTAGAGAGTATCTTCCCAAGTGTTGTTCTCGGTGACACTATAGCAGTCAGGCGGCCGATTGGTTTATCCAAAGAGGGCTTCAGGTAATCTAGGTTGATCCGTACACAGGTGTTGTTTGATGTGCTACCACTCGAAGGGGTACCAACAGGGGTTACAAGGGTGGCCAACAGATGTGTGCTTAAGTGCCACTTGTATTTCCTGCATGTATGAATCCCTCATCCGCGGGTTTATGCACGTAACGACAGATCTTTGTGGCTTAAAGACGTCGGAATACGTCTCTACCCTGAAAAAAATTTAACCCACACATTCTGCCGAGGAAAGTGCTCTGATACCACTTGTAATATACCAGATATAAAATGTATGCAGAACTGAAATAAAATGCTAGTAATGGCAGAATAACAACAATATAACCAGAACATTCACCACAATAACAATGAAATGATATAAGAATAACAATAGAAATAGCACTTTGAATCTGAAAGCAATGTTCATGGGCCTCTTCAAGGGGGAAACCTCTAGTTGAGCAGAGCTCTATCACAATAATATCCAAGCTAGGGTTCTCATACCCTCGACTCCTATTTATACTAAAAAGAAGCATCTAGAGGAAGATCCTTCTAGAAGCGGAATCTTCTATTAGGTCTTCGTACATCTGCCTTATTCTATTTGATTGAAAGGCCTTATTAATATTGACCTTTATTACATCCGAATATATTGGTCTACCTATGTGTGGGTTAGGACCCTAGCACAAAGTCCTTGTCACATCCTACTAACACTCCTATCGTGGCTCTAATTGTAGGTTAATGATTACCTAGTTCGAGGGGTCCACTATGCTGTGAGCGCAGATTGAAACAGTCACTCATGAAGATTTCTAAGGGGCGCGCAATAAGGCAGGGTCCTTATTCCTTAGAATCCCTTAGTCTCTCACAAGGTCCCTCGAATGAAGTGTTGACACCAGGGGTTGGACAACTACCAAAACCATTCAAAAGGCGAGTGGCACCCTTAGATGCACGTGAGTGCGTCTTGAAGGGAACGTCGCATGATTTAAAAGGGAACTTGAGTCAACGAATCTAGGTGGCCTAGAAAACCTTGAGCAAATATTTAAACTCTATAAAATCCTTAAACATGCACGGATTTAAATTAATTAATTAATGAGTAAATTATTAATTATAAATCCCTATAAGAGTCTAATCCTTTGCAAATTAAAATTTAATTAAGCCTAAGTATAAGTTATGTAAAGAGGATAAACTGAAATTAATAACTAAAGCAAACGGGGAACGAGGTAAATAATTTCAAGAATTAAGTAAATTAAAATAATCCTAATGATTTTATTTAAGGCACATAGGTGTAAGAAATTATTAAAAGGGAGTTTTCAAAATAAGAAAGAAACATAGAGGAGAGAATGTGTAAGCATAGAAAGGAATCTAGAGTCTAGTTAACACTAGTCTAACTAAAGAAGAATCCTATTTTAACTCAACTCAGATTTAATAAGGCGTCAGTCATTAATTGGAACTTAAGGGAATAAAGAAACAACTAGGAGTTATTCAAGGAGTGCTTTTAGGAAGGGTGAGATAAATTGAATTTATTAAAATAAAATGTGGATTTACTTGTGCAAATTGGGGGAAAGGGTGACAAGTGTAAGGGGGGAATAATTCTAAATTATGTAAATTAAAAATAAAATTAATTGTGCAAATGGGGATGTGTTATGGAAAAATTCTATAAAACAAATGGCTGGGATGAGAAATGGGGGAGATAGGTTATGGGAAAAGTTATGTTGCAGAAATTTTGACTGGTTTTACTTGTGAGAGTTGGGATACCCAGCTTGACAGAGAGTGGTGGCTCTACCTTGCAAGGAAAGATGGGAGCTAGTGTATTATGGTTGTGTGCATGGCTCCTTTACGGATCGGGGGGATAACGAGGAAGAAGAGTACCCCTAGCGTTGGATGGGAGGTACCGATGAAGTTCGAGGATTAGTAGGCATCAGCAAGAGGAAGGTGCACTAGACTACATATTGAAGATCAACTACACTCACTCACCCTTCAGATTTACGGTATTTCAAGATTAAAAAAATTGTATTGATATTTAAAGGTTGTAGTGTTTAAGCATTCATTCATATACTGATACAACACATTGGATATTGGTTGCGCACTGAACTAAATTTATCCTGAAGCAATTTACTATTGAAATCACTGTGTGGAATCTATGTAATAGTTGTTTTTGTTCTTCCTTTGTGATCAAGTTTTCAAAGATTTTTTTTTCATGCTGTCTCTTGTGAAGAAAACCGAATTTTTCCTTGTACGTGGAGTAGAGGTTTATAAATTTTTGAACTCTGTTTAATATAAACTCCAACTATTGTAGAATTGTTCCTAGTTCCCATGCATTCTGAGCTTTTAAAGAAGGGGATTTTGGATTACTGTTTAAGCGAATATGTTTGCTTCCTTGGTGATTTTTTGTGTTGAATTTTCAGTTTAAAAAGAAAAAGAGACTGTTCCCCAGTCTCTACCTTGATGGACTTCAACCCGAATTCATCTCTGATTTTTTTTTCTAATAATTGTTGTGGACTTTGTTGATCCATGCTTGTGCTAGCAAAACCAACCTAGACTTCACTTCGGTGGTATTCATTGCCTTCAAAATTTGAATTTTCAAGTTGAAGGGATGCGTTGAGATCCCACTTATTTAAATTTGTTATTTGGTGGTTGGATCATGCATTATAATCCCAGTTGTATAACTTACCACGAACTAATAAATTTAAACGGAGAAATCTTCCAAAGGGTTCCAGATCTATATGTTCCATCATAGTGCCTATGTAGAGAAGAACAGCCCAATCCAGGTATTACACATTATTTTTTTCACCCCAGTGATCAATTGATGACATGTGCATAACTCACTTCCATGTTCCCTGAAAACACTAAAAGAGGCGTTCTCCATGAGAAAATTGGATTAGCTTTTCTTCCTAAAAAACTATGTCAAAGGAGATTGTTGCACCCCACTCTATACTTGAGGTGTGACGATGCTTGATCGTCGCATGCTGCACCAAAGATAGACTGTGTAGGCATCGTAGGTTTCCTGTGCATAGGGTGTGACGATTCTTAAACAAGGGAAAAGTGAAATTCACGAATGTTCTAGAAGGGAATCTTCTAGAAGATGAGGTGGCCTCCAATTGTTTTGGATCTTACTCGCTTCTCTAATTTAGTGGGATCATCCTAATATCCTCATCCATCCCTCTTTCACCCTATATAAAGAGGGATCTCTTATGGAAAAGGCTATGTTTTGCAAAGGCTTGCTAATACATGAAGAGTTCTGCTACAGATTATACTTGAGATAGCCTTGCTTTAGATCTCTAAGTCAGATTGTGGATCTTCTTCATCAAAGGAATTGGAGAAAAGGTGTGTGTGTTGGAGAAAAGATCCATTGGAAGGGACCTTGCAACATCAAGGCATGGGTTGTATTCTCCACTTCCATTTTAATATAATGCAACAATGCATTTCTTCCCTATAAAGGTGTCTTGACTTTTATTGTATAACTCCTTGATCTTATACATCGAATTCATTGGAATATATATATATATATATATATATATATATATATATATATATATATATATATATATATATATATATCTTTGTTCTCTCTCTTTGTTGGTTTGTGCTTCTTAAACAGGTTCACCATCCCGCAAATCCAAAGATGGAGAGACAAGGACAATACTAGCGAGGATCAAGTGTCATTTAAAAGGTATGTCACTTGTCCCTCTCTGAACTAGTTTATATGACAATGAAGTCTAAGGTGAAGTTTGTACTATGTCTTGTTTTTTTCTAGCTTCTTGTGGAAGTTAGGGATATTAGTTTCTGTCCGCACTTACCGATTTTTCTAATAACAAAATTGACGACCATACTGAAAAATTTAGTAGTTTTTTATTGTTTGGAATCCATATCATTCAAAGATTGAGAAATTGTGCTTTGTAGCTTTTGTATTTTGAAAAGAGAAACCTTTTCCCTATTGTAATTAGAGTTCATCGAATTGAACGATTGCATATCATCTGTTTTTTCATTTTATTGGGTCAAGGTCAAATACATCATCAGTTTCATTTATGTTTCCCTTTTGAGTAAGCAACAACCTTTAAAATACAACGTAATTTTAAAATCTATTAGCAACTTTTATTTTCTAGAAATTTTACACACCAACATTAGCTATGATGGGGAGAGTTCAAAGCCACTCTCCAAATTTTACACTCTCCAAAGCATCAATACACACAATAGTATCTTGTGATGGGGAGAGTTCAAATCCACTTGCTACATTTTGTCCTGGGAAGCCCTTCTAACACAAGGCTCAATCACGAGGTCGCATTAGGGCCGACAGAGTTACTCACCCTGCATTGTTGGTCTTAGTGTAGAGATTGTGCATATTATTGGGGGTCACTTGAGAAGACTATCATGTGAGGACCTTCTCGAGTTGATTTCGGGCTTAGATACCCTTCCCTTATGTGTGGAGCGGACTGTTGACTGCTTCCATAGGCATCATTGTCGTAATTGGTAACCTTAGTGGCATATCTCTTTAGAGTATTTACACGAGGTGATTGTGGAGGGGTAAGTCTTCACGGTACCTGGAATCGACATTGGCCAAACTCACTTGGGCTCCTTGGAGGGTATACCCACAATTATTTGTGGGAGGTTGCACCAAGGTGTAAGTCCATTAAGCAGGTCTTCAACGTAAATTTTCCACCTTCTTTATCCCAGCCCCTTCTTGTCTTGATTTCGCGACGTTGAATTTCATCACCAACTAGTGACTTCGAAATAAGAAGGTTTGTTTGCATGCTTGATATCTATATTTCATTAGTGAGTGTTGTTTGTTTCTCTAGTTGGCCATAGATTTATTTCATTCTTTATTTGGTGTGGACAACATCGTCCCTCGTCGTTCATGTAGGATGCAAGGGTTAGCTCTGGAAGATACGAAAGAGTACACTCTTTTGCTTCCTAACTCACCGGAGGCTTCTCCTGAAGGAGTAGTCAATAACGACGTAGCCTCTCAGATTGGAAGTTCTATTCCATTAGAGGAATCAATACTTCCTGTAAATCCTTTATTGAGTGTTGTACAAGATCCACTTTTGCTCCGGATAAATTCGTTGGGAGACATTGTTGCTGAAGATTATACTAGAATACCTATTGGACCTCACACAGAGTCTGGTGTAGACGATCCACTCTTCTAGAGTGAATCATTTAGAACTCTGTTTCATACTGCTAGAATTTCTAATCCTAGCCCTGCCCCTATCCATTCTCTTTGGAGGACCTCTTCGGGAAAAGATATTTTTGAAAAACTACGAATGAGTCATCTACGTCATAGGACCTCTAATCAACCTATGGCATCATATACACCTGTGACTTCAACTTCTTACACAACACCTTTAGATTATTTTACTGGCATGACTAGTAATGTTGTCATAGTCTCAGACCAATTGTTGGTTGGTTCTCATACAATTATTCCTCTCTAGCTTGCTAGCTCTACCATGTTCCCATAAGTTACGCATGTTTCTTCCGAAAGTCCGATAATCACTCAACCTCCTATTAGAACACCACTTCCTCTTAGATAAAATCTGTCACTTCCACTTGGGTATAATGCTTTGAACACTTCTATTGCTAATCCTGCCCAGAGTCCATTCAGAGGGCCTAATATTTTTGTTCCTCCTGGGTATAATGTTGCAAGTATTTTTGTCCCTACACCTACCCAGCTTCTCTCTGGGGGGCCTAACATTCCTCCTCCACCTCCACCTTGAGCATCTAATCATCATGGCCTGAGTAGCTCTAATCAAGTTGGAGGCCCGAGTCATTTTGTCAAATTCATGTTGGAGGCCAACCTCAAGTTGGGGTCCAACCTAAAGTTGGGGGGGAACCTCAAGTTAGGGAGAAACCCCAAGTTGGAGGTCATAACCTAGTGTATGGGAAATATATCCCTGGATTACAATCTCAACCTTGGAATTTTCCTTTCCAAGGCAATCAACAACCGCCTAGGGAGAAAAATCCTCAATTTAATTTTTTTGTACCCCCTAATTCCAGGAAACCATATCCAGGTTCTATGAATCCTACCTAGGGTCAATATTTTCAGTCTAATGCTCCTCTCCAAAGAAGCATACCCAATCAACCAACTCATGTTGGCTATTCGACTAAAAACCCTCCACCACCGAATTTGATAGGACTCTATAACTATCTACATATTGCTTATGGTCCTACTGGTATACCTACGGGATTACATCCTCAAAATTACCAGTTTCCTCAAGTGAACAGACAGTTTTCGTTTCTTGCTACTTTGGATTTACCGAATTTATTTATTGATCAAAATCTGGATTAGGGGATCAAATTTTGCCCAAATTTCAAAGTGCTCGGAATGCGACGAAAACTATGCCATTGCGTCTGTCTCGTCTTCCTGATTCTGGCAGTATATTTACTTTCTCAAACGGAGTCTGTATGGAGAAGATATCGGGATCTGTCCGCCAAGCCAAACAGGCAAAAATTTTAGATGTTGACTGTACCTATCCGTACAGTCCGTACAGTCCGTACAGGACACGTGGCAGGTCCATACAGGACACATGGAGGCTTCAGGGAGTGACACGTGGCATGCAGTTTTGGACTTTTTGGCGCACAGTTGGGCCAATCCGAAAGTGATACATGTCACCACTTGAAGGGTGACACGTGGAACGGGTGACGTCATCAGCTGACGTGGCAGGCTGACGCAGCAGGTGACTGGGCAGTACGGCGATGAGGTGGCAAGGTTGACTGGGCAGTACGTTGAAGTGATGTGTCTGGCACGTGGACCAATCGGTGTTTGACATGTGGCATCATTTTCGGCGAATGGTAAGGTGCCATGTGGCCCAGTCATGGGCTGCCACGTGGCACCCGTTTATTGGTTGTTGGTGTTTGGTTTGTTTATTAAAATTATATGGAGGCCACGGGGTTTGACCCCCAGACCTCCCCACCGGTGAACACTTTAACAAACTCTGCCTTACCATCGTGCCCCACTTTAGTTCTTAATATATATATGCATTCATATATATTTAACTTTGAATTAAGTTGCATACAGCGGGGGGTCGGGCCGGGGCTTAGCCCCGACCCGCGGTCTTGTGCATTGATCCATATGACCCTGTGTCCCTGTTATAATGCATGTGGGAGTTCAAACTTGATACACAACCTGCGTTTTTGTGATTCCACATATGTGACCAGGGGTGTTGGTATATGGCGCGCAGCGTGTGTATTAAATTTAAGCCATGGTTATAGTGTGTATGTGACCATACCTTTTGTCAAATGGTGGGATTTATAACCCATGGTTTTATATGACCGATGTTTAAATGGGCACGCGGTTTATGTTATAGTTCCAACGGTTATGTTGGTTACACACTTGTCAATTGACCATTCGGCTTTGGAAACTAAGCCCTTTTTATAATGTGCACGGTCATATGGAGGACCGCATGTGCCCATGTGCTAGGCGGTTAGGGGCTGGAGGTGCCCTAACCGTTCTACAGTTTGCACCATTGGTGCAGTTGCGCCCGGTGCCAGGTTTTAACGTGCATTGGGAGCGTGTTCTTGGTTCATGCACACAGAGGTGTGTTTTGTAGAGCCAGTTCCAGCAAAGTTGAAGGAGGAAAATGGAGGAGGCCTAACTTCTTCATCGTTTGGCCGATTGAGGTGTCGTAAAAGCCCAGCTAGGGGTTTTTGGACGTGCTGGATCCATTGGTGATGTTTTCAAGGCCATTTGAAGACTTCTTCTGCAATATTTTCACCATTGAATTTTCAGCAAGCTCCAGGGAGCTTGAAGCCCTCTTTGATGGAGGACATGGTTTGGTGAGCCTATGTTTGTTTTCCATGATTGAATAATAATTTTTGGCTAATTGATATGATCTAAACACATTGGGACAGGTTTCAGAGGCTGTTGAGGACTTTTACAGGTGTTTTTTCCAAAGAAAATCCCAGGGAAGCTTATGGCCACATGTAGAAGAGGTCATGCCCGGATGAGCCATGATCCGTTTGCAGAGTTCTATTAGTCATTTTTGGGGTTTTTATGTGTTCTGATCTCAATGGTACAGTCTATTTTTCCATTGGATTTGAGCAGCAGCTTGTAAAAGAACTTTTGACTAATTAATCCCAGAGAGCCAAGTCCATTGATGGAGGCTCAAGGAGATGTAGCCCGGAGGGGGGTGAACTCCTTTATCATGTTGTGATTGTTCTGAGTTTGATGGTTTGTTTGCTGCAAGTTGTGTTGCTGTGTATTTATTGCAAGTACATATATAACCATTTAAAAGAACATTTGCTCACACATAATCATTTACAAGAAGATATATGAACTTAACACATAAGTTTATTTTGCATATTTTAACACATGAAGCAAGGTCCTGTAAAGTTTATTTTAATGAAGTAGGGGTGCTTGCATAGCATAACAAGTCAGCCTTCTATTTTCATATCATTTATGATTTTGAATGATCCTATCTTGCATTCTCCTTATTGTCCAGTCATACCTACCAAGTTACCATCATACATTCCTAAGTTTGATGGTCGATCGGGAAAAGACACAAATAATCACATCATGATTTTCCATATTTGGTGTTCATCCAACTCCTTGATGGATGACTCCATTAGATTATGTATTTTCCAACAAACGCTTATGGGTTCAGTAGCCAAATGTTATATCGAATTTCCACAAGGATTATTCAATGACTTCAACAAGTTAGCTATGGATTTCTTAACACATTACCAGTTACCGATACGATACGAGACAGGAACTGAAATTTTAAGTTTATTTAAACAATCCTCTTCTACTCACATTTCTGATCATATTCACGAGTGGAGAAGGAGAATACGCTTAATCAAAGTTCCCCTTCTTGATAAACTATTGGTTGAGTGGTTTACTAAGTCACTCATCAGTCCTATAGCCCATGATGTTTCCATGGGTGGTGTCGTCACTGAGGAGAAGGCTATTAGTCAGGCTCAATATTTGGATCTCGTTTATTCACAAATGGGCACACTATATGACTTGATCCCTGATGCTCCTCGCCCATCTACAAATCCAACCCCAACACCTCCAGTAGCTTCTCATGTTGTTTATGGCGTGATTGGCACTTTTCATGATGAGACTCATTCTAAACAAGCCAGACATTCCAATCCCAAATCTACTTTCATTAATGTACAAAATACTCCTCCTCCGACTCCTTCTCCTGGTAAAACCTCAAAGGTTAATTTGGTTCAATCTACACCTACTGGTAAAAATCAAAATAAAAAGAAAGGGAAGGGTAAGGATAAGGAGGAAAAAAATAATAATCAACAATCCGATAAACCCAAGACTCAGC
Source organism: Picea engelmannii (assembly GCA_009831015.1). Lineage (NCBI taxonomy): Eukaryota > Viridiplantae > Streptophyta > Pinopsida > Pinales > Pinaceae > Picea > Picea engelmannii. Next base: position 1,238,993 of record ML777268.1, read on the forward strand.
CTGTTGATGACAAAGACAAGTGAAAACCTCATTATCCTTTCCTTATCTATGGTGAGAATCATTATACGAAATATTGTCTGCGACATGTTGAGGTTACTAAGTTCTTGCAAGGGACCAGGACACCTCTTACACCCGTCGTTTTGTCACAACCTTTTCGTTCTCAGAAGAAGGCCCAATTGGTCATTCATGACCAACCTTCTCCCTCTACCACATCTTATGTACTTATGTGTATTGGTGACTCCAAGAAGAATGAAGTTGTAGTCGCTACTCGAGCCAAATATTATTCTCCTTCAAAAGATAAAGTTGACGATTCACCACCTCCATTGGTTCAACCTCCTCCATCGACTGCACCTCCCAACGGTCCTCTTCATCTCGAACGACCGAGTCTAGATACAGTTCTTCTTCCTCCTCCTAAGGGCATTGTTCATAAGTCATCGTTTAATCCTCACGCACATGTTGCTCAAAACTAAAGTATTGTAGAAGACCTTGAGTAGGCACCTTTTATGATGTCGGCTCTCGAAGTCCTTCAAAGTTTTCCTATGCAACAGATGACACTGTTAAAGGATATTGGTGGAATTGATCCTACCGATACAAATTTAATAATATTTGACTTGGAAGATCATATTCCAAGGCTTCCTCCTCAATTAGTGTTTCAAATACAAGTTATTGTGGAAAATAAGAATATTTGTTGAACCGTTATTGATGAAGGAACCTCGAATTGCGTCATGTCCGTCACTTGTTAGAAATCCATTGGCTCTCCTGCCCATACCCAGTCACACAATACTCTAAAATCATTTAATGGTATAGGATTTAAACCTTATGGTGTTCTTCCTTCGTTGTCTATTATGTTAGAAGGAAAAGAGGTTAATGTTGAGGTTGAGGTCTTTGATGAACCTCTCGATTATAACCTTCTACTTGATCGTAGTTGGATTGATTCCATGTGTGCAGTTGTTTCTACTCTTTTCTATGTGATACGTTTCCCTCACCAAGGAAAAGTTGTTACTGTCGATCAACTTGCCTTCTTTAATTCCGATTCACGTACTAGTAACATACCTTTCATTGTGAAAACACCTCCCGGTTATGAGAATGTCGATGTGGGTCTTCTAAAGGATTCATAGCTAATGGGTACATTCCCCATTCTACCACCTGATATTCCTCCTCCTTTTTTTGCTTTGATTAACATGATATCATCCACTGTTGGTGAAACCCCTAAGTCTTATGACCCTTGAATAGTACCTAGCTCTGACAATTGTCTTCGTTACGGTGACCGAATTCCTTTGAGTCTAGTAGAATTGGCTTATCAAGCTATTCAATCGGAAACTCCTTCTCCTCATTCTCTCTTAGACACATCCGGTAGAATTGTCTTATCAAACTATTCAATCGGAAACTCCTTCTCCTCATTCTCCAGATTTCTGTGGTATTTCACACCGATGAGATGATCATGACAGTCATGTCTATGGGAGATACCACATGGGACGATGGGCATCATCATTCTACTCTCTTCCTAGAACCCGAGACCATAGAGAGTTATCAATGGATTTTGAATCTGTCTATTGTTGTTACTATTTCCATTGTTCTTGAACCAATACACGGTGTTTTGTATAAAGGGAACTTGGGTAACATTTCACCCACCATCCCTCTAGATATTTTGATTAAACCCAAAATTGTGGAAAATGTTCACATCGGAGCCTCATGTTCTGCTGATGAGATCCGAATTTACAAAGCTCTTTTCCAAGAATTTTGTGACACTTTTTCCTGGAGTTATGAAGAGATTCCTTGAATTGATCCAGATATTGTTGTACATGAAATTAAGAATTACCCGGACACTAAACCCGTTCGACAGAGACTTCACCTAGTAGATCCATGCAAAGTTTTTGTTAATAAAATCGAAGTTGAAAAACTTCTTAAATCTGGTTTTTTCTATCTTATGGCTTTGACTGATTGGGTGTCTAATCTTGTTCCAGTTACGAAGAAACAAGGCACGATCTGTTTTTGTGTATATTATAGGGATATTAACAAAGCTTGTCCCAAAGATAAGTATCCCACCCCTTTCATTGACCAAATCGTTGACGACTGTGCCAGGAGTGAAATCTTCTCTTTGATGGATGGTTTATCCAGCTATAATCAAATCAATATTTTACCTGCAGATCAACATAAGATTGTTTTTACTTTCCCTTGGGGAACCTTTGCATATCAGAAACTATCTTTTGGTCTCAAGAATGTTGGTGTGACTTTTCAACGTGCTATGTATTATGGTTTTCATGATATTAAGCACATTGTACAACCTTACCTAGATGATTTACCGGTGCATTCCATGTGTCTTCGAAATCACCCGACACATTTACGGGCCATTTTCCTACGTTGTTGCTATTATCGCATACGATTGAATCCACATAAATGCATTTTTTGTGTGGACTCCTAGAGACTTATTGGATTTATCATGTCTACACATGGGATTAGGGTGGAACCTATGAAGCTTGAATCTATTCTCAATTTGCCTCCCCCTTCTACACTACGCTAGCTCCAAATTTTGCAAGAGAAGGCAAAAGTTTTACGTTGATTCATCCCCAATTATGTTGAATTAATGAAAGGTTTTACTTGAATTCTTAAAAAGGGTCACGATTTTGTATGGGATGACATTGCCAACAAAGCCTTTGAAGCTTTGAAACTTGCCTTAACCCATACACCACTCTTGTTTCCTCTCGATTATAGTCGAGATTATTTCTTATACTTAGCTACTTTGGACTCCACCATAGCTATGGTTCTAGTACAAGAGGATGATTCACATGATGAACATGTTATCTACTATTTGATTTTGAGTCTCACGACCACCAAAACCAAATATATGCATGTGGAGAAACTGGCCTTGGTAGTTTTTCAAGCAGTACAACGTTTTTGTCATTACATCTTATTGCGCAAAACCATAGTGATTTCCGATTGCAACCCCATGCAACACATCCTTACTCGACAATTTCTGGGGGGAAAATACTCCAAATGGATAGTGATTCTCCAAGAGTTTGATTTGGAATTTGAGCATACCAAGTAAAAGAAATCTTTGGTTTTTCCGAGTTGATATGTGACCTTCCCTCTACTGAGACAGAAACTGTGGCAGAAGATTTCTTTCCTGATGAGTCTCTCTTTTTGATCAGTTCTGACGACATATGGTATGTAGACATCATCATTTATCTCCAAACCCAAACTTTTCGGCCGGATCTTTCTAGTGTATATCGTCAACGTATTCGGTATCAAGCCCTTCAATACATTATTCTTGGTGATACTCTTTACCGGTGTGGTATTGATTCCATATTTCGACGATGTCTAACCTATGATGAAGCTGAGAAAGATTTGAATGATTGTCATTCCAGAGCATGTGGGGGTCATATGTCTGGGTATGCTACTGCCCAAAAGATCTTGCGAGTTGGTTACTTTTGGCCTTCATTGTTTAAGGATTGCATTACCTTCGTTCAGAAATGCCACTCTTGTCAAACGTATAAAAATAAGATCTGATCTTATCTTGCTCCTCTTTACCCTATAATTTTTGTTGGTCCATTTGCTAAATGGGGCATTGAATTCATGACATGTAACCCTCACTCGATCAAGGGGCATGGAAACGTTATCGTAGTCATGGATTATTTCAGTAAATGGTCTGAGGCGATGCCTACATTTGATAATACCCGGAAAACTGCAGTGTTATTCATATTCAATCATATTGTTACTAGATTTGGTGTCCCTCAAGCCATCGTCACTAACCATGGTAGTCATTTTCGCAATTTCATGATGTTTGAACTTACCGAGAAGTTGGGTCTTCAACATGAAAACTCAACACCTTACTATCCATAGGCCAATGATCAGGTTGAAGCAATCAACAAATCTCTCACTACTATGCTTCGTCGGATGACAAGAATCCACAAGTCAAGTTGGCACACAATGCTCTTCTCGGTATTATGGGCTTATCGGACATCCATTAAATCTACCACAATGTTCACACCTTTCCAATTAGTATATGGTATCAAAGTTATTCTGTCGATTGAATGTGAAATCCTATCTTTGAAACTAGTTGTCGAACTTCTCCCTAACACCTCAGTTGAAAAGGAACGTCTCTTGTATTTGATGCAATTAGACAAGACTCGTCATGATGCTTCCTTAGTCATTGAAACTCAGAAGAAGTGTTTCAAAGATAAATATGACAAGCATGTCAAACCACGTGTTTTTTCTGAGGGTGATTTGGTTCTCCTTTATGAACAGGATCGTGACTTATTAGGGGTCGGCAAATTCGAGCCCATGTGGCGTGGCCCTTATATCATGGAATGAGTGTTGGAGAAAGGGGCTTATAAGCTGGTAGATTATGATGGAATTCCTTTGAGTGAACCCAGAAATGGGCTTTACTTAAAGAAGTACTTTACTTAAACTATTTTTTCATGAGTGCTTTGTATTTTTAGTGTATCATACTCTAGTGTTCTTTTTTCATTTTTGTTTCTCCTTTTAGTTGCTTACCTTGCATTGTGCTTGATTTCCAGATTTCGGTGTCTTCTCTACCCTATATTGTCTTTGCTTATGGTGATAGTCACAGTACTCAAAATCTAGTGTCTGTTGTGTGGGAAATATTTGCACCTACAGATGAATTGATCAGTCTACACGGTGTTTTCTTTGGTCGTGCAACTAATAATATTGTGGAATACAATGCAGTTATCAAGTTATTAACTAACGCCAATTAGTTTGGCATCCATCATCTTATTGTATGAATTGATTCACAGTTAGCAGTGTTGCAATTGAGTAACGTTTATTCCATCGAAGTCCTACATTGTTACGGGTATACTTAATAATTCACCTCTTGGAAAGACATTTTGATTATATTGAGTATCAACATATTCCTAGATGTCTAAACAAATTGACAGATGCATTGGCTAATTATGTGTTAGACAAACATTTGCAAGATTTATAAACCCAAACACACATTTTAAAAAGACAATTAAGCCGGTAGGAACTTTATATTAATATGTCAAAAGTTACAAAAAATTGTTTGTCCAAAGACCAAAATATCAAAATAGTGAATCTCATGGCTTCATATACATAAGCATCATGGATGCTTCTCGTTGTAACAAATGACTGTCTGTGCCACTCTATGGAGCAATGGACCAATATATGTCGATATGCCAATTGTATGGCGTTAGTAGTGCCGAGGAATTTCTTCCACCATGGTATCAGGGATGTTCATGGTTAATCCCTCTCGATTCTGCTCGATCTCCTCGAGATCCGCAGCAGCCACTCCTTGACCTGCCACATCACCTCTCTCTCCTCACCTCTGAATGGGAGATGATCCTAGAGGATGATAAGGTGCCACATCTGCATTATTGAGAACACTTGATTAGTCTTGGATAAATGACAAAAAAAAATTATAATTAAAATATCGTAAACATCATATAATGAAATTTGTTTGCTTACCTATGTCTCCCCACTAAGATCCCTTGGGTAGAGATAAGTCAAGATCCCCAAGGAAGTCCATCCCGGCATAAGCATAGTCCTCCACCATGATTAGTTGATTTCTCAGCCACTGGAAGAAAATATCGTCATATTTGACGATAGGCATGCCACCATGACGAGCCATCAAACCAGGAAGAAGGATACTAAAATGGATCCATAACAAAATTGTTTCAACAGACCATCCTGACACTTTTTCAGTTTCTTTTTCATGTTCTTCAAGAGACCCTCACACCAGTTGAAGACCCGGGGCTCCATACACACTATGGCATACTAAAAGTGGCTTTGCAAAGCGATGTGGGGAGTTGCACTCCCTTCCATTCGAGTGATAGTATAGAGGATGGTTCTCAATGTTAAATCTTGAACATCCCTAATGGAAACCTTGCCACTATTATTTTTCGTACGTGGCACGCAATGGTGTGCAACATAGTATTCCATGGGTTCTCCTCCACCCCTGCTTCCTAAGAGTGATGCCCAAGAGCCTCAGCAAGATAAACCCATCAGAAATTAAATATCATCTATATCCAAGGTGAGTGTATGCACACCCATGTGAAAGGCTTGTTCATTTACATCCCATATGTGGACTAGATACTCCAGCAATCTCAGTTGGGCTCTCATGCCTTGAATTTTGAAGAATTTGAGTAAACCACACTCCTGGAGTGCCATCACTATTCCTGGATCATTCCCAAAAAAGTATTCTTCTTCCTCATGCTCACATTCCCTCCAATCGAGCATTTTGACTAAGGAAAACCTACCAAGTAACATCAAAAGATGATTAGATTCATAAAAAATCAATTCTTGGAAGTTCTCCTAACTCATTTTTTATTTTCAAAAATTGAGTTGTGGTTGTCGCAGGGCCTTGATTTTACGCAAAGCGAAGTCATCACACCCTGGATTTGTGTCCCCTACAACGATTTGAGATCGTCGCAGTTCATGATACAATGAACCTGCGGCGATCTCAAAGCGCAATGACCTCCAAAAAATCGACCTAAACTCAAAATTAAGCCATTAAAAATGAAATTTTAAACCATGAAAAGAGAAAGGGGCAAGAGATTACCTTTTTGATAGAAGTGGTTTGGGAAATGGTCCATTAGGCGCTTTGGAATCGACACTTAAAATTTGGAATAAAATGAGGGTTTTGGGCACTATTTGGGTGAAGTTGAAAAATGAAATGGTAAATGGGTTGTTTTGACCTATTTTATTACTTTTTACCATATTTTATTGCAAAATTAAATTATTTTTTATATTTTACCTATGCCCTAAAGTCTAACCAACTTTGCAAACTGTTTTTTATTACAGATTGAAATATCTAAGGACGCGATGTTTGACAAGGATCCATTATTTTTGGTTGTTTTGTGTGTTTTTCTTATGTACAGATGCTTTTAGGGTTTTTTTGGAAAAACTCTGAGAACGGTCTTAATTCTTTCTCACACTCGTGAAACCATGAGAATGCAATCGAGTAACCTTTTATCATTTTTTCGAACTCGCATTTGTAATACGAAAAACGAACCATATGGAGTATCCTTTAAGCTCTTTTCAAGCTCCCTAAACACAAAAAGATAGCCGAGCGACCTTGTTCTATTCACGCTCATAAAAGTATTTGAAGAAAACTTCTGATGAGCGGTAGGTTAACTCTTTTTCGGTCTCATCAAATTAACTTATGAAAAATGACATTATGGAGTTGTCTTTAAGTGTTTTTTAGACTCTCTAAATATGAAAAACCCCTGAGTTTTCTTTCTTTGGACTCATAAAACAAATATTGAGTTTTCTTTCCTTCTTAGGGTTCGTTAAACATACTCCGAAGGACTCATCCGAAGGATGAGCTTACATTACAAGCATATTTTATCCTCATCAAGCTTGCGTAAAAATAAAGAGGTACTTGCCAGAAATGGTGGGGGGGAATTGGGAAATAAATGTGTATCTGTATCTGTGTTAGTGGTAATAAAGTCTCTCTTGAACATGACACCCCCCTTCATCATTGTATCCGAGTTGGGAATCCATTTAACTCTCGTTTGACCATCCACAAATTCATATGTTGGGTCATCTTGAGACAATGTTGCCAAGACAATTGTCGTGTCATTCATATGTTCAAGAGAAGTCCAACCTAAACAAACCTTCTATCGAGTCGGCCATCTGCAGTTATAAATTTTCTACCATGCCGGCCTTCCCTAAGTCAGTCCTGAATCACTTCATACTCTTATCTACTTCAAATTTGTTACATATTTCATGTCATTGATGGGGTCTACATTAAGGCCCTCCTATGACAAGTATTTTCCTGTCAACTTCAACTCATTATCCAGGAACAGGACTTATAAATCACATTAATACCTTGGATCCTACATGCCTCAATGGTAGGTTTCTTCGCTTTCAACAGTGGATTCACATCATTGACCCATGATTGGAAGATTCCATCAAGTGTTTGACTTCAACTCATTCATTCACATTCATTGGATTGTAATAGATTACCTTGGGATTCATTGACATCAATGGTAATTTCCCTCGCACTTGTTAATAGTTTTCATTAATGACCGGTAATCAAGTGGATTCTACCATGTTTAACTTCGACACCTGTAATCACATGGCTAGATTTGTACTTAGGGATGATGGAAATGAAGACCTTGGATCTCACCATATTGGTCCCGGTTGCGACGGAGTATTCATAATTTTGTACTGACACATCGATCCACTGTGTATGTCTCGTGGCTATGTTCAAATTTGAATTCTTTAAAAAGCATAGATCCACAGTGTATTTCTCGTGGCTATGTTGAATCATGATGACATGGATCCACAGTGTATGTTTAGTGGCCATGACTCACTTGACACTTATGATTATAGTCAATTGTAGTCTGATTATGGGAATGCCTACCTCAGAACATGGTACTTTATTATGCAGATGCTTGATTGTTTGCAGGTTCCTGACTGATGCACTCCTTTTTTTCGACACACACATTCTACAAAGTATTTCAGTTGTCACAGGTTCCAAATTCATACTTTGGGGGGAATTATTTTACACATTATTTTTGTCACCCCAATGATCAATTGATGACATGTGCATAACTCACTTCCATGTTCCCTGAAAACACTAAAAGAGGCTTTCTCCATCAGAAAAGTGGATTAGCTTTTCTTCCTTAAAAACTATGTCAAGGGAGATCGTCGCACCCTGCTCTATACTTGAGGTGTGATGATGCTTTATCATCACATGTTGCACCAAATATGGACTGTGAAGTCGTCGCAGGATGTGTGTGCATAAGGTGCGATGATGCTTAAACAAGGGAAAAGTGAAATTCACGAAATTTCTAGAAGGGAAAGTTCTAGAAGATGAGGTGGCCTCCGATCGGTTTGGATCTTACTCGCTTCTCTGATTTAATGGGATCATCCTAATATCCTCATCCATCCCTCTTTCACCCTATATAAAGAGGGATATCTTATGGAAAAGGATAAGGTTTGCAAAATCTTTCTTACACATGCATAGTTCTGCTACAGATTATACTTGAGATAGCTTTGCTTTAACTCTCTAAGTCAGATTGTGGATCTTCTTCATCAAAGGAATTGGAGAAAAGGTGTGTGTGTTGGAGAAAAGAGCCATTGGAAGGGACCTTGCAACATCAAAGCATGGGTTATATTCTCCACTTCCATTTTAATATAATGCAGCAATACATTTCTTCCCTATAAAGGTGTCTTGACTTTTATTGTATAACTCCTTCATCGTATACATAGAATTCTTTGGAATATATATATATATATATATATATATATATATATGTGTGTGTGTGTGTGTGTTCTCTTTCTTTGTTGGTTTGTGCTTCTTAAGAAAGTTCACCATCCCACAAATCCAAATATGGAGCGACAAGGATGACACTAGTGAGGATCAACCGTCATTTAAAATGTATGTCACTTGTCCCTCTCTGAACTATTTTATATGACAATGAAGTCTAAGGTGAAGTTTGTACTATGTCTTGTTTTGTTCTAGCTTCCTGTGGAAATTAGGGAGATTAGTTTGTGTCCGCACTTACCGATTTGTCCGATAACACCAGGGATTCTCCATATTTTTTTCCATGCCAACTAGATTACTTAACTCATCCTTAGTGATTAATGGGAATATGAGTGATTTTCCCAAGTTCTGGTGCACACTCATCCTTAGTGATTAATGGGAATATGAGTGGTTTTCCCAAGTTCTGGAGAGCACTCATCCTTAGTGATTAATGGATAGGTCTTAGGCTCACTATTTACAGATAATATTAATTTACATTATGATAAGATTGAGGATTGTTATGATTAGAACTTACATCACACATCATTCATGTTTATATTTGAGTAAGAATAATACACTTCCATTTTTTAAAGTATTTATCATTTATTTTTGAATTAAAAGTGTGTGAAATTTGAATAATTGACCATATCCCATCTATATTTTTAATATTATGTCATTTAGCTCCATAGCAGTGTTTATGATTTCACTTTGATTATTTTACCATTTTGAGATCCAATCCCATTTATATTTCGAATATTATGTCATTAAGAATAACTGTGTTTATGATTTTTATTATTATGTTATTGGTTAATGTTGGTCATTTTATTAGTGATGACTATGGAATATATGGAAGACCTTTCCTCGTTTTCCTTCTCCCTTCACATTCCTTCACAGATGCGTAGTGCATGGATTTTTCCCTTGTGGTTTTCCCCCTTGGTTCTCGATGATTATCGTGAAGCTTGGTGGGAGTGATTCCTTGACACCTGAAATGCACTATCCTTGGCACTTAGTGCATATTCTCAAACTCAATACTCAATCATGATATGATATGCTTGGAGTTAGGGTTCGAATAGCAAGGCCCCTTACCTTAGGGGATTTTCTTGGAGTTTGATCGCTTGGGAGAGGGTTAATATCCTCCTACTCCAAAATAGATCACTAGAAACCTCACTTCCAATTTTACACCTTTGGATGGATTAAACCTCATAACCCTTGAGGACTGTGTAGGTAGCGTTGAGACCCTTTGTTGCCCTTAAAGAATTTGATCTTCCTAGGGTCCCAAATCAAATTCAGTTTAAAATATGAACCCTTTCATTGGTTCAACAAGACTAGTTCTCCTTATTCTTAACGGGTTTGTAGTTGGCCTTGAAGCCGTGAAATAGGGTTAATAAGTTGGATCTCCCTCCTTCCCTTATATGAATTTGTAAGTTGATTGATTCCTTATTTTACTATAGGGTGTTTTAAATCTCTTATATGAATTCAAAAGCCAACTTGAGACCTTATTGATATGTTTAAGTAAGGCATGGACTCCATCCAAATGAGGGTTGCCAATTAATTTTGACCCATTCACCCAACTGGAGAAACAAATCAGCAATAGATAGCTCTTGCATTATGGATAGAAAGATTCCAACCAAATGGAAATATGGAATCTGCTTGCAAATGAAGCTTCAGTTGGCCCATTATCCAACGAGGCATTGCAACTATCTATCAGAGAGGGAGGAAAAGCGAGGCAGGGCCGCCCTTGCTTGGCTTGTTTGGGGGGGAATAATTCTCTCAATGGATATACAAGCGGTTGACTACTAATCAAATTATTTATTGAACTCCTTATGGCACTTTGAATGGATGTATTTTGATAATGAAGTCTTAATGTGTTTCTTATTAAGATAAATCTTTTTAATGATATTTAGTTGCGCTACTAAGGATGGTACTTGTTACAGTAGCTTGATGCAATTGATAATTGAGGCTTGACAGAATTGAACTTAACTTAGGCAAGGATTCTAAAGATGAGCACAATAGGTATCCAACTAGTAATGGCCTCTTACGTACGCTTGCATAGTTTTTAATCCTTAAAGCCTTATGCTCTTACTCAATTGCATTTTTATTGATGAATAATGAATTAAATTAATGGTTGAATGATTATAAGGGGGATACCTAATGTAATGGTGGTGTTAAATTAATGGAGTTTTTAAGAAGATTGATCTTCTTATGGGTTTTTAAAATGAATGTATAATCTTAGCCTTCCTTACATACTCCTAGAATACATTCCTAGATATGGAAAGGTCTATTGAAATCTATGATATTAAGTTGTATTTATCCTCTCGAATTATCATTCTCATGAAATGTCCTTGTTCTCATTTACGCTCAATGTTGATTGAAAATGATTAAATGATTAGATCTCTTGTGCCTTGGAATAATGTTAATGAATAAATGATTGATTGATTAAATTTATTAGCACCATGTATTAAATGTTGATCTATGATCGGTTATGAGTTTGCTTAATCGTGTGTCTTGAAATTAATGTTGATGTATGATGAGTTATGTAATTAGATTACTCATGCGCCATGAAAATAAAGTTGGTGATTACTCTTGCACCATGATTAATTGATGATTAAGATTGGTTGATTGATATAGTTGATTGTTGTCTTGATTGGATTAGTGGGCATTAGACACCTATGTGTTCCTCAGAATAGTCACCAGCCCTAAGACCTTAAGTGGTCAAAATAAATCGGATGAATCCTGTGCTTGAGTGTTGCTTATGTGTCTCGGAGGTCCTAACCTTGCAGGGTAAGTTGGGAGGGTAGTTCATTGAATTTTCAATGACATGGTTGATTATTTACTTGTATTTGATTCAGTCTATCATGATGTGTTGATTGTGTTGTTATTTATCATGATGATGTGTTGATTAAGTGTAGTTATTAATTATGATGATGTATCACTAGCGATGTTGTTAATTATTTTGTGACGAATTTAATATTAAATTCCTAATGTACAACGCTATTTGTTGTCGTAACTGAGGGGGTTACATATGGTATCAGAGAAGGTTCAACCCTACGACTTGGATCATTATGCCTTCCACTGTATTAGACACTTAATTAATAACTTGTCGCTAATTAAAATTGAAATTGTTGATGGAGATAATCATGGTTAGAGGACATCGTGGAGGTAGATGGCATGGTGTTAGGGGTAGAGGTGCGATGCCTCTAGTAGCATCCACACCGAAAGGCTCTAAGCCCCAAGCAGAAGAACAAGTCATTAGACAGGAGCAGATTGATGTGGGGGATGTGGTTGGTTTGATGAGGTCCTTTCAGAGGATGTCAAAGGCCCTGATTAAATGGATAGATATACATGAGGCCAGGGCTCGCGTTCCCAATGAGGGTTCACAATGCGCTCTGGTCGGTACTGCTAGCATTCACAGAGAACTCAAGAAGGTTAATTTTCCCGAGTTCATGGGTGCCACGGACGGCTCAACCAATGAGGCATGGTTAGAGAACATGGTGATGTGATTTGCACTTCACGACTACACCTCCAACATGAAGGTCCGCATGGTGGTATTTCAGCTGAAGGGAGGTGCTCTTCTATGGTGGAAGACGCTTCTACCTCAGCTAAACATGGTCGTCGAAGACATGTCATGGTAATTGTTCGAGGAGCGGTTCCCGAAGAGGTATTTATCAGAGGAATTCATCGAGCACCAGCTCAATGAGTTCAACGCCTTATGATAGGGTGGTCGTACGATGCTGGAGTATGAGGCCCGATTCATGGAGTTTCTTAGGTATGCTCCATACCTGAACACGGAGAAGTTGAAGGTCAACAAGTTTGTGTTCGGCCTTAACTTCAACATTCATGCAAACATGAGGATCCTAATGCCTCAAACGTTACATGATGCAGTCTAGAAAACCCTCATCATTGAGGAAGAGTTGCACAGTGGAGGTTAGGGCAAGACTCCTGCGAGACTGACTGGGAAGGCAACATCTAGTGTGCAGTAGCATCAGACACTAGCCAGACAAACATCAGGGTATCGAGATACATTGAGAAGATCCACATTCACGACACCATGATGATTAAATCCTTAGCAAAGGAATCCCTACATAGGACCACAACATCAACAACAACGTCACCCGTAGCAACAGGAGTTTAGACCTGTTTAACACAACAAATCAGGATTTTAGGCTGGTATGCCTGTAGCTTCTACTTCGGGGACCAGGAGTACTGGACCGAAGACCAGATGTTGGACAAGTGGAGAACCACATTACCAGTGAGATTGTCCATTAGAGAGGGTCAGAGCAGTCAGGTCAGTCGGACCTATTAGCACTAGAAGTCACCTTTGGATTGCAGCAGAGGTAATCCATGTACCCATTATTTTTTTATGTCACAATGAATAAATTTAAGGGGGGGGGTCTAATGGATGCAAACTCAGGATGATATCACTTTAACTCAGAAAACTAGGTTGGTATGCACAGGCAAATGAGGTCTTGATCTAACTTCAGACATCAAGTTGTAGTAAGGGTGAGTAGGGGGCAGAACTTGAGGAGAAAATGTGAAGGACTGTTATGGACATCCGGTCTTCCAACAACCTAAGGAGGAAAATATTTGAATACAAGATCCTCTTGAATCCAAAGTTTCAGAAAACTGAAGACGTTGTAACAACACTCCAATCAAACATACATCACAACATGATTACAACAACTCGACTGGATCACCTATGCCCAAGCCTTCAATATCAAAGGAAAAAGAGGTGAAAAAGAAGGTTGACTGTCATTAAACAAGAAGTCTCAAAATTCAATACATATCTAGAGAACCAGAAGCTTTACTAAAACTTTACATATGGGAGCTTAGCTCAACCATCAACCTTTACAAAATCCCAGAACTCCACATATATACTCAAAATAATTCACCATCCTCAGAAGAGGCGTGCTCGAACCATTGCATTCAAGGCTCAGTGTCTGCAACTTCTTCTATCAGTCTGCACCTGCATTCTTCTATCAGACGCGAGCTCAAATCAGTATGGGCCCTACAGAAAAACCGACTCGTAGGGGTACCACGGGCTGACGGTCGACCTCCACTACCAGCTCTTCCATCCTTTTCATTTATGGGGTGAGGTGAGGCTTCAACCACCTCCCCTCCACTTTCATTTACTTCTTCATCAGGATCAGAACGAGGCCAAGTCGATTTGGCACCTGGAGAACGTGGCGACCCCTTCTGCGGAAACATCAGCATTTTGGCCCTGGGCGTAGCTCACATGAACTCTACACATTTACTTACATACGACCTCGATCCATGACCTAGTTCTTATCCCCTGTGAAATTTCAGGATTTCACATTTCGGGAGTCTTCACTCCACTTGATTCCCAATATCCCGATGCTCGAATTCGCGAAATGGCCTCTCTCAGATTGACGGTCGGATCTGCTATGCATCTCACGGCCATGATTGCATCCCAGAAACCCCAGTCACCAGTCGATAAACAGGCGCTTACTCTTCTTTGTGGCCTCGCTTTTTTATATGACTTGGGGCCATGACCTGGGGCTCTGTCCCTGAATGTTTTCGAGACTTTTATTTTCGGGGAATCGAGGTGCTACATCCTGTCAAACCTCTGATTAGCGAAAGTGCGATTTCAGGATTTCACGTTTTGAGAAATTGCATCGTGCTCCACGCTAAAACCCTGATTCATGAAATCGTGAATTCGCTAATCTGCTGCCACGTTCCCTTCCGGTTTGGATAGCCCAGATCTTCTTTGCACTTCAGGACTCAAGGGTTTCTCTCCTTCCTCAGTTCAAAATTCTCGAAGTGGCATTCTCCGCTGTCCCAATATGCGCATGCCTTAGCGCAACGCGCCCCGACTTTGGATGAAACACAACTGTGGGATTTTTAAACCCCCTTCTTTCGCATTTTGTCATCCAATGGTCAACTCCTAAAGGAAAACACATCCTTGCAAGAATATGTGATAACATTAGGCTCCATGGGGGATAGAGTCCTCCCTGCAAGGCTCTAAGATCTCTTTTGCAATTCTAGTCGCCTTCTATTGGGCTATGGAGTCAATATTGAAACACCTTACTGAGGAATACAGGTCGATACGTAAAAAATGAAAATAAACACATATGCTCCAGGTAGCTTATTTATGTACAGACCTAAACTAATTTATTTTTACATAGTGCTAGGTGAAAGTGAATTTCCACCATAGCCATTCAAGTAACTTCTTGACTGGAAGTTCCTTTACTCTGTCAATGATTGATAACATATGATGCAACCGTGACAACAGAACGGTTACATCCTTCATCTTTCCTCGAAAGGTTGAAGTTGGGAAAAATCTAGGCGGCTCCAAGGCATGAAGGAAATGAAGCTCAATGTACTCGATGATAGGATCATAGAATGAGTGGAAAACTATGGAAAATTTGTAACAGACAGCTCGATATGCTCCACAACTGATCACACGTGGATGAATATCTCTGATAAGCATAGGTGGATGAGAAGTTGATGCAGGCTGACTAGTCTCAGGTGGTGGTTTCTCACCTACAGGTTCTGAGTAGGCTATGAATTTCCCCTTCTGTTGCTCCTTTTCTTCTTTATGGATTTCCCAAGGATCGGAGTCATAATCGTCATTAACGGACCCATGGGAAATCTATTCTCTTCAATCTGTTGCTCAGGATGACTGATTTTCTCATGATGATTTCATCAATGAATAGAGAACATGGCTCTGTTGTATTCTCTTGGAAATCTGTCATATCCAGCTCAGAATCTGATTTGTAGCTGTCATATACAGGCTGGTTGCTCCCCGGGTTAGCAAATTGTGATGTGGGGCCCTGCTTCTCTTCATCTGAATAATCATCGAAGCTAGGGACGGCAGGCACCTCAGGATCAAAATGCAAGGCCTCTACAGCTATGAAATCTTCATTATCATCCTCAGTAGAGCTTCCAAGAACATCTGCCTCAAGGACTGGAAAATAATCTACGCTTTATTCAGATTCCAACCTTTCTAGTTTGGCAGAGAGAGATTTTATCAGTTTCATTACTTCACTCAAAGCATCTTCATCTTCCTCATGGCCCTCATCCTCACAGTCTTCACTAGTCATGGCCATATCTTTATCATGACCTTCACATTCCTCACAACAATTATGACATGTTAACTCAAAGGAATAATACCTTTGACAATGCTTATTAAAAGTTGCATGAAACTATTCCAAGGAGGAGATGCTAGCAGGGGGCAAGGATTGATACCACTCATGGGCATCCCCGTCCAATGAGAACATGAACATCTTCATTAAAACATCCTCATGATGTACCTCCCATTGATGCATGAGTTCATGAAACTCATGGAGATGTCGAGCAGGGTTGTTCTCTTTACGTTCTCTAAATATGGGAAAATAATTACCCCATTCATCCATAGTAGGGACAACATTAGGAAAACCAGGAACATCAGAAAAATTAAAAGGAGCAAACCTCTGAGCCAAGATTTTTTTCATTTCGAACCAGTGGATTTGCCATTCGATCCTTCAACCATGGAGTCACCAGGTGAATGATATGCAGAATGAGTGTGTTTGGTCTTTGTTCACCATCAAAGACCAGACCTGATCGTTGTGTTCTCCCAGGGGGCTACTAGGTGTAGCCAGAAGCAGTCAAACTGAAACAACAGAGTTGAGACAATGGATTCACCTCAGTGGAGTCGCCAGGTGCAAGCGCAATATTCAATGGTTTTGATACCTGATGCATCTTCAGAATCAGAAGCTCGTTGTCGTTCTCCCAGGGAAGATATCTTCATTTTCATCCCCAACAATGGTGCCAGAAATGTTAGCACTAGAAGTCACCTCTAGATTGCAGCAAAGTTAAGCCCAGTACCCATCAGTTTTTTATGTCACAATGAATAAATTTAAGGGGGGGGGTGTCTAATGGATGCAAACTCAGGATGATATCACTTTAACTCAGAAAACTGGGCTGGTATGCACAGGAAGATGAGGTCTTGATCTAACTTCAGACAGTAAGTTGTAGTGAGGGTGAGTAGGGGGAATAACTTGAGGAGAAAATGTGAAGGATTGTTATGGACATCCGATCTTCTAGCAGCCTAAAGAGGAAAAGCTTTGAATACAAGATCCTCTTGAATCCAAAGTTTCAGAAAACTGAAGACGTTGTAACAACACTGCAATCAAACATACATCACAACATGATTACAACAACTCGACTGGATCATCCATGCTCGAGCCTTCAATATCAAAGGAAAAAGAGGTCAAAAACAAGGTTGATTATCATTAAACAAGAAGTCTCAAAATTCAATACATATCCAAAGAACTAGAGGCTTTACTAAAACTTTACATACGGGAGCTTAGCTCAACCATCAACCTTTACAAAATCCAAGAACTCCACATATATACTCAAAATGATTCGCCATTCTCAGAAAAGGCATGTTCGAAACATTGCATTCAAGGCTTGGCGTCTACATTTTCTTCTGTCAGTCTGCACCAGCATTCTCCTATCAGACACGAGCTCAGATCAGCATGGGCCCTGCAGAAAAACCATCTCGCAGGGGTACCATGGGCTGATGGTCCACCTCCACTGCCATCTCTTCCATGATTTTCATTTATGGGGTGAGGTGAGGCTTCAACCACCTCCCCCCCGCTTTCATTTACTTCTTCATCGGGATCATAACGAGGTCGAGTTGATTTGGCTCCTAGAGAACGTGGCGACCCCTTTGCGACAACATTGGTTTTTTGGCCCTGGGCATAGCTCATGTGAACTCTGCATCTTTACCTGCATACAACCTCGAGCCATGACCTAGTGCTTACCCCCTATGAAATTTTGGGATTTCGTGTTTCAGGAGTCTTCACTCCACTTGATTCCCAATATCCCGATGCTCAATGTTAAGGTCCTAACCCGCACATAGGTAGATCAATGTATTCGGATGTAATAAAGGTCAATATTAATAAGACCTATCAATAAAATAGAATAAGGCGGATGTAAGAAGACCTAATAGAAGCTTCCGCTTCTAGAAGGATCTTC
>ML777268.1:1280135-1319296 GCA_009831015.1 Picea engelmannii
TGGTGTATTGTGGTGTATTGGTGTAACTCTTATACTATTGTTCATTGCTCATTGGATATAATTGAATGGTTTAAGTATAAGTTGAAAAATGTTTTTAAATTGTACTTGATACTGATTCACCCCCCTCTCAGTATCAACAGATATATACAATGTGAAAAACGTGTCCAACCTGGAGTTGACATGTGTCCCTCCTAAAAGAATAATATAATATTGAGTAAATATTAAGTGAACTATCGTAGTTGTGCTCTTTGAGATATTCTTGGAGAAATATTTAAGGGAACTATCTTTGTTGTGTTCTCTGATTTAGAACAATTAATTGCATTGATTTAATGCAAAAAAATGCATTGATTTAAGTGATGATACGATAAAAAATGATTTAGCATAATCAAGGGAGTTGTCTAAACATTTGACTTTTTTAACTTTTTCACTGGAATCAGGGTGAAATATACATTTTTTGTTGTTTACATTGCACTTTTGAATGCATAAATGGATTCAGCACCCTGAAAAACCCTCAGGTCACTCGAATTATACATACTCAATCACTCAAATATGGAGTTCCAACAATTTTTGGCCAAATTTCAGTAAAAATTGATCGGAAATATGCCCATAAAAACTCCAAAAAGTCGAACTTTTAGACTACGCCATAATCAAGTACGTGTATTCATTTTAATAATGATATAACATAAAACAATAGGGTACATTGGTTTCACTAATAATAATAGGCATTGTCTAAACCTTCGTCATTTTGAACTTTTTCACCGTAATATGGTGAAATAGATCTTGGTGAAATCACCATTTTCTTTGTTGTAATTGTATTTTTGAATGCATAAATGGATGCAACACACTGAAAAACCTTCGTGGCACTTGAATTATATAGACTCAATCACTCAAATCTGGAGTTCAAACAATTTTTGGCCGGATTTTAGGAAAAATTGATCGAAAATATACCCTTAAAAATGCCACAAAGTCGAACATTTAGACTATTTGATAATGATATAACATAAAACAACAAGGTGCATTGATTTCATTTATAATACTATGAAAAATTATTCAATGCATTAATTAATTGAAGAAATGACACGTGTCCCTCCTAAAAGAATAATATAATTTCAAAACAAATATATAAGTTGAAGTTGTGCACGTTTTTTTGGTTATGTGTGATTTATCTATTAGTATTTGCACATTAAAACAATTATAATATTAAGATATATAAAATGTGAAAAGTGTACTCAACATGGAGTTGACACGTGTCCCTCCTAAAAGAATAATATAATATTGAGTAAATAAAAAAACGTGTGCAGAAAACAATAACATTAAATATTAAGTGAACTATCGTAGCTCTGCTCTTTGAGATATTCTTGGAGAAAGTTTTAAGACAACTATCTTAGTTGTGCTCTATGATTTAGAACAATTAGTTGCATTGATTCAATGCAAGAAAATATGCATTGATTTAAGTGATGATACAATAAAAAAGAATTTAGCATAATCAAGTAGTTGTATTCATTTTAACAATGATAAATCATAAAACAATAGGGTGCATTGATTTCAATGATAGTGATATAACATAAAACAATAATGTGCATTAATTTCAATGATAATACTATGAAAAATGATTCAGTGCATTAATTAATTGAAGAAATGATATGAAGTAAATTAATCCTTTATATTGACTTCAACTGTGAGATACATTGAATCATCAAGTGAAATGAATTTAGCAATAACGTAGTGAAAACAAATTTCAAAGCATATATTATAAGTTGAATTCATGTACTTTGTTTGGTTATGTGTGATTTATCTATTAGTATTTGCACATTAAACAATTATAATATTAAGATATATAAAATGTGAAAAACTTGCTCAACCTAGAAAAGTAGAAAAGCAAAAGAAGAAAGATTGAGATTGATCACTATGTAAATATTTGTAATTTACTACATTCTTAATATTATCATATATTTCATATTTCTTCATTGTTACTTTTTATATTCAACATATTCCTCATGTAACTGATTAAGTATACTTTTGATTGACTAACAGCCAGCTCCAATCCGCTGCCCGTTGAGAAATAAGTGGTTATCATTGGGGGGTCAGTCATCATTGGTAACAGGATCGGTCAATGGTGCAATAAGTGGTTATCATTGGGGGGTCATTATATCCTTCTAAAGTCTGTCCTGGAAAGTCAACCAAATTATCGGATGTCTTTGGAGCTTATCCCTCAGTCCATTATTAATCAAATCCGCAAACTTATGTTCAATTTCATGTGGAAGGGAAATAAGGATTCCAATCACTATCACCTTTGTAGGTGGGATGTGTTATCTTATCCTAAGTCCTATGGAGGATGGGGATTTCGCAACTTAATCCACTTTAATTCTGCATTAAATGCAAATACTCTATGGCGAGTACTTACCCAGGAAGGCATATGGCATAGAATTGTGAAGGATAAATACCTACAGCATACTGCCATTGTGAATTGGCTTAGATCAGAATCCTTCCATCAGAGATCGGCCTCAAGGATATGGAACAATTTATTAAAATCTATTCATCTTATTACTCATTGGCTCGGTTGGATGTCGGGTTCAGGCCATCTCATCACTTTAGGAAAATATTATATTATGGGTTTGAGAGACAAGTCTCTTCTCTCAAGAGAGCTTATAGAACATCTTCGAAAAGCAAGTATTTTGATCTTAGCTCAAGCAATAAAGTTACACAATTCTGCAGATTCTTTTGGGAATTGGATCGATAGCAAGGATCTGGGCTTAAGTGGTAATTTAGTAGTAGAGTGGGATCTTTATCTTAAAGCTCTCTTTGGAGCTGGCGTAAATATAAGGGACTCCCCAGATCAATTGTTGTGGACTGGAGGTAATTCTTCAGGTATTTTATTAGTTAAAAATGCATATATGGCTCTTTATTCAACTTTTAATTTTTAGAATGTGGAGTGGAGGCAAAAAATATGGAAATGGGATATTCAGTTAAAGATCAAATTATGCATTTGGCTGTCCATGGAACAAAAATTATTAACCTGGGATATCTTACAGAAAAAAGGTTGGGAAGGTCCTAGCCAATGTATCCTGTGCAAAAACAACATAGAGGATATTAATCATCTTTTCATTGACTGTCTGTTCACTAAAAAGGTCTGGGATAGAATCAAGATCACTCTAAATTTCAAGAGGCACTGGGAAGGTAAGGATTTGTCTGATTGTTTTAATAATTGGACTAAAGATAAATCAGTGGCACCTTCTCTTGCAACTATCATCATTTGGTTTATATGGAACGAAAGGAACAGAACAATCTTTGAAAACATGAACCCTTTTGTTCAAACTGTGATCATTAAAGTGATGGGACTATTTAAGCAACATTCATCATCAAATCTAGTTGCTCCTGTAAATATAGTTTCTCCTGTAAGAGATTGTAATATCTCGTACTTAGATGGTTATTCATTAGCCTTTTTCGAAGGGGCTTTTCAGAGTAATAAGACAGTATGTGGGGCAAGGGGAGTTATCAAAACTATTGACTCTCGTGTGTATAGATAGACTCTTAATGGGGGCGAAGGCACTAATACAAAGGCGGAGTTGTTGGGTATTTGGGCGACCCTCACCTTAGCTAATCACCTATCTCTCTCGAAGATTCAAGCTTGTGGTGACTCCAGAGTGATTATTGATTGGTTAAATGGCAAAGCTTATCTGCAGGGATGTTCGATAGAAGGCTAGAAAAGTAGAACTCAAGATCTCATAAAGAATTTTCAGGCTACTAGCTTTCAGCATATTTACAGAGAATTTAATAAAGAGGCAGATCAACTATCGAAATCATCTCTTCTAGAACCGAAGGGTAAGATAACATATTATCTATGGGAACCTGGAGGAGTTGGAACTATGGAACATTTACATATGTTCTGATATTATTATCTTTTTTGAGATAGGAAATGATTATTATCAGTGATAGTGATCATGAAGGATGAGATTTATGTGTTTGTTGGAGATCTTATTTTGGGTTTTGAGATGGAAATATCTTCAATAAAATTGTATGCTTTCTTAGACTCGTTGATTGTACTTTGAACAAAGCTTATTATCAGTCTTTGACTAGGCTTTTTGGACTTGGCTGCTATTATGTAAAAAAAATTATATCTGAATATAATTTTGAGTTAATTTTCATTTGAAAAAAGTAAACTTTTGATTCATACTCTCTATATTCTCAACAAACTGATGTAACTTAATAAATTTCAAATGATCAGATTATTCTTCGACATATAGATATGCATATTGTTGTTGATCTATAGAGTTTGTGTGATTGCCCACGACTGGAACCAACATAGATCCATCTTAACCCTGGATCTATCAAGTGCCGAGAGGGATCAAATCTCTCTAGGTGCAAGCCTTTAACCTTTCCTCAAGTTTTGCACTCTAAAAAAGCTTTGCACATCGAGATATTTGATCCCTATCGGCACTTAATAGATCTAGGGTTAAGATGAATCTTTGTTAGTTTATAAGAGATCTTGTTACTAGATCAAATTTTGTAATGTCAATTCAATATTTATAATGTCTTAATATAAAGAATTAGAGATAAAAATATATTATGTTATTTAAATTTCATTATCTAAAATAAATTGTAAATGTGTTTGTTTTTTCCACAATAAAACATAATATTGTTATGAGCATCGGTAACTAAACAATTATCATCAACGAGTAAAAGAGATAAGTTAAGTTGCATATATATAAAAGCTAGTAAATAACATAACAATTTTAATTTAAAAAAAAAAAATTATTAGAAAGATATTAAAAATGAAGAAAGATTATACAACTCCAAACCCACTTGATAAATAAAATATACAAAATTAAAAGTCATTAGAGATTTTTCCATGACTCTATATATTGAATTTTTTCTTTGTTGAATGGAAAGGAGAAGATGAGGTTTGAATTTTTTCTTTGTCGAATGGAAAGGAGAAGATGAGGGGTTGAAAAATTCCATGAATTGTTGACATTATCTTATTTGAAAGGCTCGATACCATTGTTAGAACATTGTTATATGGTTGTTATTTTCCATTGATGATGAGATACTCTAACATTGTTGCCATTAAGGTTTTATCATCATCGGTCAACAAAATGAGAAGTTGGAAAAAGAGTGAAATTAAAGGTACATGAAAATTATGATACTCGTATTTTGCGACGCGTCATCTCGAAGTTTAATGATAGCTCCCATCTCAATCAAAGTTGGAAATAAATGAGCCCTATAAATCATTGGTATAGATGTACAAAAATAGAAAGGAAAAAGTTCCAAAAAGTTAATGTGTATACGTATTTACGCTATGTCGGCTACTTCCATTTGTGAATCTCACACCCTTTCTAGCAATATATGTCAACACGATAATAATTATTTAGTTGGAAGTGGGGCCCACTTCTCTTCTTCAATCAAACCCCTTACCTTATCCACATTATGAATCTATTTCCATTCTTCATGCATTGCTTACGTCATATCTAGAATTAGCTAATAATTCCTCTAGGTAAAAATTCAAAAGGACGAGAAGAGAGATATTTGTTTTACTATAGTGTCATGATTAGAATTTATTTAAAAATTATTATTAAGATAAAATATAAAAATAAATAGTATTAAGTTAATAGTTAATGTTTTATAATCTATAATTTAAAAATAAAATGTAAAACTGATTACCTCATTCTTTTTATTGAAGTTAGATAATGCCCATCAAAATATGTGTGATACTCTTAACATTTATGCATCAATGGATTCTATAACATAAATATTTCATTCTAGGTTTATAATATAAATATAAATTGTTTAAGGTGGCTAATGAATTATTGAGTAATAAGTATAACATAATAAAAAAGTTAAATTAAGAAAAAAAAGACTTGACTCAAGTATTGTTTACTTATTAAGAGTTTAACATATTATTTATGGTAATTGAATTAGGGTAGAGAAGATAACAATCATTCTTCATAATTATCCAAACAAAACTTAATTGATAACAATCATTCCTCACACCATTCAAACTAAACCCAATTGACTTAACTCAACAATTGTATAATATTAAATCTTACAATAATATAAACTTAAAAAACACAAATTAAAACAACAATTTAATTATTTATAAAAAAAAGTTAATATATAATAAAATTTTATAAACTTGTGTTAAAATGATTTTTTCAACATTATAAAGTTTTAAAACAAAACAAATATTACCAAAATTAAGATTAATACTAACAAACTTCATTATAAGTTGATAGTTGAACTAACCCAAAAATATCTAAAGACAACTAATTGATTAAATATATTATACAAATAAAATTCCACATTAACATTATATCATTTTAACCTTTAATAACATAATCTACATAAATTCACTCTTCATGATAATTATATCTTTTTGAGACTTCTTCACTTGTATAAACAACAATGATTATAATATTTTTATTTATATCATGTTAAAATATAAAAATAATATACTAACAAATATTTAATCGTAGTCTAAATGTTTTACTTTTTTGTTTTTGTTTTTTTTAATTTTTTTGTTTGGATTTGCAGATTTGAATGGCTAAGTTTGTGTAATTTGAGTACCCTGGAAGTTTTTCAACTCGTTGAATCCATTTATGCATTCAAAAAAACAATTTAAACAACAAAAAAATAGAAATTTTGTCCAAATTTACATCACCTAATTTCAACCAATTCATACCAAAAAACCCTTAACAAACATCATTATTTATTAGATTTAAAATAATATTCGTATTAAAATGATACAACTTAAATCATTTTCTTAATTATAATATAGCTTCTTATTATTATCCATTTGATAACGACTCTTATCATTTGGATAATTAAAAAAATAGAACTCTCGACTCCCACTCTATTGTATGGTTTTTCACCCTTACTTGACTTCCCTGAAATAATGATAAGAAATGTATTATATTTTAACAAGAAGTGACTATATGTTTAGTCAAATGTCAAGGTTTAACACCGCCCAAATATTTTTAAAATCTAATCTCTCGAATCTCGCCGCATATTATGTTATTTTATAATAATGATAAGATTGCATTAATTATACATGTTTAAATTCAACAACAATATTATAAGATAATGTAATTTAATATTTTTTCCTAAAATAATGCTTATGAGGATGTCATTGTAAGTAAATTCAAAATACTATGTCAATTACCATATATTTAAAATGGGTGAAAGTAAATATTGAAGGTGAGGAGAAGTTGAAATTGGATGAAATGGTCGATAGACAACTAGAGTGTATATAAATAAATTTGTTATAATTGTGTTAAATGCTTGTCTGTAGAGGTATATATATTTTACTTTTCTGGATTTGAACTTGCAATTTTTTAGGAGGAAATATATGTTTTTAACGGAGATTTCAATAGTTGTAAAACCTTGTAACCAACTAGTAAATATAGAATAAAAATGTGCTTAGTTGTAAAACCTTGCAAGCAATTAGTGAACATAAAATGAAAATGTGCTTTTAAAACATAATTTAATTCATACTTGCATCATATTAAATATCACATCTTCTTAATATAAATGATATCAATTTTATTTGTATGCTACATTATTTATAAGTAAAGATAATATTTTCAAGTTTGACAGGTCCCATACGCTATTTTAGCTAGTGATTTGGCGAAAGAAGGAAGTAATAATTTTTTAATGGTTTTGAGGTGCAAGTGATGGGATAGATGATGTTGTATTAAGCACTCAAGCAAATAGTAAGCATAAACCTTATTTACAAGCCCAACATGCAATGGGGAGTTGCAGGTTTAATGGCGCTTGGACATTCTAGGCATATTCCTCTTTTTCTGACATGAAGTAATGTCTTGGTGGCGGTTTAGTTGAGCTATTTAGCCAAGTTGAGAAACACTTGTTATATTGGTGGAATGGCGATGGTCCTTTTCTAATGCCCACTTCCCATCTCGTAGATGGTAGACCTGGATATGATGACAACGCCTCCATTATCCTTTTTTCTTTCCTGTGGTTAGCACGGTAATGGGTTACTACTAGCGTTAGAGAAGTTCCTCATTTTTAGCTATAGAAGGCATCAGTTTATCTGGTTGATAGGCCTGGATTTGACATGGGTCTTTTAATAACCCCTATATCTGTCATCTCCTATCATTTACTAAGCCTTGAACTATGTTTCTTGTCTTTTCCGCCATGATACGACTACAGTCCTAAGGTGGCAGACTTTCGAAGGTTGGTGGAAAACTTTGTATGGACAGTGAGGTCAGTGCACTCATGGGTGCGGCTGATGAGGAACTTTGGGAGAAGGAAGGTTTATTTTCCTCGGTGGACAAGCTGTGCAAGCTTAATTACATTAGGTGCCACATTAAAGACGACATAAATTCACCACCGGTTTACTCTTCGAAATCAACGTTCCCTCATTTTGCAGGTAAGAAGAGACCCCCCTGACAATGCTGTGTTGCAGACCATTTACAGGGATGCACAAATGAAGGTCTGGGTAGCAAGGAGATTCCAGGTGTAGACTTGGAGTATAGAGGGAAGGGTTTTCCATCGTCAGTAGCGGGGTTTAAGATTGTTTTGTTTTCAACTCGGGTTGGTACACAGACTGAGGCTACTCAGGGAGGCCGCTCACACTTTAAGGGTGGTTTCGCGAAGTGCATTGTTAGTGTGTGGAAGCCTAAACAGACCAAACAAAGGCTGGTAATGGGATTTGTTGTGGGTTTAAAGGACTCATGTAATCTCTCTCTGTGTGCACTGGTGGGGAGATTCGCTTACAAGGATCAATGCAAAATGTCGATCGTTGACTGGATGATGAGCACCTGGCAGCCGGTTTTAGGATATTCTCTGGAGTTGTTGACATTGTTGAGAGGTTGGCTAGGCTTCGTTTTTAAAAAACCCAAGGACACAGAGTTCATTCTGGGCAGGTTTTGCGACTATGAGGAAGGGAGCTTAATGTTAAAGCAATGGCCTATACTTTTTTATCTGACTACTGAATACTTCATTTTTCGACATTTGTGGGTACTACTTCCAGGTCTTTTGTTACAAACGTGGAATTCCAAAGCACCGAAGGCGATAGGTAATGTTCTGGGTCAATTCATCAAATTTGAAGAAGGAGCATTACTTTCTAAGGACAAAAGAATGGAAAAAGTCCTGGTAGAGGTGGACATTCACACGGGTTTATTGGAGTCTTTAGAAATTGAATGGTAGGGTCACCTTATAGTTCAGATAGTGGACTACTTGGGGATACCCTTTTAGTGATCCCTCTGTAGGTGGACTGGTCATCTACGAAAGGACTGCCAACCAGCTTACGAGATGTCTGACTCAGAGGATTCTATGGAGGACCAGTCAAAGGACCTCTACATGAATTTCGCGGATATGCAGGAGATGGGGGGATTTGCTACTATGCATGTTGAGGATACACCTGGGAACTCGGTCGCCACCTTTATTGGTAAGATCAATTCACTTTTCCCATTTCTGTATTGTTCTTTATCTGCATGGGAGTGGGACCACCTGGATAGTACTTTCATGACGGATAGTATATCGTCGCATGTTAATGAATCGGGGATGTCCTCTGAGACGGAAACGGTGAGAATTGATCCGGTAGTGGTTAGGAATGATCCCTTATCCCTGCCTGTATCAACCTTCGAGACTCTGTTAGCAGAACTATCTCCCAAAAAAATTATCGAAGACCATTGCACGGTCTTGGGGAATAATGGAGTTGTATGTGGTCATCCCTTGCTGGATGGTATGTTAAATTCGTTGGTTCCAACTTTTAGGGAGGCTTCTAGCCCGATACCCATCTCAACCTTTCTGGGAAAATAATTTTTTAATGTATCATACCTTAGTGGAGCACTAGGGGCCCCATCTAGTTCTGGGGAGATTGCAGTGAAGGATTTATCTTGGTCACGAGGCATGGGGATGGAGGTCTCTCCTATAAAAACTAGGAGCGCTCGTAAGAAGTTGGGCACAAATATTTCTTTTTCGACATAGCATTTGGAAACGCACCTAGAACAGGAGGCGCTTAGAGGCATGAAATCCCTTGCAAGGGATAAATCATGATCCTCCTCTCTCTGAATATAAGAGGGGTAGGAGGACCCCTAAAAGTGGCCTCCATAAGAAGACTACTATCAAAAACTTCTCTAGACATTATCGTTCTACAAGAGACTCTGGTGATCGAGGATAAGGCTAGACACTTTATGAACATTATCTATCCTGAGTGGATGGTCTATGTCGTTAATGCAATAGGGAAGTCTGGTGGACTACTGGTGTCATGGGACCCTAACGTTTTTAACTTATTTCCTTTTTTAAGCTGTGGTGGTATCTTATTGATAGGTTTTTGTATATATGATAAGAGAAGGATCAACTTCTTAAATGTTTATGGTCCGTGCATAGAGAGAAAGCGGTTCTGGGAAAAGGTGGATGGTAGGGGACTATTGGATAAGGGTGATTTGATCATAGCAGGGGATTTGAATTTTACGACTAGTGTTGAAGAAGTCTGGCGTGCGACAACTTTATTAGATCCATTGGCAGCCTTCTTCAAAGAAAATTTTCTTAAAAACCAGCTGATAGATATACCACCTGTTGAGGTGGTTTCGACTTGGAGAAACAATAGATGTGGAGAGGATGAAATATTGAAATGACTAGATAGAGTTTTAGTATCTGAGGATCTCCTTCTATCGTCGGTTAGAAATAGGACTTGGGTGGAATATCCATTTATTTCTGACCATGCACCAGTTATGCTTCAATTGGGCTCTCACATTTCGTATGTAGTACATCCTTTCAAATTTAATCCTGACTGGTTACGAGATGATAGTTTTGTAAAAATGGTACAGGAGGTGTGGAATTCACAATAGGTCCAAATGGAGGAGGGTTCTCAGAGACGATTAGTTTGGAAACTAAAACTACTCAAGTCTTGAGTAAAGGTCTATTCCAAGGAAAAACGATTATAGGAACAGAAACCTATGGAAACTATAGAAGAAGATTTAGCTACACTTTACAAGCTGAAGTATCAAGGTGTGGATAGTCAAGATTTTGATTTTCGATTAAAAATTTTAGAGGTTGACCGAAAGAAGTTGTTACTAGTTGAAGAGGAGCGATGGCTCCAAAAAAGCAGAGCTATTTGGATTCAAAGTGGTGACAAAAATACTAATTTTTTTCACTGCTTTGTTAGACATAGAAGAAACCAACAACATTTATGGGAGATAAAGGATGAAAATGGTTGTGTGCATACAGGAAAGGAGGACATAAATGAAGCACCGCTGAGATTTTTCAGATCCTTTTTTCAGGACACTAGGAAAAATTCCATTGCTGAGCAGATAGAAACAGTAAGAGTCTTTCCAAGAATTATCAATGAGGAAGAAATTTTTACACTCGAGAGTCCTTGCACCAATGTGGAAGTATTTGAGGTACTAAAGGGATTCACCAAGGAAAAAATCCCAAGGCCAGACTCGTGGATAGTTGAGTTCATTTTATTCTTTTTTGAGTTGGTTGGGAAGGA
This sequence comes from Picea engelmannii, assembly GCA_009831015.1. Lineage (NCBI taxonomy): Eukaryota > Viridiplantae > Streptophyta > Pinopsida > Pinales > Pinaceae > Picea > Picea engelmannii. Next base: position 1,291,588 of record ML777268.1, read on the forward strand.
CTTGCTCAAAGCTGTGGAGGAATCAACGATTAATGGTGTAGTTAGCAGGTCGATAAACTCGACTTTTTTAGCGCTTATTCCTAAAGTCGTTTATCCTTCATCCTTTGGAGATTTTCGACCTATAGCGTTTTGTAATCTGTGTTAAAAGATCATTCCAAAAGTCATAGCAAGAAGGATCAGACTAATATTGTCTCGTTCTCTTTCTGAGGAACATTTTGGCTTTCTAAAAGGGAGGCATATTTTAGATGCTATAGGTACAGCCCATGAGTGCCTGCATAGTATACAGGATAACAAGTTGCAAGCCATCATTCTAAATATAGATTTAAAGAAGGCGTACGACTGTATAAAATGGGATTTTCTCCGTTTAATACTCCTCCAAGGTGGTTTTGGTCTTATTACAACTAATTGGAACATGGGTTGTGTATCCTCAACATCCTTTGCCATTATGATCAATGGTGAGTCGACCAATTTCTTCCAAAGTGAAAGAGGTTTAAGATAGGGTTGCCCACTTTCACCTCTTCTTTTCATCCTTGTGATGGAAGGACTTAGCCTCTCCCTAAAAAAATCCCAAGCTGAAGGCAAGTTGACGGGCATTAAGGTTTCAAGACTAGTAAATATTTTGCATCTTCTATTCGTGGATGATATACTCATTATGTCAAAAGCATCACTGGATGAATGACAGGAGATACATAGAATTATGGGTGTCTTTTGTGGAGCGTCTGGGCTTCTGATTAATGTCCAAAAATTGAAATTTCTCCACTATGGAGTTGAGGCGGACACTCTTGATAATCTAAAAGAAGTTTTCCGGTACAATTTTATTGCTCTCTCGGAAGGGCTCAGGTATCTGGGTTACTTTTTAAAACCGGACAGTTACAAGGTGGAGGATTGGCATTAGCTCACTTCAAAATTTGAAAAGAGAATCAATCTTTGGTGCAACCGATGGATTTCAATTGGAGGACGCTATGTTCTAGTAAAGGCAGTCCTGGAAGGCCAGCTAGCCTATTGGATGGTTATGGTGCATATTCCATCATCGGTACTCAATCAGATTCATCAATTAGTTTTCTCTTTCTTATAATCAGGGGAGAAACAAAAACAGATCTATCATTTGTGTAAGTGGGAGATCATAGCTATGCCTAAAAGGTACGGTGGATGGGGTCTGAGAAACATTTACAGTTTTTATAGGGCCTTGATGACGAATACACTTTGGAGAGTTATGATGAAAAGTGTCATTTAGCAACGTGTTATTAAAGACAAGTATATTCCACATGGGTCAGTTACTAGGTGGCTAATATCGGCATCAAGATTAGTGGCGCAGGGATCACAGACATGGAGAATCCTCCAAAAATCTCTTCATCTTATTCTACATTGGATAGCTTGGATCCCGGGTTCGGGGAATTCCATCATTATTGGAAAAGATAAGATCCTTGGGATGGGAAGAGATGTGATCTTGTCTAAAGATCTAGTATCAACGCTCAATCATAAAAATATATACTATGTGTATCAGGCTAGTCGCACACTACACCCTGGCACAATCTGCTCCATGTGGCTAAACAGTGAGGAGGTGGGCCTGGTGGGAGATATAGCGCTTGAATGGGAGTGGTACAAAAATGATTTAATAGACTCGGGTGTTCAGTTGCAAGCTAGACCAGATGTATTGATATGGACCGGTGGCGATTCTTTAGGCCAACTAACAGCAAAAAAAATTTACAATGCCTTAGAGACAAAACAGTGGACATTTAAGATTGGAGGATGGAGGAAAAAGTTGTGGATATGGGACTGTCCACTAAAAATCAAACTCTTTGTTTGGTTGGTTGCAAAAAACAAAATCCTCACATGGGATAATTTACAACACAAAGGACTTATAGGACCAAGTTTATGCTATCTGTGCAGAAACAATTGGGAGACTGTAAACCATTTGTTTGTGAATTTCTCCTTTACTATTTATGTTTGGGACAAAAACAAAGTAGCAATTCCGCTCACATCTGGGTGGAATGATACATCAATTACTGAGTGTTTTAAATTTTGGAATGATCGGAATCGAACTTATCCTTCCTTGCCAACCTACATCTATTGGTACATATGGATTGAAAGAAATTACTCCATCTTTGAATAAGGAAATCCTTCAATTTAGAAGGTGGTCTACAAATCTCTAGCCGCATTGGATGGCCCCAAGAAAAATGTTAATTTACCAGTCCTGAGAGCATATGATGGATTGACATCTGGGCAGAATATTATTGGGTGGTTTGATGGGGCTGCTCAACAAAATGGTGAACAAAGTGGGGCAGGCAGAGTGATAAAGATCAGTGAACATTCATCATATAAATGGACTATAAATTGTGGACACAGAACAAATACCAGATCTGAGCTTATGGGGGTATGGGAATTACTTACCTTAGATTCTCGGATATCTATCTCTGATATCTTTGTCCTAGGAGACTCCAAAATAGTCATAGATTGGCTAAAGGGGAAAGGTTCATTACAGGTTGTTACCTTGGATTACTGGAAGGAAAGGATATATGATCTCATCAAGCTCTTCAGGACTATTTCCTTTGGCCATGTTTACAGAGAATAAAATCAAGAGGTGCATCAGTTATTAAAGAAGGCGCTCCTGAAGCATCCCATAAACATTGCATACTATCTATGTGAAGAGGGTCATGAGGGCCCAACTATGTTTCTAAGTTTATACTAGAGGGTGTTTTTACTTTTTGTAGGGGATGCCTTTTATGTAGCATGATGATCGGACTATATGAAGCCTTATATATAAAATGTATTTATGGGACTCTTAGAGATAGATGGAGCTTTAGTTGGAGGTTATAGTACCCTTTATTCAGTATATGTGTTGAACAACTCAAGGCAACTATGGGAACATTTTGATGTAAAAGTTTGATATGTGAACAATTATATTTCAATATAAATATAAAGAGAAATTTTTTGTGGAAAAAAGTAAAGATAATAAGATCAATGAGTAATAAAGGTGAAGCTCCAAGATCAACATTCATTGCAGACAATATGAATGTGGATAGTTCTAATTAAACTCTATATATCAAGTTCTCCTTAGTATTGCAAAAGGAAAATGTGTTAGAAAGATAATTATCGACTTGATTAGAACTGTGATCTCAAAATGAGAACTCTAGCTTTATAAACATTTATTTTTGCATTAAAAACCTCAAAATAAACACTTGAATCGAAAAATTGTGCTACTAGTATCACTTGTTTCTTTCGAGGTTAAAAATACAACATTTGGCAACCATGGCCTTAAAAACCCATAATATTTGAAAAACAAAACTTTAAAATCAACACTTGAATAAAAAAGTGTGCTACCAATAATTTCGTTTTTCACTCCTTTTTTTTTCCAGAGTTAAAATTACAAATGTTTTAAATTGTGGCCTTAACAACTAGTATTGTTGCAATCAAAACCTTAAAATCAATCATTCAATGGTTGATTTTAACTTATAGCACTCTTTTTAGGATAGTTAAAATTACAACATTTTTTAAACTGTGTCCTAAGAAATCAATACTGTTGCAAACAAAACCTTAAAACTAACACTCATTTAGGGTTAGTATATCACATAAGGCACATTTTTTAACTAAAAAATTATTATTTTTTAAACAATTCTGGTATAGTAGTACCACCAATATCACTATTTTTTTTCAAATACATGTTTAACAACATTTTTTAACCAAACTATAAACAATGCCATGACATTATCCCCCATAATTTAAAATTGAACATTACTTCTAATTATTTTATTTACTTGTTAATAAAAAATCAATACAAATTGCATTGAAGTCAACACAAATTATTTCATAAGAAACATTGTTACATATTTCACACTCAAATGATATAAGCTAAGAATTCTTGTTACATTATCCATAGTCAACTCATATAATATAAGAATTATAGAAATGATCACAAATTCATGGAAGATGGTATGTAAGTTCAAACACTACTTTAGAGTTAACATATAAACATCACATTAGCAAAAATATATATAAAATATTTGAAACAATTATTAAACTCATTCATGGATTTTAAGACACCAACAAAATTTGCATTATCTTTAGATGAATTATTGGATGATCATATATATGACCCATGTTCCTCTCTATTATCAATAAGTGCACCAACAAAGTCTTCACATGCATGCACTATTATAAATGTTAGAAGCCTTATTTATCTACAAAAAAAGTTCACCAAACACCCCATCTTTCAACTATTTATTGTGTCGACAATCTCTTGATAATATCTATAGCCTTGTAGTGAATAGCGCCTCTCTTTGTAAAATGGAAGTCATAAAAAAGTAGTCAATATATTATACTTTAAGATGTCAATGAGAGGCTATTAGTATTTTGACCCCTTTCTTTCTATTTTTGTTGATCTATTTATGCATTACCATCTCTAGCTTGTACACTCTACTAAATGGGTGTGTACTTGTTGTGTACTAATGTACTTCAATTTCTATAACTTCTTCATTTTCTGCAGTATTCCAGATATAATATAAGATGCAGAACATAAATATTGAGCAAGCAATAACAATACAGCAATGATATATCTAGGACAATATCAGAATAATACCATAATAATGCTAGAAAGAGCATCTTTATTAATGATAGCAGTGTTCACATGCCTCTTCGAGGGGGCAACCTCTAGCAGAGCAGAGCTCTATTACAATAATATCCAAGACAAACTTAACCCATGCCTCCTACACTTATTTATACTAATTCTACCTCTTAAGGAAACATCTAGAGGAATATATTTCTAGAAGTGGAAGCTTCTATCAGGTCTTCTTACATTGACTTATTCTCATTTATTTATTAGGCCTTATTAACTAATGTCAGCCTTTGTTACATAGAAAACATATCCTACTAACTAATGACCCATGGAGCCAGGTTAGGATCGAATCCTAACATGCCCTCTCCCTTCAAAAGAAGCCTTGTCCTCAAGGTTGTAGGTGTGGAAACTACTAAAGTATGGTTGCAGGTTTTGAGGTTGCATCGTCTAGTGATGTGTCCTTCCACTTGATCAACACTTCCTTGATGGTTTTTCCACACACCTGACATTCACAGTGGTTGAGGACTGCTTCAGTTTGGAGCCACAAGGATCCTTCTTCATCTAATTCCAACAGGATGGTTTGAACTCGGAAATTCTGTCCCACCACTTTCTTCAGACAGGAAACATGAAACATTGGATAGATTTTGGAAGTAGCCGGAAGAGACAATTTTTAAGTGACTGAGCCAATATGATTGATGCTCTGGTAGGGCCCATAAAACTTGGGTGCCAACTTATGATGTCCTTGAGCTTTGATATATTTTTTCTTGTAAGGTTGGAGCCAAAGAAACACTTGATCCCCTTCCTGAAAAACCCTTTCGGAACAATGTTGGTCAGCCTGTTGTTTCATTCGATTTTGGGCCATATGGAGATTATCCTTCAGAGCCACAAAGGTGGCGGTGCGACCTTGCAGCATGGTATCAATAGATTGGACCTTGGATGTGCATGGAAGATAGGTAGTGACCGTCGGATGTCGTTGGCCATACATTTCTTCATATGGGGTCATTTTAGTGGTCGTGTGATAAGAAGTATTATACCACCATTTTTCCAAGGGAAGCCTTTGCACCCACTAGTGCTAACACCGCAAGTAGGTTTCCAATTTTTTTTTGAACACTTCCATTTGGCCATCAGACTAGGGGTGATAGGTTGTGCTCATGCTTAGTTGGGTGCACTGTAGTTTAAACAACTCTTGCCAAAAGGTGCTAGTGAAAGTGGGGTCACGATCAGATACAATAGAGGTTGACATGCCATGTAACTTGAAAATATGATCAAGAAAAAATTGTGCAACAAGTGTGGTTGTGAAAGGGTGAGGTAAAGCACAAAAATGAGCATACTTGGATAGGCGATCAACCACCACCATGATGACAGATTTGTTCCCAGCTTTAGGAAGACCCACTATAAAATCCATGGATATGTTTGTCCACATTGAAGATGGAATGTGTAGTGGTTGTTGTTGGGTATGTGTTATATTCTTTGCATGAGTAGTAATGTCTATGGTGCACCGGGTGAGAAGGGGGGTTTGAAGGGGGGCCACTGGCGCATTTTTGCCTTGAGAAACGTGTCACATTTTTCCTCGTTTTTCATGTTGCCTCGATTTTTGTGTCCATTGTTAGGCGATTTTTTGGCACATGGTTTTTTTCTGATGGTTTTCTATTTCTGGTTAAGGAATTAGGGTTGTTGAATAATTCAGTTCATTGGGTTAGGTTTTTGGATGTCGATGGCTCCTATATGTATATTGTATTGTAAACGATGTATCACAATGAATGAATATAGAATGTGTTGGTTTTCCTAGTTTGGGTTTCCAGGGGGGAAATCTCTATGTAATGTTTGTATTTTCCATTGTATCTTTTATGTTCTTTTACTGAAAATCGGTTTGTAGTAAATATTGTACAAGGTTAAAATATACAGTTGTAGGGCGCCTGGCGACTTAACAGTTTCACCTTTATTATGTTGGCATGCCTCACATTCAGTGACAAATTGAAGTATATCCTTCTTCATGCATGTCCATAAAAAATAACAACAGACATGAGCATATGTCTTTTGGAAACCCGAGTGACCTGCAATGGTTGATGAGTGCAACTCTGATAAGATTTTCTACTCGAGTGTTGAAGAGCGTGATATAACCAAGTGATCCTTATATCGGAGAGTATTTTCCTACCAAGTGTAGCCAGTGGGAGGATTAGGGTCCTCCTGAAGACGCTAAATGAGCTTGGAGATAGTCGGTTGTGTGAGCCACTCTTAGCATACCTCCTCAATCCAATAAGGGACTAGTAAGGATAAGGCAAAGATGGAGCCATCCTCCTCATGTTGTTGTGACAAAGAAGCATCCACTATATTGTATTTTCCTTTTTTATATATGATTTCATAGTCGTAACCCAACATTTCAGTCAGACACTTATTTTGTTCAGGGGAGGATAACCTCTGCTCCAAAAAATACTTCAAACTATGGTGATCTGTTTTGATCTAAAAAAGGCGTCCCAAAAGGTAGGGCCTCTAGGTGTGCATCGCATGTATAATAGCCAACATTTCTTTTTCATAAGTGGATCTACCCAAGTTACAGCCACTTAATGCTTGGCTAGTAAATGCTATAGGTTGAACCTCTTGGGTGAGGAATACACCTATACCAATGACCGAAGCATCTGATTCCACCATAAAAAAATTGTTGAAGTTAGGCACTGCTAGGACAAGAGTAGTGCACATGGATTGCTTTAACTCATTGAAGTCTTGCTCCGTAGTAGGTGTCCAATGAAATGCATTTTTCTTGAGAAGGTCGGTCAAGGGCTTAGCAATTTGGCCATAATGGTGGAAAAATTTCCTGTAATAGCTTGTGAGACCGAGAAAACCCCATAGGTTCTTTAAGGTCATGGGTCACAACCATTCCTGCATAGCTTGTATCTTTTTGGGGTCTACTTTCACTTCGTCGTGACTCACAATGTGTCCCAAGTACACCACTTCATTGGCTCCAATGCAACATTTGGTATTTTTTACAAACAATTGGTTGTCCTGTAACAAGTAAAGGACTTTGTCCACATGAAGAAGGTGGCTATCCCAGGTGCAGCTGCAAATGAGGATGTCATCAAAGAAAACCAGGAAAAATTGTCGAAGGTAAGGTTTCAAAAGTTTATTCATAAGACTTTTGAAGGTGGATGGAGCATTGCATAGGCCAAAAGACATGACCAAGAATTCATAATGTCCTTCATGAGTTCTTAAAGAATTCTTTGGAATATCTGCCTCCTTCATCCGAATCTGGTGATAGTCAGAGCGAAGGTCCAATTTGGTGAAGACACAAGCACCTTAGAGTTCATCCAATAGATCATCAATGACTGAAATAGGAAACTTATCTTTGATGGTCAGTTTATTTAGGGCCCAAAAATCGGGACACATGCTCCAAGTACCTTCTTTATTTAATACCATCATTACCGGTGAAGAATATGGGCTTGTACTATGGCGAATTACACCTGCCTCAAGTAATTCTTGTACCATATTTTCTATTTCATTTTTTTGAGAAAATGGATATCTGTAGGGTCTTAAATTGGGGGGTTGACTTCCCGGAAGGAGAGGTATGCTATTATCATTCTCAACTATGGAGGGAGGTAAGGCAATGGGTACCTCAAAGACATTTGGGTACTTGTACAAAATAAGTTGCAGGCTAGGAGGAACTACCTACGCGGCCTGTTCAGTGACCCGGATGGCATTAAATTGAGCAATCACACCATGGTATCATTTCTTCAACAATTTTTCCATCCTATGAGAGTTGATGATTTCAGGAGAGCCCGCTTGGAGACCGCGAAGGGTATAGGAGTGATCCTCATGGTGAAAGCTCATATATAAGTCTTGATAATTCATTGTGATTGGTCCCAAAGTGAGAATCAATTCCACTCCCAATACAATATCACAACCACCCATGGAAATAAAGAGCATGTGGGTTTTCAAATGATAATCACCCATTTAGTGTTTGACATTTTCACAGCGACCCCCACACTTCATAGTACCCCCATTGGCAATGAGAATTTGAAAATTAGAAACAGGACGGACAAAGCAATGGAGCTCATCAACAAGCCTTCGATGAATAAAATTATGGGTGCTACCACTATCAATCAATACCACAACTGGCCTATGTTTAATGTATCCCTTGATCTTCAATGTCTGTGGGGTCGAGATACCTGAGAGTGCATGAAGTGATATGACCAGTTCCAGTGAGTCTACTGGATTGACAACTGGATCTTCAGCATGATCATTGGACGGAGCCTCCTCTGGGTCCAGAGCTTCATCTGATGGGGTGTCTTCATGGGGAGAGGAATTTGATGCATCAATATGGAATAATTTTCGTTCTTGACATTTATGCCCTGGTGCATACTTTTCATCACAATAGAAGAAAAGTCCTTGCTTGCGTTGTTCCACAATTTCTGCTGGAGAGAACTTTTGGACCTTCAAGGTTTGTGTTGGAGCTGGGGTGGCCCCTAGGCGAGGACGGTTGGAAATTGGATCCCTCAGGAATGGTGCCTGAAGGATGGTCTCTGCGTCACTAGATAATTGACATGCCTGGAACCAGGTAGTAGGATGATGCATACTCACATGAGCCCTGATGGCTTCCTTTAAGCCACTGATAAAACATCAAGGTAAAATTCATCAGATAAGCCCTCATTTCTGATAGCCAATTGTTCAAATGTTGTGATGAAGTTGTATATTGATCATGTCTAGTGCATCTTTGTGAGATTTCCAAAAAAATGAGATTCACGATCAAAACGGGCACAAACTACTTTGGTGAACATGCTCCTTGAAGTGGGGAATCTAGGATAACACTTCTTATGCCACTGCCACCATTTCCACCATTATTGATCTAGGTATAGAACCCCAACATTGAGTTTGGTCTCATCATCCTGGATATCATGGAGGATGAAGTATTGTTCTATTTGAGACACCCACCCTGTTGGGTTAGAACCATCAATTTTTTGCATGTCAATTTTGGGCACCTTATTCCAAGAGTGTGTAGACCCCCAAGGGGAGTGGGAAAACTGAGAATGTTCATGTTGGGGAGACTGTGGGTCGATTGGAATGTGCTCAACATGATTATCCTTAAGGTCGTGCAACAACTCTTTTAGTTGTTGGGATATTGATTCATGTAATACCTTGATTCCTCTAGGGTTGTTGTCCTAGAGTCTAGGTTGTCGTGGATCTGGGAGTGGGTAGTAGGCATGGTGGAGGATTGGGTAGCAGGTGAGGTGTCGGGACGAAATTTTGGGTCACAAAATTTGATAGCTATTAGGTTGATCATGGCAAAAAGAGGAATCCAATGGGATAGGTGTCAAATAAGGGTGTCTCGATAAGGGGTGGGACCGCGAAGAAAAAAAAGGCTTAAAAGTGAAGGGTACCACTGCGATCAGAATGAAGAGAGGAATGCAATGGACTAGATTACAAATAAGGGTGCTGACAGGCCCCAGACTTTAATTTATTTATTTTTATACTCCTATTGAGTTATACTCCGAGTTGAATAATACTGCAGTGACACAATGGCCAAATTCTTAAGAGGAATAAATATGTAGGAATTTTGCACCCAGAATGCAGTAGACATAGCTGCATAACAATAAATATTGTATGTTATGTTGATTTTGTTGTCCCAAGGGTTAGGGTATTCAACGGTTCTACATACAAGGGTTTTCCCTGTGTTATATCTCTCTGATATATGTGTGTGGTCCAACAGTAGTACTTGGCCCAATATCTTATGGAACCAACTAAGGAGGCTAGATCGTACCCTTATTTGTACTACCCAACTACCTAGGTACTAGACAACATCTTCCCGAGTGTTTTTCTAGGTGACACTATAGCAGTCAGGAGCCCGATCGATTTATCTATGGAGGGATTCATGATTCCTAGGTCGATCCGTATACAGGTGTTTTTTGATGCACTACCACTCAAAGGGGTACCAACAGGGGTTACAAGGGTGGCCAACAAATGTTCACTTAAAAGCCAATTATCTTTCCTGCGTGTATGACTCCCCGACCGTGGGTTTATGTGCGTAATGACTTATCTTTGTAGCTTAAAGGCATCAGAATATGTCTCTACCCTGAAAAAAATTTACCCCACAAGTCATTCCCTGGAAAGAGCTCCGATACCAATTGCAATATTCCAGATATAATATAAGATGTAGAACATAAATATTGAGCAAGAAATCAAAATACAACACTTATATATCCATGACAATATTCTAATAATACCATAATAACACTAGAAAGAGCACCTTTACTAATGATAGCAGTGTTCACATGCCTCTTCGAGAGGGAAACCTCCAACAAAGAAGAGCTCTATTACAATAATCTCCAAGACAAACTTAAACCATGCCTCCTACACTTATTTATACTAATTCTACCTTCTAAGGAAACTTCTAGAGGAAGATCTTTCCAGAAGTAGAAGGTTCTATTAGGTCTTCTTATATTGACTTATTCTCATTTATTTATTAGGCCTTATTAACTAATGTCAACCTTTATTATATAGAAAAACATATCCTACTAACTAATGACCCATGGAGAGGGGTTAGGATAAGATCCTAACATTTTCTTTATTGGTTTTCATAACTTTTTCAATCTAGAATGGATAACCACATCAATCTTTAGTCGATAAAGAAATAATCATGCAACCCTAAATATTTTATATTGAACCCATGTAAAGGTATTCCATGGATTCACATTGTGCATGTGATTCATTAGACCTAATATATACATTTATTTTGCATCTAGTTGTGAAGAGTTAGTAACACCTTAAGATTTATGTTGTTCGAAAAAATTGATTTCCTCATGTTCATATGATGTAGTGCATGACCAACTAAATGAAGTCTTCAAAAATGTATCTCTATTTTTTGAGGTTTAAATTATGGCACTTGGATCATTGAAAAAATACTCCCACCAAACTATTAGGGTATTTAGACACTTAGGAGTTAGTTAAGATCTACTTGGTCTAATGTGTCATTAGGTAAAAGTGTGTTTCTTTAGTATGCATTAATATGCAGTTGTAGTTAGGAAATCCGATGGTCACGATATGTTCTCGACATAGATTGATCTGACAGATCATATTCTTCTCGATCTTAATAGCCATTGATTTTTGGCTTAACACCTAATTGGTACATGATCTCTATTTAAAGAGCATGGAGGTTCATTTGCCGATGATCGATTGTGAGAAACTCTCTTGTAAAATCTCTCTATAATCTTTTTCTTTTGCATTAATAAACTGTTCCAAGTGGTTGCGTTGGTTGGGGTCGTGGATGTTTCCCCGTAGGGGTTTTACCACGTCAAAATATATGTGTGTTGATATTTGATCTGGTTGTGTGAGTGTTTACTGAAGGTATTCATCCTCTGTTGGAATACATGTGTTGTCAAACATGGTATCAGAGCTTGTTTGAAGACCCACTCTTTTTGTAGATTGAGATCGTGAAGTTGAGTTGCCTCATCTCTATTTTATGCCATTTTCATACATTTATGGGATAAGAAGACTGTACCATTGTGTTTGGAGCGCTCATTTCAGTCAGGAACACTTTTCGTTTCACTCGAAAAGGTTTTTGTTTTCCCAAGATACGACCATTTCAATCAGATTTAGAGGTATAAAGCCTGAATATGACATTTTAAATTTTTAAAGAGTATTATTTTGGTTTTAATTTGGTTTTATATTGTTTGTTTCCGGGTTGCTACACTTTTATATATGCGTATTTTCTTTGCCCCGCGCCCTGTGTGATCTTGACAAATCAGAAACAAATAGGAAAAAGTGCATTTTCCAAATAAGCTAATCAAGATCTAACCCTTGTTGTCATCGAGAAGCGATTTTTTTTTCTTGTGTGAAAATAGTTTTAGCATGCTCTCCAAGGCCTTCAACGACAACAACAACCACAATCCTCTTGCTAAACAATACAATATATTTTTCTAGCTCATTTGATTAAAAGTTGTCTTATTAAGTAAGAGGTCTTGAGTTCAAGTCTCTATTTTTGTTACTTTTTTTTTTTAAAGTTCATGCTCAATTGTAAAGTGTATTTCACTTCAAGTATAAAAGTGAATCACTATAAGTAGCTTTAATATTTTATTTTAGAGTTATTTATTTTGCATGCAACTTTTATTTTATAAAGTAACTTCATTGTAAAAGTGATCCCCACTTCTTTTTATAAAAGTGGGTCACTTCATAAAGCAACTTACACCACCACGTGGTCCTTTGGTTACCGTTTATGCCTTTTTTGAAAAATGGCATAACTTTCACATCCGAAGTCTGTTTTTAGTGCCATTTTTTTAAAACCGCCTAATCTTTCGAGATCTTTCAATATCTTTCCATCCAGATCATCAATTTCAGTTTTTAAATCTATGTTATCTACATATTTAATATGGCTTCTTCCAGTAATCTTTTACTTACCAACATCAACTACTTCCATTGGAAATCTCATATGGAGGCTTTATTAAGAAGTAAAGGCTTGTACCGGATTGCCTTGGGAAAGGAAAAAGAACCCACTGATGTTGATAAGAAAGTCAAATGGGATAATAGGAGTGATGAAGCACATTGACTAATCAGAATGTCCATCTCTTCTGATTTAAGGTTCCACCTTAAAGAAATTGATGACCCCAATGAAGCTTGGGAAAAGATTGAATATGTGTTTGGTAAACTCAATATTATTTGAGCACAACATTTAGAAAATCAAGTATTGTCTTTAAGTCCAACTGATGTTTCTTGCATTAGAGACTATCTATCTAAGTTTAAAACACTCGGAATTTTATGTGAAGAATGTGAGATAAAGATGGAGGAAGAGCATTGCATCTATCTTATTCTTTCTAAGCTAGGTAGTGCATATTCTGTGTTTGTATGTACCTTTTATGCCATGAGAGAGGCTCTAGGGAAATATTATCAAAGACCCACTCTTGAGTCTTTTGTGATGCTTTGATTAGAGAGCAAGATAAGCTTGTACAACTTGGAGTGATTGGCATTGCAAGTACCTCCAAAAAAGCCTTAGTCGCCCAACAGAAAGATAAACCCAAGAATCCCAAGAAGCAACATCCTCACTACAAAAACAAGCAACATAAGGGTCCCAAACACACTTAGACAGCTTCAGCTCCTAATGGTGACAAAGGAGCAAAATATAAAAATAAGAAGACTGACAGACATTGCAACTTTTGTGATAAAGATGGTGATGATGAGTCCAAATGTTTTAAGAAGATGGCGGCTTTAGAAGCAACGATGAAGAAGCACAACATCAATATTGATTCTACTTCTTCTTCTTCTTCTAATGGGCATGCACTTTCTGCTTTTGGTTTCTCCTTCAATACAACTTCTACTTCTTCTTCTTATGAGTGGCTTATTGATTCTGGAGCATCTTATCATATGGCTAAGGATAAAGACATATTTTCTTCTCTAAATGAATGTAACACCAAGAAAATATTTGTTGGTGATGATAGATCTCTTAGTGTTGTGGTATCTAGAACAATTCAAGTAGATAATGGTCATTTCAATGATGTATTATGTGTTCCAAGTCTTTCTTCCAACCATTTATCAATATATCAAATCACTCATTCAGGTGAAGGTAAAACCGTGGAGATTTTACCTCACCAAGTTGTAATCAAGGATCTAAAATATCCTAAGCATGTTCTTGCAACTGGAATTGTTGATGATATTACCAGGTTGTACAAGTTTGACAACTTTGGGTCATCATATTTTTCATTAGTTTTTGTTGCTCATAGTGATAACTTGAGCAAACTTTGGCATGAGCAGTTTGACCATTTAAATTATCGCTCATTGCAGAAACTATGTAATCAACAGATGGTGACTATAATTCCTCCTATTTCATCCAGAGATGGTGTTTGTGCTGGTTTTTTTCTCGGAAAACATCATCGGGACAACTTTGACAAACGTGCCTCTTGGCACACCTTGGGCCCTTTGCAGCTTGTTCATAGTGATTTGTGTGGTCCACTTTCTACTCCTCCTTTTTATGGGTGCATGTATTTCTTAACTTTCATTGATGACTTTTCCAGACGTACTTGGGTTTACTTCTTAAAACTTAAGAGCAAAGTTTTTGACAAGTTTTTGGCCTACAAGGCCCTTGTAGAAAAGAAATATTGGACATCAAATTCAAAGGTTAAGAATAGATAATGAAGGTGAATATGTGAACAATAATTTTACAAGTTATTGCACTACACAAGGCATCCAAATGCAACACATTGTTCCATATACACAACAACAAAATGGTGTTGCTGAAAGAAATAACTGCACATTAAAAGAAATGGCTAATTGTATGATCCAATCTAAGGGATTAAGTCTAAAGTATTTGGCGGAAGCCATCAACTGTGCAAATTACATAGTAAATCGCACTCCCACAAAGGCTCTTAAAAGTATAACACCAGAAGAATCTTGGACTAAAATTAAACCAGATGTAAGTCACTTCGGTGTATTTGGCAATATAGCATGGGCCCACATTCCTGATGAGAAAAGGAAAGCATTTCATCCTAAAAGTGAGAAGTGTATATTTGTTGGTTATTCTGAAGATGTCAAAGGTTATAGACTTCTTCAACCACATTGTAATGAAATTATTATTAGAAGAGATGTTAAATTTGATGAAAATATCTTGGCGTGCGAGCCTAATTCGACGATTGTGCCTTCTTCGGCTTGTGAGCCATCTTTGACATTTGTGCCTTCTTTGGCATGTGAGCCATCTTCAGTGTTTGTGCCTTCTTCTATTTCTATTATGGTTTCTTCTTCAAATGATGATAGTGAGGATGAAAACCCACCTCCGCTTACTCACCTTCCTCTAGATGAGTCCTTTGAACCTAAACTAGCACCAGCTCCACCGCTTCCTAGATGGGTCCGTTCAACACGAGAAATAGTTGGTGATCTTGTCGGTGATCCTTCAGATTAGCGTTAGACACGTTCACAGTTCCAGCGAGCCTCTTCTCTTTTGGCTCAAGTTTCAGAGACTCATGATCCAGATACATTTGTATAAGCTTCAAGTCATTCAGATTGGGATACAACAATGAATAAAGAGTATCATTATTTAATGGAAAAAGAAACTTGGGACCTTGTACCTCTTCCAAAAGGAAGAAAACTTGTCAGATGTAAATGGGTCTACAGAACTAAGTATGCATCAAATGGAAGTGTTGGAAGACACAAGGCTCGATTAGTTACCAAAGGATTTTCCCAAGTTGAAGGAATTGACTGTAATAAAACCTTTGCCCCTGTAGCCAAAATGAATTCCATCTGCCTTGTTCTTTCCCTTGTTGCCTCACATAAATGGGAGGTCCATCAGATGGATGTTAAATCTGCCTTCTTGTACGGAGATTTGCAAGAAGAAATATACATGGAACAACCTCCTGGATATATCTAGACGACTCTAGCCTTGTTTGTCGCCTTAAGAAATCTCTTTATGGTCTTAAGCAAGCTCCCTGAGCTTGGTATGCCAAAATTGACAGCTTTCTTTTTGACACCATATTCTCTAGATGCCATTATGATCCTAATGTCTATACCAAGAAAGTAGGAAGCCATCTCATCATCCTTGTCCTTTATGTTGATGACCTTATCCTTACTGATAGTGACTCAAAACTTTTAAACCATGTGAAAACCAACCTTACGAAGAAATTTGAAATGACAGACTTAGGCTTTTTGCACTATTTCCTTGGCCTCCAAGTTTTGCAAACCAATGAAGGAATTTTTCTTTCCTACTCTAAGTATGCTTGTGACCTTCTTCGTTGCTTTCACATGGACAATTATAAATCAACTGATCTAGGTGGATATCGGTGGCCACCCATATTTTCCGACTGGCTCAAAACAATTTTCTGACAATTTTGGCAATTTACTATTTTTAGCAGTTTTTAACTTCTGGAGCCATTTTGAGCGACCAAATGAAGGTTTTTCAAGATTGAGATTCTCAATGATAGTTGAAAACATGATTGATCCCCCAAAATTAATCTCCTCGATGATACCTTTCCAACGACCTATCACATGCCTAAAACGAAGATCGTATGCAAAAGTTATGATCCCGGGAAGTTGATGTACTCACTTACCCAAACAAGGCCCACATGAATTTTGGCGCTTCATCTCCTAGGGTTAGGTTTTTGGATGTCTAGATTTTTTGGCATTCCTGTTTATTGTAAAAATTCCTTCAGAGCCTCATTGTAATCATCTTCTTGCGAATGCGAGTAGCCATCACGTCTCTTCTCAAAGATAAGTTTCCACCATTCCAACGAGTCTTTCACTCTGTATTTTTACAGTCTCTGTACATTTCTTTCATTAATAGAAATCGAGTATTACTGTATATCTGTGTTTATGGTTGCATCTCTGATACATTTCTGTTACATTATTGAATATCTGTGATATCTCTATGCATTTCTTTATTATATCTCCGCTCTCATTTCATGCCGAAAATAAATCTGGATCAGTGGTATTAGAGCAGGTTGTTCTTGATCGTTTTTTCAGTGCATGTCCCTGGCGATGTCCGAGTATAGCAATTTGGGTCTCGAACTTGTCTCTCTTGAAGACAATCACTCTCGCACACCCAAGAAACCCTCAATGGCGGAATAAAAGAAAAACGACGGAGAAGATGATCCTATCAATATGTTGCTTGAGCAAGCTCTCACACGACAGAGGGACAAAATGATGGAGAATTTTTCCCACATCCTTCAAGGCCCGCCGATAGCATTAGGTGCATCTTCATCAAGCGACCACTTTGGAGGCACCTCGCCTTTCAAGATACAAGTTAATTTTGATATTCCTGTATTTGAAGGACAGATAGATGCAGAAGCCCTAGAAAAATGGTTAACTCTGCTAGAAGGTTATTTCTCTGTTCACAATTTTTTTGAGAAAGAAAAGATCACCTTCACACTCCTTAAAGCTCTCCCTCATGTCAAACATTGGTGGGAAACTTACTGGGAGAAAAGTTCCACAGAGGAGTTTGGAATATATGGGGTCGATCCCACTTGGGATTTTTTTGTGGATGCGGTAAAGGAACAATATTACCTTGTTGGCAACTATGACGACCAGTACATGAGATGGACCACACTACGGCAAGAGAGGGGCAAAGCAGTCCCAGAGTTCACCAATACCTTCCATACCTTGCGCACCAAGCTGGGTATCAAAGACTCTGAATGACATTTGGTTTTGAAATACTGTGGGGCTCTACACAGATACATCCAAACTGAAATGGATTTTCTGGATATCTCATCACTCGGTGCTACTTATCGATTTGTTGTTAAAATCGAGTAGAAATTTAAGCACCAGAACAAACTGGAGTTTGGGTCTACAAATCTGCAACAACCAAAGTATGACAAAGACATCCCTAACGGATAATCTCCCGAATACCATTCCAAGCCACAGGAAAAGAAGGGTCACGGGAAGACAAAGAAGGACACCAGAAAATGGTGCGATTTCCACAAAAGCCCCTGGCACAAAACCGATGAATGTCGCTCAAAAAAGTCATTGGTGGCCGAGATCAAAGACAAGGAGCCGAACCCTGATTCTGAATCTGATTCTGAAAATACTGGTAAAGGACAGATCATTGATGCAGACCCCACTGCTATTGTCGCGACTGCAACAATTCAACCAGAAGAACCAACAGATCCTGAAGAGGGGGAGCACCTTTTTCATTCACAGATGTGGGTGAAGGGGATCCCACTACATTTTATTGTTGATAGAGGAAACCAGAAGAACCTCATCTCAGCAGAGGTCATCAAACAGTTGGGATTGTCGACAACACCACACCCGCAGCCATACAACATCGGGTGGCTTCACCAAGGACAAGTTCTTCGTGTCAGCCAGCAATGTCAATTTTCATACGACATCAAGCCCTTCAAGGATGAGGTATTATGTGATGTTGCCCCACTGGATGTCTGTGATGTTCTCTTGGGCCAACCATATATGTGGAAGCGCCATGTTGTTTATGAGTCTCGACCCCGCAGTGTCATTGTTACTTTGGGGGGTCATCTCTATAGAATACCAGAGGTAGTTCTGACTATTAATCCACCAAAAAAGTGCCGCAAGGTAATATCTCATACTGCAAAATTCAGCTTCTTCACAATCTGTTCAAAAGGGGAACAGAAGGACATTGGAACCACTACAACCTCGCCCCAAGCACCTTCTATCCAACAGAAGCAGGTCGACAAGGTTGCAGCAAAGCGCAAATATTCCTTCTGCACACCATCCTCTCATGTATCCCAACTTTTTGAACATCCTCAGCCTCAACAGGTTCGTGACAGACTTCCACAAACTGAGCAACGTGACGTCTCCAGCAAGCAAGCAACTCACCAAGATGCAGATTCAGCAAACGCTTTTCCCTCTCCCCCAGGAACTCAACGCAATGGATACCATTGCTTCCTAAGGAGGGAGGATTGATCCAGGTGGATATCTGTGGCCACCCACCTTTTCCGACTGGCTCAAAACAATTTTCTGACAATTTTGGCAATTTACTATTTTTAGCAGTTTTTAACTTTCGGGGCCATTTTGAGGGCCCAAATGAAGGTTTTTCGAGATTGAGGTTCTTAATGATAGCCAAAGGCATGATTGATCCCCCAAAAATGAATCTCCTTGACGATACCTTTCCAACGAACTATCACACGCCTAAAATGGATATCGTATGCAAAAGTTATGACCCCGGGAAGTTGATGTACTCACTTAACCAAATGGGGCCCACATGACTTTTGGTGTTTCATCTCCTAGGGTTAGGTTTTTGGATGTCTAGAGTTTTTGGCATTCCTGTTTATTGTAAAAAGGCCTTCAGAGCCTCATTGTAATCAACTTCTTACGAATGTGAGTAGTCATCACGTCTCTTCTCAGAGATAAGTTGCCACCATTCTAGCGAGTCTTTCACTCTGTATTTTTATAGTCTCTGTACATTTCTTTCATTAATAGAAATCGTGTATTAATGTATATATGTGTTTATGGTTGCATCTCCGATACATTTCTGCTACATTATTGAATATCTGCGATATCTCTGTGCATTTCTTTATTATATCTCCACTCTCATTTCGTACCGAAAATAAATCTGGATCACCAACCCCTTCTCCCTTCCATCCTGGAGTCAAGCTTACTGCCACCTGTACTTCTCCCGAAGTTGATGCCACCCTGTATTGTCAGTTAGTTAGTAGCCTCTTACACTTGACTCATACCCGTCCCGATCTTGCCTTTGTCGTTGGTCTTGTTGCTCGGTATATGAAAACACCCCATGAAATCCATTGGAAATGTGACATCCCCAAAAATAAAATATTTTTTTAAATTTAAATTTGTTGGAAATTTATTCTGTTTTTAGTAAATTCGAATTTGGAATTTTTTTTCCATTTATGGCAATTTCGAATTTTGAATTTGATATTTGTAATTAATTATTATGACTATTGGGCAGAGATCTGATTAGACCCAACTAACTATTTGACTATGACACTTGTATAAAAACAGAATATTTATATTGATTTCAGGAGGACAAATGGAACAACCATGTTAAAATCAGCTGACCATAACTCCATGAGTGGGGAACTTATTGGAACTACCTCTAGGTTGATTATTACAAGTGGAAAATCAATGATTTGGCCATTGGCAGCCCCTGAAAATCAGGGATTTAGAAAGCTGCGAAAATTCCCAAGGGAGGGAAAAGACCTAGGCAAATTGATAAATAGCATATGTGAGGAGGTAGGACGCTACCAAGTATGCTGGGAAAGGAGACTATTGATTTTTCCTTGCTATTATGAACACTACTGAGTGAGTGTGAGGCAAGAGGAATCTGCTGGAATTGAAGGACATTTTTGAGGAGAAGTTTTCCAAGTTCGCCCTCATGGATTTATGGTCAGGCTAGGGGGTGAATCAGGCAAGTGATTTTGGCTGCCCTATTCTACGGTTGGGAGGAACGTGGTTGTTCCCTTTGTCTTCCCGCGCACTGGTTCAGATATGTAAATCTTCTCCTGCTTTGTTTGAATGATTTGTGTATTTGAAATTATGCATCTAATTGTGCTAAGTTGAAATAATTCCATGGATGACATCTGCTCGTAGTATGAAATTTATAATCAAAGACTAAATTCTGGGAATGGTTCCTCCTGAAACTAAAATGCTAGGCAAAACTATCTATATACAAATGAACTTGAAAGAACATATCCATCTACAGGATATGTTTAACTCTGTAATCGAAATTCTAGTTAGGATTATATGTGTATAAATGTGCTTGAAAGGAACATATCTATTTATAGGCATATGTTCATTTCTGTGACTGAAATATTAAGTAGATCTATCTATGAATAATTGGAGTTGAGTAAGTTTGTACATATATAAACGTTTAGGTGTATCTCTGTAATTAAATTTCAGAAAACCGTATCACTTAGCAGAGACTTCCTTTCTAGTATAACTTGGAATTGAAGAGAAATATGAGACAACACGAATCCTATGGATCATATATATGTTTATATATTATACATATATATTATTTTGGAAACTGTATAGGCGTCACATCAAACTGGAAGTGGACTATCTACAACATAAATAGTTAATATTATATATGTTTGTTCATGTATTATATGAATCATATACTGATCAATAGTATGTATCAACAACATGTAAACGAAATGCTAGATGCGTAAATACCGATGAAATTGAAAGTTAAAAATCTGGAACCCCTTTTTATATATTATATCCGACGCTAGAATCGAAAGTACAATGAAATGGTCTTCTTCAAGAACTTATATTGATATCGAAATACCGTTGACAGACAGAATTTAACCATTCTGTATTACTCTACTTTCATTATGCGACATGCAAAGAAGAAGAGTCTTGAATCTTGCATTGATTAATCACAGGCAAAAAGTTCGAGCCCAGATTTAGGGTAGGTATGAAACTACGCAGCCGAGAAAATTATAAATAGTTTATATGGTAGATTATTATAATGATCGTTTCCTTGCCAAACAAGAATCGAACTTCAAACTGGGTACATTACAATTATAGACCGAGGAAAAACTTCGACCTTTGCATCAAGGACGATCAAATCCCGAAGGGTTTGTGTTAAGGAACCCAAGTACCTTTCTTATGAAAAGGATGGTTGAGATCTGCTTAGGATCGTTTTAAATTCTCCTTGAGACGAAAAGGATCCCTCGAGTCCCTATTGGAACCTCAATTTACACAATCCACAGGCCCTCCATGAACACTCCACCGACGAAAGTCAACAGGCAGTTGACTCTACCAGTACAATGCGCCTGCGCCACCTAGAATAGACTCCCTCTCTCCAACTCCTTTGTGATATGACCATAAACAAGGCCTTAACGCAAGCGCCTTTCGTGAATTGCGATCTCGTGAGTTCGCGAGTCGAAGACCCTCGACTCTTCTTGCACTCCAAACCTTCGATACCCAAGATGTGATACAGGTATGGCTTCCTCCTCGCTAGCGCCTACTACATATAACTCGTGGGCTAGGCTAAACACTAGCACTACTCGCAACTCGCGACTTCCCGAGTTGGAGTGTTGAACTCTCGTGCTCCTCCTTTGTGAAACCCCAAAGCATGATAAGTCAGTGATGGGTTGACTCCTTCCAAGGTGACGCGTGTACGCCACATGTCACCTACTTCCGCCTTTTCTGTGCGCTGTATGTTTGTGCCACCTATCAATCGCACGGTCCCCACTTGATGGATGTGCCACGTGTCGCATGAGCCCTCGGCGCTCAGCACTTCGCAACTTCTGCAGTCGAAAAGAAATGCTTCCAACCTTTGAACCCCCGATACGCGATACCACACGGAGGTTCTAATCTGATGGATCTCCTGCTCTGAGATCCAACAGTTGGAATGATTTCTCAATATCGTCGATCGCGAATCCTTGCTCCTCTCCACACTTAGAATTATTTTGCATAAGAAAGAATTTTGGGATCATGAATCCTAAGTCCTCCATAGTCCAAGTTCTGTATAGTATGACACGTATAAATGTTTGGAAGCTTAGGACTTACATAAATGTTAGAGTAATGGACGGTTATCTTAGCATGACCTGGACACCTATATATTGGTTGATTAAAATGGGTAACCATAGTATAAGAAGCTTATCAGAGTTTAATACTAGAGAAAACGATCATTTTATCCTAAGAACGAATCTATTGAGTTAATTAGGATTAATGTTCCGGAGAAGACAAATTTATTTATTTTTTGGTCAAAATTAAGGTATATTACAGGAAAGAAGCTAAAATGATACTTCGCCATGTCCATGGTACAACTCAGTTTGGGATACATTACAGTTTATGGGGGACTCCTATATTGGTTGGTTTTACTGATTCAAATTGGGCCGACGACCCTGATGATCAAAAGTCTACTGCATGTTATGTTTTCATCCTTGGTTCAAGACTTGTCACTTGGGCCTGTAAGAAACAACATTATATTGCACTTTCTTCAACAAAAGAAGAGTATTGAGCAGCGGTAAATGCAAGTCAAGAATCCTTGTGGCTTCGATAGATCCTTTCAGAGTTTGGATTCTAGCAACAACATCTGACTAGCCTTTGGTGTGACAATCAGAGTTCCATCAAGTTTGCCAAAGACCCATTTCAACATCAGCGCATAAAACACATCGAGCTACACATGCACTTCATCAGAAATCTCATTCATGATCAAGTTATTGAAGTGCTCTTTTGTCCTACAGAAGATCAAGTTGCAAAGTCTCTTACATAAGCGAAGTTTTCCAAACTTCGATCTATGTTAGGAGTTCAGGAAGTTGTCATCAAAGGGGGATAGGCTCTAATGCCTCCTCCCTTCTCCTATTGTGTCAATATTGTAAATCCTTCAATCCTATCCCAAGTTTTTTTTAAGGGGGGATGTTAGGATATTTAGACACTTAGGAGTTAGTTAAGATCTACTTGGTCTAATGTGTCGTTAGGTAAAAGTGTGTTTCTTAGTGTGTTTATTTAATATGCATTAGTATGCATTTGTAATTAAGAAATCTGATGGTCACGATATGTTCCCGACATAGAGTGATCTGACGGTTTATATTCTCCTCGATTTTAACGACCATTGATCTATGGCTTAACACCCGATTGGTCCATGATCTCTATTTAAAGAGCATGGAGGGTCATTTGTCGATGATCGATTATGAGAAACTCTCTTGTAAAATCTATTTGTAATATTTTTCTTTTGCATTAATAAACTACTCCAAGTGGTCACGTTGGTTGGGGCCGTGGATGTTTCCCCGTAGGGGTTTTACCACATCAAAACATTTTTGTGTTGATCTTTGATCTAGTTGTGTGAGTGGTTACTGAAGGTGTTTGTCCTCTATTGGAATGCATGTGTTGTCAAACAATCAAGGTACTCGTCAATTCCCGCTAGCTCAACCGATTAAGGTGCGGGTTTCATTTGTTAGGTGACCTGAGTTCAATACCCTTACGGTGTGTTTAGTCGGGAGGAGACACCCAGAAATCCAACCATGTTAAGGGTTGGTGCAGCTCAGGCCTGGTACAATCTTTGGGTGATTTTGACGGCTTAGATGCCTCAGGGTTGTGGTTTCTTAGCCAACGGTTGAAATGTTGGCCCTGCAAGTGACAGGCATTTCTAACAAAAAACATCAATGGACTCATATGTATTTTTTTTAATTTCCTCAAGTATACAGAATAATCTTCATCTCTATTATGTATTTATGTAATAGGGATTTTAACAATTGATTGCAATAAAACTAACTTCAATGTATACATTTAACAAGTTTCCATAATTGATAACTATCCAATTTCAAAAATTAATTATGTAAAGAGATGCTTATTTTCCGCCCCTATGTTTTATTCCTTCTTTCCTTTAGAGAAGAACATGTACCACAAACCCCCATCCTTGACTTCTTAGGAATATGAACATTTTCGAATTATTTTTTCCATACTCCTGTAAAATATTATGTTGGGAATTTACCCTTTCCTTCAGTGGCTTCAACATATTTTTTGTATAAGTTGTAGATTTCCCACCTTGTGAAATTATCTAGACTATGCACCATGTTTCTATC
The DNA here is from genome assembly GCA_009831015.1 of Picea engelmannii. Classification (NCBI taxonomy): domain Eukaryota; kingdom Viridiplantae; phylum Streptophyta; class Pinopsida; order Pinales; family Pinaceae; genus Picea; species Picea engelmannii. The sequence continues at coordinate 1,316,065 of ML777268.1, forward strand.
TTGCGTATGAATGGAAAAGTAGTCATGCATCCATGTCATTGCAATGTCTATCAATGATCATTGTCTCTTGATGATGTACTTTTGATGATGATACTAAACATGCATTTTGCATCTTTTTACTCATTGACAAGTATGTCTTCCTTTTCTCTGTGGCCCACTTATAGTCTAAACCTTCCAACATTTTTTTTAAGAACATTTACTTGAAATCAAAGTTACCATTGGGAGGAAAGTTTTCATCTCCATCATTTAAACTATCATCAAAATCATCAATTGGACATTGATTTTGAATATTGTCCACATCATTGGTGTTATTATTAAACCAATGAGAAGAAGGACCATCATAATCTTTTCTTTCATCGGTGGTGCCCTGAATGTCCTCAAAATTAGGAAGTTCTTAATCAACATTCTCAATCCCATTGCTTACAAGATGAACAAACTACTCACTAGGCAAAATAATATACCTCTTCATTATCATTGGAGTTATTTCTATAATATTCACTAGCACTAAAAAATTTTTTTACATAAACAAGATGTTGGTGCTTCAAAAATAAAAACTTTTATATCAAATAAACCCATGATTTGTCCAACTAAAACTTAAAATGATACTACAACTATCCACCCTCATACTACAACTATCCACCCTCTCATAAATAATCTTATAATTTGGAAAAAAAATATTTACCTCTAAAATTTATTTTCAATATTCTCTCCAAAACATCTCCTCTAATATTAATTATATACTATATTTATTATTTTATATTTCATTTTATAATCTTTCTATTTTATAATTTAAGAAATTTTAAATAAACACTATTTTATTATTTTTATTTCTTATACATTCAGTAATAAATTCTTTTATAATTTTTTTATTTATTCCACTCTTTTATAATTTTTTTTTATCTTATTCCACGTTATTTCTTATATAAACACATTCTTCTTTCTTATTCTCTACTCTTCATTCAACCTTAAAGCGCATTGATTAAAGAGTTGGAAATTCGAAATAGAGAGTGGAGTTCACTAAAGTTAAATTTAAGGGGGAGGTTTAACGAAACAAACAGATCGTAAACTATTCAATCTTCATCATTGTGTGTGGGGGAACAAAGCCTAATCCCTGTTTTTTTAAGCTTTTATGTGAACCATTTTATTTTTAACTTTCTTGAGCCTTAGAGATTTTAAGTTTTTTTTAGGAAAAAAGAATAAGAAAAGAACATAGATTTTAGTGAATGTTAGTAAAAAATTATTGACGAGTTTAAATAGAAAGAATCTAATTAAAAATTTAAAATAAAAATAAAAATAAATTAAACATTAGAAAATATATGTTTTTAGATTTGTGGAATTGAACTATGTTATAGTTTTGAAATAACTTAATGTTTAGAGTGGACACTCCATCCATTATCAGGATAACCAAATAAAGTTTTAGAAAGATAGAAAAGAGTGAGCCTTTGTAAAGAATATATAAGTAGAAGTCCACTACTTTGTTTGCTTGGGTTTTATTTTTCTAGTAGTGTTTGCACATTAAAAACATTATATTCATGATGTTTTTTATAATGTTAAGATATATAGGATGCATTAAAACCAAGAACATGCAACATAATGTAAATATAATTATGAGGAACATATGACTTTGGGGAAAGAACCTATTAATATTGGAAAGTAGAAAATGTAAGATACTAGGTTCATTGAAATATCTAGAGTTAAAGGTTTAAATGGTCTTCACAATCAAGTGCTTTTGTAATGTGATCAATATGTAAAGATGGGAAAGCTAATACTTGTGAATAAAAGAAATGTTGAAGAAGGCATATTGACATTAATCACTATCTAATCTATATCTATATGCTATTTATCATATACATCCTATTACTTTCTTACCATTTACTTTCTTCCTCATTAAACATTGTCACTTTATTATTATTCACTATATTCTTCATGTAACTTTTGAAGTGGCTTTCTTGATAGTACTCTTTAGATTATGGACAATCTTTAGTAAATATCACATGATCAATTTCATCTAAAAGATATACATCCACATAATCTGGAACCAGCCTAGGACCCATCTCAACTTTGGATCTATCGAGCATTGAGAGGAATAAAATTTCTCAAGATACAAACCTTCACATTTCTTTCATTGATATCAGATCATCTCTTTTACAGAGCCACTTCAACCCAGAAGTAGAAGACCTCTATGAATACAACCCTAACCCTTATGTCAAGTCCTTTATGGACATTCACTTGCTCTCTTTCCTATTGCATTCATCCTGTCGCTATGTTGATATCTAGAGAAATGACGAAGTTCTCCAGCCAAGTTTTGCTAGATTTCTGTTTACACATCATACAAATATGCAAAGAAACATGCAAATATAAAAAGAAACAACCTTCATGTACAACTCAAACACACAATGTGCACAAACTTTGCCAACAGATCTCTCTTGTGGAGCAAAGCTTTCCATTTCATAAATAAGGCGGATTAAAAATAAGCCTGGAAAATAATAAAAAATATGTCAAGATATTCCACAGACCAATACAACCAGCCTCATATAAATATGTCAAGATATTCCACAAGATACCAGACCAATACAACCAGCCTCATATAGAATTATCTGATTGTATGTTCAGACAAGCAATAATTCAACCTGGTGAAATATGGCATGAGTAAGATCGTTAAATAAATTATCACAAACAACAATCATGAGTTATTTCTGCTCTTTCAAGCATTCAAATAACTAGTAGCCATCCAAGATATGGAGAGATGCCATGAGCAAACATGTTTCAGTTTAATTGAATAGAAAAAGAATCAGATTTGTGAACTAGGGCCAATATCAGCGTTTTAGAAAAAAAGCACAAGCAACACGATTTTCTGTAGGCACAATTAACTCTATCTACTATTGGCATGAAAAAAATACAAATACCATTTGAATAAACCTCTAATGCATTCTTAGTCCAAGTCACTTAGCTATCCAGCATTCCCCTATAGCTTCATGTTATCCAGAATAAGCATTTCTTCTCAATGCAAGAAGACTAAAAAAATTACATGGCCACAACAAACTATAGACACCAATGTGATCCAGAGAGGGAACAAAAGAAAATGCTCCAGGAGAAGCTAGCAAAAAGATGCAAATGAAAAGGGTATACAAGAGTGCCATGCAAGTTGAAAAGCTCTTGAAATGAGTCATGGAAAAACATGAAACATGTCCTGCTAATTCCATAAGAAATAAGCCATAATGCTTTTTGCCTG
>ML777268.1:1328603-1349487 GCA_009831015.1 Picea engelmannii
TTTTTTTTTGGTATTACAATACTATCCATTTTGGCCGTAGATTTTCTCTAATACAAAATATATCTATTATTTTGAAAAAATAAATTATATTCTTAACCACCCAATCTACACCCATTTGACATAAAATTTTGGAATCATCTCATCCCACCCTCAAGCACTTAAGCAAGAGTGTAAGATTGTTGGTAACTTACTAGACCCGATTGAGGTCCATGAAGGGTAAATATGTCACAAGTGAGATTTGAACATGGGTGAGGGGGGTAAAAATTCCCCTCTTAAAAACCTGAACTACATGCAATAAAATTTCTTTAAATATTTGAAAACATCTTGTCCCACGCTCAAGTGCACTTATGTGAGAGTGACATTATTGGTGCCTTGATAGCCCCAATTAATCAATAAGGGAAAAACATGTCACAAACGACATTTGAACTTGGATGGGGAGAATAACAAATTCTCCTCTCAACAACCTAAGCTATACCCAATTGACTTAAAATTTTTGGAAGCATCTAATCCCACCCTCAAGCACTTAAGCTAGAATAACATTACTGGTACGTTTCCAAGCCCAATCAGCCCACAAGGGATAAACACATTATAAGCCATATTTAAACCTAGGTGGGGATGATAACATATTCTCCTTTTAACCACCCAATAAAGACCCAATTAAAAAAAATGTTTGGAAACATCCATCCCATGCTCAAGCACTTAATCAAGAGTTAGATTGTTGGTACCTTGCTAACCTGATTGGTTTATGATGGAAAAAAATGTCATAAGAAGAATTTGAACCTAGGTGGGGAGGATAACAAATTTTCATCTGAACCACCCAAGCTAAACCTAATTGACTATCCAATTATCTTATTTAATGAGGAATTTGCATCTACAGGAAAATATTCCATGTCTACTAAGAACCCACGGGGTCGACTCAATTGATCAATATAAGAGTTATGTCCTTGACTCATACTCTTAGCTCCAACCCTGAGTAGTACTCTAAGATGTCTACAATTGCTAAGCAACAATTGCGCTCCCCCATAGCAAGTTAAAGCTATCACAACCCCCCAATGGGATTTTAACCTTAAATGGGGATAACAAATGGACATAATCCTATTTGGTAGCCAACATGCTACTAGGTTAACAACAAGTTGGTTTTAACTTCTTCCTAGGATGGAATTTCTATGTTATTACTCATACATACAGAAAAACAAACATAAATGTGTGTGTGTGTGTGTGTGTACTATATCTATGTGTGTGTGTGTGTGTACTATATCTCTCTATGTGTGTGTGTACAATATCTGTGTGTGTGTGTGTGTGTGTGTGTGTGTGTGTGTGTGTTTTCATATACATACATACAGACATACAGGCATAAATGTGTGTGTGTGTACTATATCTATGTGTGTGTGTGTGTGTGTGTGTACTATATTTGTGTGTGTGTGTTTTCACAAGAAAAACTACATAATAAAGTATATATAGTACCACAACCCTTTAAAAGAGATCCAAAAAGTAAAGTTGGAAAGACAAAGAAGGAATTGTCTTGAAAATGTTCAACTTGATGATACATTGGATCACTACATTTGGAATGGGATTTCNAAAAACTACATAATAAAGTATATATAGTACCACAACCCTTTAAAAGAGATCCAAAAAGTAAAGTTGGAAAGACAAAGAAGGAATTGTCTTGAAAATGTTCAACTTGATGATACATTGGATCACTACATTTGGAATGGGATTTCTTCTATGATATATCGGGTAATATTAGGTAATTATTAAAACATTGCAAATCTTGTTTATAAAAAGGGAGTACTCTCTAGTTATGGTAGAAAGTGGTTACACGATTCCTAAATGTCACAATGTCACCATTTTGGAGATTTGTGGTTTTTCATTCAAATCCATAAAAGTGATTAGTGCTATTAACCTTGAAGGGTAAATAAAATTCAAAGAAGCAATGCTATTGGTAAGAGATAGAAGTTGTATTATTTTAGTGTTCAAAGTTAGAAATTATTTTTATTTATTTATGTTACATGCACGACCTAATATTTTTAGCTCCAATAATGATTGGTTTATAAATGATATTGAAAGGATACATCTTGCATGTTGGATACAAGAAGATTCTTATACCCTATTCTTATCAATGAAAAAGATGGAGTTAAACATGATAGTCGATTATCGACTTATAATGTTGTGGTTAAAACATATTAGGAAATGATTGGGAGAATTCGTAAACATTTATCAAAATCCACAAGCGCTAATTAATTATTTTACAGATACATATTCAAGTGGAGATTGAGTATTGGATTTATTCTCAAGTTCATTGTGGGATTTGTGATATAATGAATATGAAAGTGTACTCCAATGTTTTATCATTGTTAATTTATGTTTGTCAATGCTATTTTACTTGGTTATTAGGTACAACATTAATATGCTACTTATAGAGGAAGAAATTGCATATCCATTGAAAATGATGCACCACAATGCAATTCTATTAAGAATTAGAATGATTCTATTAAAGGTATTATAGATGAAATGCAAGAAGTGGGTTTAAATACGTAATATTTCAGTGTAGCATATGTGGAAAAATGTCAAATGAGTCTCAACCATCACTAAAAACAATTTTTGAAAATGATCTCTTTGGAAAATTTGTAGATGTAGAAAGATCTAATGGAAATTTGGAATGATGTCCAAGAACAAAGTCAAACACATGAAACTGAGGATATACCTATTGAAAATGATGAATTTGACATATTATATATTATTGATTAGTTTTAATATGTCCATAAAGAAAATGTTAACTTTCACATATTATTGATGAGTAATATTTGTAATGTTTTGGGCATTGAGATTTACATTGATAGTAAAAAATTATTTATTGTTGTTTCCGAGTCAATCTTTCTAACATGTTATTTACCATTTTTTTGTTTAATTTTTTCCTTTCATATTATGTGAACCATTACTTCAGAGAAATAACATTAAATATTGTCACTTTTGTAGATGGAATCTATAAAAACATGTAATTAATTTTCTTTGACCATAAAAATATTTTATTTGACACGATATTTAAACAAAACCTTTTAAAATGTATATGTTTTTCATTATAAATTGCACTTAAATGTTTTTTTCCACTCCTCGGCTGTAGGGAGAGAGCATTTAAGCACTCGCTCGATGTAAGGAGGTGTCGAGGGATCTTAGCCTTTAGGGCACTCTGAAGACTGAAGGAGGAATTTATGCACTCTTAAGATTAAGCTATCTATTCGATCAACCAGCTGAAGTGGGGCCTAAACCAACAACCTAGATTGGAACAACAAAACAACACCTACATAAAGAAAGGGCCCATTCACTTTTTCCATTCTTTGTTCCCTCGCTCGTCCACCCTCTCTCTGTTCCCTCGCTCCGTCCACCGACCCTTCTTCCAATGAGCCAGGCGTCCCAATCACCTTGGACGCCCACCCCCATCTGTTCTAAAGAAATATGTTTGAGCCCTGTCTTTATAACACACCCATCCATCCTAATAACCCTAGTCTGCCCGGGTTTTCCATTCATATACAACAATGATGCCTTGGATCGTGGGGGAGGGTGATGGAGAAGCGATGGAGAAGGAGAATGGAGAAGCTATTGATGGGGAAGGAGAAGCTATGAGTCGTAAAATAGAGATCCAGGAGACGTGTCAGTTAGTCATCAATTGATGATACCGAATCTCAAACTATGCTTTCTCTAGGTGCTAGGGCAGGATTTGAACCATAGCCTCAAGTGATGGACTTTACGAACACCAAGTTATTCAACCACCACTTTTTTATCGCAGTTCGTTGCTCTCAGTAGGTCTCACAACTACTTTGCTAAGCCGCCTATAACAGTATTGAAAGACACATTCTTTAGTACCTGAGATCTAAGTGGAGATATGTAATATCCACCTACTGATTTGATTTCCAAAAGTTGGCCTGATTTCTGATCTGCAGACACAACATTATACTGGCTTCTTTCTCATCTCCCTATAAGCTCTCTCTCGGCTCTATCCTAATCTCTCTACACATCTCTCGATGATGGTTTCTAGCATTAGATCCCTTGACTTAATTAATGACTAATTGGGAATCGTCATAGATACACAATTCACTGGCCTCGAGGTACTAAGAAGTGGAAAGTCCAAGGACTAAGACTTCATATTCTGCCACGAGCCGAGAAGCCTAATTTCATAGTGAAGAACATACAGTCATATACACAGCCTTAGATTTATGATGTACCTACCAACAACCCTATCAACAACATCTAAGCGATCAAAATCAACAAATTTGATCTATAGCTTGCACATTGCCTATCCCCTAAGCTAAAGGGAAGGCCAGATACGCCCAGATACATATGGACCTAGCCCATACACTAAGCAAAATAAATTGTTGTAGGGAAATTAAGGCAGGAACTACAAACAAGGCTAGGGCATACAGATCCCTTCAACTATCGCATTAAATGTTTAAATTTAGTGTTATTTAGCCATTTCTATCAAATATGCATCGAAGTGAAGTTAAAAAAGTGTAAAAGTAATATTTTCAATGAATCATAAATTTTATCAAAACAATGTTGTACATAATGTGTATCATGTGTATGATCATCACTTATATAAAAGTGATATTCTTTAATGGCATGTCGATTGTCATTGGTGTTTTCTATGTTATCAACACTATGTTGATCATGACTATATAGAACGTGGACAAATATAAATACTTAATCAGAATGATAATATTCACTCTGTATTTCTTTTTGTACAACGAATGTGTAATTCTCTGCAACATCAACTACTGACAAAATCGTCCTTGGTGGAAAAACTTCACATGATTGTTTGAATTGTAGGTCTTGTCATCGAGCTCTATGTGAATGCTTAGTGTATGTAACAACCCTCCATTACGACAACCATGTTTTTTTTTTTTGCATTAGAAAAATATACATTACAATTAATAATGACAACATTGGCACCTCATCCGACATATTAATGAACAATATTAACACGTTAACAACCTGCACGACATAAGCTAGAACAACATTGCAGTGAATAACAATACATATATCGACACATTAACACAATAACCAACAGTCCATAACCAATGCATTCTTTTAATAATGATACATCACAACATAAACCATAAATCTCTCAATTCGTCTCATAAGGAAAATCATCAGTTAACATCAAGATAATTCATCATAGTGTCAGGTCTAATCTAATCTACTCAATCCATCCTTTAGGTGATGATTAAGTGAAATTGGTATAAGGCAATGCTATATAAAAATTAAGAATCATAAGTGTAATTACAATGAACGAGTCTAAGCTAAACTCATGTCTAAGAGATCCATAAGAAGATCAATCATCACTCGTCACGTAAGGACATCATGTTACCTTACATATCAAACTAAGCATTTAAAGGAGATCAACCATGCTTAAACAATACCATAATTTAACATGCTACCCTTCATCATGTATCCATTTTATAAAACTAATAGAATCCACATAAGCAATAAATAAGAATTCGACAGCTTACATATCCATTAAGGAAATTTAAGGAAGACCATAACTTATTCTTACATTAATAAGAGTGCATTTACTCTTATCCATTTCATTAAAGGATTTAAGAATGACCAATCTGAGGTAACAATTAATAGGTAATTAAATGTTAAGCTACAACCTGATTTAAGAATCCAAAGGAAGAGTTATGGAATTTATTCCAACCCCCGAACCTGTGCAAAAACGATTTAGTTTTCAATCTGAACCTTAATCTGGTCCTCAATCCGGACCTTCATCTAGTTCTCCATCTAGAACCTATTACAGAGCAATTTGTGATAACGAAAAAATTTTCGAAATAAAAAGAAAACAGGCAGCAAGAAATTGGTATGGGTATGAGTTGCGGCCAAAGAGCATAGGTTAAAGGTAAGCATCAATCCAGGTGTTTGAGGTTAACAATAAGACCTCAAGGAGTGCCATCAAAGTGAATCTGATGAACATACCACGAGATTCCTGTAGAAGTTAAACAATTTAAAAAGTTCTAGCAAGCATAAAGGGAATTTACTGAGGTGTAGTACATACATAAATTTTCCAATAATTCCTTCGGTTGGACTGTACTCATCAAAAATGAAACGGAAGGGTGCTTGAACGATAATGAAATAACCAAATGAATAAGGGATTCCATCACAGAGGGTTGACGGTCACACACAGAGATAACCCTGGCAGGTTACACCAAAACGCAGAGTTATTCATGAATCTCAATTATGGGAGGAAGGAAGCTAGGAAAATTTAACTGCCAAGCTTAGAGATAAATCAAGGGAATAATTCGCCAGGAAGGAAACAAGATCTGAGCGATTTTAAGTGACCAACGTAGAGAGAAATCCAGAAATAAAACACCAGGGAGGAAACGTGTTCAGGGTGAAATTAAATTGTACCAAGCTGCGAGTTCAAGATTGCACCATGAATTTATTCTAGATTATAAAATAAACACTAAATCTCCCTACCAGCAAAATGAAATATAAAATCGAGGTTCTTAGCTAAAGAGCACGAACTAGATTCTTGTAAGTCAGAGTTTATCTTCAGAACTGTACAGGGCATAGGAAACAAAAACATAATTCAATTTTAAAACTCAAAAGGATAAAGGGCTCACAAGGGTCAAGTTCATTAGATTTTCCCAACTCAACTCCACACAAGGCGTTAAGGACAAAGACTCGAAACAAGAGTTGCACACCACAAGTTAGTCATTAAACGACATGCCTTCTAATCTGACACTCCATCTGGGCCTGGATCCGACACCTGATACGACCCTTAGTCCAATCCTTGATCCAGACCTTGAAACAAAAATTCTGAAAGAAAAACGAAATTGCAACACAAACAACGAAAGATCTAGGAATGGATAAGCCTGAAAGAAGGGACAACAAATGAATGTAGAGGTTTTAAGGAAGGTGAGAATATACTGCAGCCCCCAAATCATTCACAAAATTAAATACCACGAAAATCAAGGAAACACACAGAATCTAACCGCTCAATTTATTGGGATTGTTTTCTACAGGCCAACAAGGAATCCACAACGAACAAAGCTATTTCTTTAGACAACACTTGACATGTGGAACACCTCATAAGCTTTACAATATTGGGTTGCGTAAGGCTCCCAAACTCCTGTGAAACGAGACCAAAACGCAGAGGGTTTAAGGCTGGAAATAATGTAGAGAGAAAAGGAAAAATTCAAGTGGGTATGACCTGCGCACCCCTAAGCTTCATAGCGGAGAAAGGTATGATAAGAAATCACCCAATGGACACGTAGAGACACCAGTCAAATGCTGGGTGAAGTGAGAGAAAATCACATAAGAGATCTATGCAAATGCCTGGATGTGGAGAGAAATCGTTGGGTGATTTGCACCATACGATTTGCTCCAAATACTGAGGAGTGAGACACATAGAGCGCTCAACAGAATGGGTGTTGTGGAGTAAACAAAATGGGAAATTCCCTAGGCTTAGTCAACAATGCATGGGTGGATAAAAAATGGAAAAATCGAGGAGGAAAATGCCCAAATTACGTAGGGAAAAAGAGATGGACATAACAAACGAAAGGAGAGTTGAGTGAACTTACTGGAGACAAGATAAACTGAAATAAAAACTGAACTGGGTGTGAGGGCGCAGAGCCATATCTTTTCCTCAACACAACAGAAAGGTAATACAATCATAGATCAACATTTAAATCTAAAACATGGGCAATGGGGAGGAGACAGCGAATGAATTTCAGTCAAGAAGGGAAATCCATTTAAATATTTTATCTAACCAAATCAATAAGCATGCCCAACTATACAGAAACCATTACAATTCATAAACATATAAATTTCACATATAAAAACATTTAACTACAACATAAACTATTAGACATGTGTACCGTAACCGAAGGGCGAAGAATCAAAAACTTGTTGTTTCGCGCTTGTGCTCCGTCCAACTCCTTGCTTGCTAATCACTAGGACCTCACCGATACCTCCCATCCAATGCTAGGGGTTCTCTTCTCCCCCCTGAGCCCCCCAAGCTGCAAAGGGGCCAAGCACACAAACAAGAGAATAAGCTAGCTCCCAGCTCGCCTTGCAAGGTCAAGCTTCCACTCCTATCTGAGATGGGTATCCCAACTCCCACAAGAAAAATCAGTCAAGAAAAATCCGGCAGCATAACCTTACGCTAGCCAAAAAGTGATCCATTCCCCTTCTCTGCCATTTCTTTTATAGATTTCATCTTAGTGACCTTTCCCTTGCACATTAAATTTGTTTTATTAAAAATTAATTAGGAAATATTCTCCCCCGTACACTTGTCATCCAATCCCTTAGTTACACAGAAATTCATTTAATTAAATTGCCAATTTCCCTCACCCACCTAAAAACATTCCTAAAAACGCTCCTTGTTGTCCCTTTATTCCCTCTAATTCCTTTAATGACTGACACCCTTCTTAAAGTTTAGTTGAGTTCATTTTAGGAAAGTTCTCTAGACTAGAATCCTTTCTATGTTCTACATTTCTTTTGCATTTAATTTCCCATTTTTATCTAAGTTCAAATTTAGCAAGTTTTGCACATAGACAACAATTAAATTTTTAGATAATTTAATCCTCCTTTAAATTATAAATTTAATTTTCCCCTTTTTCTTTTCTTCATCCCCCCTTTATTAGTTTAATTAAAATTTTCTTTTAGTCCTCAAATCCTACTTAGACCTAGGCTTTAAATTCAACTAGGCTTAGCAAATTTTTAAGGGAAGGGTTATAATTAATAAACTTTACTTATACAAGATTATTTTAAGGGTGACCATGTCAAGGTAAGATATCGTTTTCTAGGCACCTAGGTTCATTGACTTACCTGTTTTTAACACCACGATGTGCCCTTCAAGACGCACTACGTGCTCCAAGGGTGCCACTCACCTTTATTCATGTTCCAATTATGCGACATGCCCTTCAAGACGCACTACGTGCTCCAAGGGTGCCACTCGCATTTTGACTGATTTTGGTAGTTGTCTAACCTTTGTAGTCAAAACTCTGTTAGATGACCTTGTGGGAGACTAAGGGCCTCTAAGGAATAAGGACCCTGCCTTATTGCCCACCCCTTAGAATCTTCATGAGCGACTGTCTCAGTCTGCCCTCACAACATCGTGGATCTCTCGAACTAGGTAATCGTTAACCTACATTTCGATCCATGACGGGAGTGCTAGCAGGTTGTGGCAGGACTGCTGCCACACCTCTCCCTCAATATCTCTAATTTTCGTGCATGACCCCTTTACTCCAAATGTGAGTCTGATTAGCAATATATCGCCAACCTGCAATCCATCAACGGAACATGTCAGTGATCCGTAAACAACATCATAATATACCATCCATATGTCACATATGCAATAACAGAATACTCAAACCATAACAGTCCACTTCCTGACTCGATCCGGAGTTCAAGGAGTTCCATCAATGTCATCAACATCATTAATCGTTAAGAGTCCTACACACTCAGGAGAAACCAATCAATAGCACATGTCGACATGTATATAATCAAATAAAATATCATCATATCCCAACATTATCATAATCCATAAGCGAAACACTCAATCATATAATGAACCGGATCACTTGCATGCAAGTGTCCTCAAAGAATAAGTCAAATCAGGGGTGCACCAGAGCAGGATGTTACAGTGTATTTATAAATTTCTTTTTCAAACTTCTTCAAAAAATCTTTCACACAGATCTTATCCTCTTGCGAATCAATCCTTTTGAAAATAACATTTGAATAATTTGTAGCAGTAGCATTGATATATTCATATCTCTTCCAATTGACCGTTATATTGGACAAGGATTGATCATTCATATCAATAGGATACTTGGAGTGAAATAAAACTAGATTTCCACAGTAATCACATTTCTTTCTACCAACACATTTTTTTTGGTAAAATAATTCATCACCTTCTCTTTCACACATAATTTGGGATATAAAAGGACGGATTGTGGGAGGAGGAGGTGAACTTGCCCAATTTTTTTACCAAAATCAAGAAAAGTGTCGTAATATAACTCAAATTCCACATGATAACAACAACACGTGTCATGAACAATGCTAGGTTCAAAGTATTTTATTATAGTCATTGATGATTCTAGCCAAAAACAAAATATGTATTAACTGAAGGCAAGGACTAGAGGATATAAAAGCATGGATCGTGGAAGGAGGAGGTGAACTTGCCCAAAACGTTTTACCAAAATCAAGAAAAGTGTCGTAATATAACTCAAATTCCACATGATAACAACAACAACAAGTGTCACGAACAATGACGGGTTCAAAGTATTTTATTATAGTCATTGATGATTCTAGCAATTTTTTTTTATGTATTAACTGAAGCAAAGGACTAGAGTATTTAATGTTTTTTTACAATTCAAGGTGATGATTGAAAAGCAAACTAGGAAACACATTAAATAACTAAGGTCATTTGTTAATGGAGCTCTCAAATATTTTTGCAAGCAAGCCAATATATTGAGGCAGTGCACAACTCTGTATTCCCCTTAACAAAATAATTTTCATGAGAGGAAGAATCGAATGTTAGTGGAAGCAACCAAGTGCATGCTAGTTCGAGGTGGGCTAGATAAAAAAAATTGGCCAGAAGTTGTTTCAACAACCAAATATTTACAAAACATGTTGTTCATTGTGGGAGTGAATGGAAAAACTCTATAAGAAGCTTTGGTTGGAGTAAATCCAAATGTTAAACACTTAATAGTTTTAAAATGTATTGTAAATGTGCACATACTAAATGAAAGAAGAAAGAAGACATGCCCAAAAATATTGGAGGCCACATTCATTGGGTATGCTCAAGAAGCACAAGAATATAGATTATATGATCGAAAATCTAAAAAGATAGATATCAAGAAAGATACAAAATTTAATGAGAGTGAGCCAACTAGAATGAGTGGTAACTTCGATGGTAATTTTATTGATGTGAATAGGTTTTTATTTCTTGAAGAATCTAGCAACAATCAACAAGAGGAACCTACAAATAGTTGACAAAATGAATTTGAATACGAAGATGAAGAAGTTGAAGAGTTGATTGCAAGGGGAGTGCCCCTTGTTGGAACACTAGAAAATGAGGCACAACAACATCCCAACATAGTTCATGAGCATCCTAGTACCTCAAACTCGAGGATTCTTCCCAAACAAAATAGAAGGATCACTTGGAAGGTTTGAGAAAAATATGATCCAATGACAAAGAAGCTAAAAAAAATGGAAAAATAAAGAAGGTAAGAAAGTCTCCTATGATTTTGATCATACTCAACATGTTTATGTTTTAATAACTATTGTAGAGCCTAAAAATTCAAGAATCAATCATTAGTGGCAATTGCAAAGAACATAAAAACACCATGAAGGAGGAATATGCTTCTACCTTGAAAAACAAGACATGGGACTTGGCTTCACTTTAGAAGGAATAGGAAAGGTAGTTGGTTGCAAGTGGGTCAATACAATCCAATCTAAGGAAAATGGTACCATTGATTGTTATAAGGAGACTTGTAGAAAAGGGCTATTCCCAAGTTGAGGGAATATATTATTTCATGACATTTTCTCTAGTTGTGAAAATGGTAGCATAAAGACATTAGAGGCATTTGTAGCTGCATATAAACTTGAGGTACACCAAATTGAAGTCAAAATGAAATTTCTTCATAGAGATTTAAATGAAGAAGTTTACAAACAAAAACCATAAGGAATTGAACTCAAAGGCTCAAAGCATTTGGTGGGAAAACTTAAAAAGGCATTGTATAAGTTGAAACAAGCATTAAGGTCACGGTATGTTAAAATTGATTCTTTTATTTGTGATGTTGATTTTGTTAATGTGAAGGATGATGATATCATTTACAATAAAAATATTGAAGAAGGATTCATAATTACAGTTTTTTATGTTAACAATACGTTGCTTATCAAAATAAGAAAGATCATAATATAAGCATGTAAAATGGAAAGTTACACAAGCTTGAGATGGTAGATTTTGGGAAAACAAATTATTTTATGGGTCTACAAATTAGCATAGATAGGAAAAGTGGACACAATTTTTTGAGCCAAGAAAGTTATACTCTAAAGCTGTTGAATATTGTTTCCTTTTTTCTACAACAAGCGTGTGCGCGCCTGTATCCCTCTTCGTTGAGTGAACTTGCAAAACTCTACTACTGTGGATCCCTCGATGGGAGGGGGCACCTCGCCCCCTCCATATCTCAAAGTTGATTTCCATGGATTAATTAAATAATTGGGAAAATCATTCAAATCCAAACCCTCTTGTTTTGTTAAGAAAATTGACAAGGTGTCGAATATCTCTATTCAGATGTACTCCTCTCATAACATGGATTCTAAGGGTTTAATCAACCAATTTATTGGAATTTGGACATCCCCTCGAGAAATTGTCAACTAGATATAGAAAAATTGGAAACCCTTGATAAAAGGAAATCTGAACCATTTTTTTTTGTGGGAGAGGCTTTTACGCCTTTCTTTTTTAACATAAGGAGGACATGGATATAATATTAAAAAACATGCCTTATTTTTATGGAAGAAAAGGCATGTACCTAATTGTTGGATGCCCAATTTTAATCCAAAACATGACATTCCCACAACTGTCCCTGTTTGGGTAAGACTACCACATTTCCATTGCATTGCTAGAACTAAGATATCATGATAAGTATACGAAACTCTTTGGGGAAATATTGATTTAGAACAAAACCAAAGGAACACACGTTCTCCTGTGCTAGAATCTGCATAGAAGTTGACCTAAAAAAGGGGATCCCATAGGTATTTCTTCTTACATTAGATAATTGGAGTCATTTGTAGCTGGTTGACTATGAACAATTGTTGTTTAAATGCAAAATTTTCCATGAATATGGCCATTTTTCTTAAAACTACAAGCTAAACCAGCAAGAGCAACATTATGAGCAATATAAGGAAGATCAATGGCAAGCTACAAAGAGTAAAAAACAAGCTAAAAACCATACCCAACAAGAAATGGCCAGAGGAAACAAATTAACAAATGGAGCTTCAAGATCAACGATCAAGCATCTGGAAGTATATTTGGAATTCGGATGGATTTCCAAAGATAAACTTATTTTGTTGGGAAATGGTACATGAGAAAATACTTATTGGAGATAATTTGATCAAGCGAGGAATTCAAGGTCCCATTAGGTGTTTTTTTTGTCTTTCTCATTCATAAACTATTCAACACATTTTCCTGGAATATGTTATGCAAAGACTGTATGGAAAGAAGCTTTTGTAGAAATTATTTCTAGAATGATATGCGAGCCAGTTGGAAAGACATGTTCACAAGAAGGGTGAAAATCTAAAAAGGATATTTCAATAACAAACCTCTCTTCAAAATACTTTGGACAACTCTTCCAAAGTACATTTACTGGAAAATATGGCTTGAAAGGAACAAAGCCATCTTTAGGCAAGAGCTCAATCCACCCTTTTAGGTTGCAATGAAAGAAAAGGGACTTCTAGCAGAGTATATGAATTCAAAAGGTCTAACGTTTTTAGAAAACCTTTGATGGGAGGATGATGAACATAGATATATCCATTGATTTCAAATTTATCCATCTCAATTAATAAAAAGAGGAATAAATCCTCTTCCCAGATCCATCTTGTAACTTTGAATGGATGAAAGTGAGTTCTACCATTGGAGATCTGAGCAACATTCATGTATTATTTTCTTTGATGGCACTTCAAAAAGGAATTTAGGGGAGGAAAGAGTAGGAGGAATCATTTTCTATCTTGTAGGAACATTGGAATTATCATATGCATGGGGGTTAGGAGTTCTTATAAAGCTTATGCATACAAAGCCTCATAAAATAAATATAAATACATAAATTCTTTCTAATTTACTTCTTTATTTATTGTTCTAGCATAATAATAATGTTCAACAATATAATAATGAACAACAGTATAATGAGCATAATGAACAACAATATAATAAGCATAATGAACAACAGTATAAGAGAATGCATAAGGTATTTACCTCAACCTAATGTTGAACCTGAAGCTGATGATGTTGAACATGAAGTTGATGGATCCTGCCCAAACTAAGTAACCTCCCAGCCAACTAGAAACAACCTCTCCGGATCCCTAGCTCCAAGGATCCTTACAGTTTCCTATCCCCGGAGCCCATAATTCCCAGCAACAACGGTGCCCCCTTTGAGAGTCCTCAAGAAAAACTGTTGCAGCCAAAACTGTTCCTTCCCTCCTCCTTCTTTCTCTCCCAATTTTCTTACCTTCCATAAACCAAAAATATAACCCAACCAAAAGATGCCCCTCTCCGAGTTCTCCCTTCTCCCATATCTTCCTCCCTCAAATCCATTTCCCCAACCACCTTACCCCATTAATTCCTCAACCACCTTATCCCTCCCATTAATTGGTTCAACTACCAATAATATTAATTTTATAATAAAGTGTCCATAAATCTATTTTAATAATTCATTAAACTAATATTTATCATTCAAGATAATTAAAGAATTAATTAAGATTGTTACATACACCCACCCTTCAAAAAACTTCATTCCGAAGTTAGAGTAATTTACAATACAAGGGAAATGACACATGGTTCATACATTCATATCCAATAAATAACATTATCAGTAAGCAAAAAAAAATAAAAAATTATACATACTAGTGTACATGTGCAAGAAATGCATGTGTAGCTAGCACATACAAGTCTCGCGCATGTACTAATGACAATAATGATCACACCTATAGTAATTCTTGTATGCGTCCAATCCAGTCAACAAGACTATTCATTTCATAAAAGATAATAAACCAATTAAAATGTTCGCAAAATCCCTTAATTACAATAATTTAGCACAACAATGTTCATTTAGAAAATTGTAGTTCAGTTAAGTAATTATGAATATACATATATACATATTTTCTTTTCAAAAGGGGAAAACAATAAATTCCACTATAAGGCAAAATTCCCATACACTCCCAACTATTTCTATTCATCCTTCCTCCCTAACTTACTTCCATCTTCCATCCCTATCCTTCCTCTGCTAGACTATCTTGGAGCATCAACTATATTGACCTAACTCCAAATAGAACCCGTAAGTTGAAGTGTCACTCTCTTGACCAAGCTTCCCCAACAAACAACTGACAGTCATCATCACACGTTTAGGGGAGCATGAGCTAACACCATCCTCCCATGACTCCAGGTTTCAGAGGATACACGGTGGGAAATACCTCCACCCCTCCTAATAGGACTAGGGTCCACACCCTACCGTGGAATATACAGTGGCACTGTGTTGCTGGGAATTTTGTCATCGTATATTCAGTTTTAGGCAGTCTCACCACCTGAAAAACCTGCATTGGTCCATATATCATAGCAATGCATTCGAACCAACATAATTTCACATACAATGATTCATACCATATTGTTTCTCGGTTGGTGTTCATGACATCCACTTTTATTATCATTATCCTTTAGCTATTTCATAGCCCATTGACCTGCAGATTAGTCTATAACACAAACTCATACATATCTATGAATTATCATCATGTAAATGCATTCAACCATAATCTCAATTCGGTACCCCCGTACAAACAACTTTAAATGTCAAAATTTTCAAGTTAGAATTAGATCTCATAATATCCCCATAATTCAATTAAYGTTAACCATTCATAGAATTGACATTCACATAATAGATTGCATCATATCCATCATCATTCAAATAACGTTAAACATTCATAGAATTGTCATTTACATAATAGATTGCATAATATCCATCATCATTCAAATAACGTTAAACATTCATATAGGTTCATACGTCTTAAAAGTTCAAGTGTATCATTAATAGTTTCACAGTGAATATAAAATAAAGGTGATTAAGCCTTAGGTAATTTTAGCTGTCTAAGTCAAAAGGTGGCATTACATACACCCAACCTTCGAGAAACATATTCTCGAGGTGGTCAAAAAAGTGAGGGATGATCTTGTTGTAATGTCTCGACATCCTCCCAAGTAGCAGATCATGGGCTATACTTGTCCCACTGGACCTTAACTTGGTCTACCAGACGGTTCCTGAGTTGTCAGACCCTACGGTCCAATATGGGTAACGGTTCTATTGTGAGGGTTCCCACGTCCAATACCTGCAATTCCTTCCAGTTCAGTTTATGAGATTCGACATCAACAACAATGCCCCCTATGAGAGTCCTCAAGAAAAACTGTAAGCAAAACTGTTGCAGCCAAAACTGTTCATGCCCTCCTCTTTCTTTTTCTCCCAATTTTCTTACCTTTCATAAACCAAAAATATCACCCAACCAAAAGGTGCCCCTCTCCGAGTTCTCCCTTCTCCCATATCTTCCTCCCTCGAATCCATTTACCCAACCGCCTTACCCCCCATTAATTCCTCAACCACCTTATCCCTCCCATTAATTGGTTCAACTACCAATAATAATAATTTTATAATAAAGTGTCCATAAATCTATTTTGATAATTCATTAAACTAATATTTATCATTCAAGATAATTAAAGAATTAATTAGGGTTGTTACAGTTCTTACAAATAATCAAGTAGAAGCTTACTTGCTACTTCAAGGACTCGAACTTGCAACAAAAAGGAATATCTCGAGCCTAATTATAATTGGGGATTCCACCATAGTTGTAAGAGATATGATAAAACATTCACACGCTGATTACAAGCTCAACTCTATTCTCTCTAGAGCATAGCATGAAGCCACAAAGATGCATGAAATTTCATGTTTCTAGGTTCTATGCAACAACAATAAGCAGACAGATGCAATAGAAAACATGACAATTGGGTTAAAATTGGGGGTTCTATGGGTCAATGGGCATCAATCCAATTATCATATTTCTTAAGTCTATGAATCTCTCTTTCCTTTAGTCCATGCTTTATAAAACAATATGTAATTTAAGAGTTGTTTTTACCAGAATTTACAATAGTAGATATCTTTTGAATTTTTTGCCAAAATATGTCATAATGTTATGTGTAATTTCTTGGACAAACTTGCTTATATATTGAATCAAGATGATAAAGATGCACTTTCAGTGTTGCAAAGTTCTCTTGCAACCATTTTGATAATACAAATTCCCCAATTCTTACTAGAAAAAAATTTTGTTAAATGTGTTATAACAAAGTTCGACAGAGCGAAAAGGATTATTCAAAATTTTGGTTTTCGGTATGATAAACGTAATTTTTTTCCCAAATTTCCCATATTACCACCCGTCTAGATTCATTTTCATGGGGATCTGTAAAGTAAAAGATAAGGCCAAAAACAGTTGTTTGCCAAAAACAGTTGTTTGATGCTTATATTTTAATTAAAGATGAAATGACAGAGATTTCTTTTTTCAAACCTTTACTATTCTACCCACATCACTTCAGAACGTTCACGTGGGTTTTATTAGGGACCACGTGGATATGGTTGGGTGGCTGAAAAATAATGGGTGTGTTTAATAATTTTTTTTAATTTAGTTATATTTTTTAATATTATTTATTACATTTTATTTGATAAAGATTATTGTTATTTTTCATTAAAATTATTTTTGGTTGATAAATAATTAGTTAATAAATTTTGTAATTTTATTTTCATTAAAAATAATTTTGGTTGAGAAATAATTAGTTAATTAATTTTGTAATTTTATTTTAAGTTTGAAATTTTTTGAAGGAGAAAATGTATTTTTTTATCCTTTATTTTAGTATCATAAAGTTGATAATTTTTTTTATTTTTTAATGGTTTAGTTAAAACTTAACATCTTTATGTCAATTCCTTTTAAGTTTCAGGGGGTTTTGATTGGAATCTGAAATAATTTTAGGAAGCCAATTGTCTTTGATGTTTATCATCTTGTACTTGTACATTAGGTATCTAGTCATAGTCATGCTCTCACTGGGAGATCGCTTCCTATAAAGAAAACTGGGATAGAGCAACCTATTTCTTTTAATTTTAAAATTCTAGATTCTAAAACCTTTTTGGATTTACTTAATTTTCGAGTCCACTTAATTTATGGAAAGATTAATAAAATAAACACTTAAATTACAAGCACAACACTCTCAACAACTACCAAAATATTGTTCTCCGCAATCTTAGCATCCACATGCTCATCAATATCAATTTATTTTGCCAAAAATCATTATATTGCCACAATTGCTTGTGAGGTTCCCTATGGGATTTTTGGTCATAGCCACTAGTATGCAGAATTCCATAGCTGTCATTGAAAATTCCCACAAGAAATTATATAGCCTTCAATACCACCCAAAGTTTGCACATCAAGTGTTTGATGAAATCTCTTCATGCCAAGCATTTGACAAAACACTTGATAGTCAAGTGTTTGATGAATTGCCTACACGTCAAGTATTTGTTGAAACTTTTGTTGTCTAGGACAAATTTCCACTAATGCTAGAGTCTCTCAATGGGAACATTGTGCTTTAAACTGATTCTGTTGCAGATTTAAAGAAACAATTGGAGTTTTTAATGGGAGTTTTGTGGATCGACAATGTCTCATTTTTTAGGGTAAACATTTGGCATCTCAATATTTGCTATCTCAATATAGCTTATGCAAGGATTCAACTATCCATTTGGTTTTATTATTATGGGGAGGAATGATGGGCCTTAGGGTCTCTTCAACTTCAAAGATCATGTCCTTCAAAGATATAACCAAAAATAAAAATCCTTCCACTTCAATTGTAGATAAAGTGGAAGACGAGCCGTTGGTGGATATCACATTGTCGGAGATCATTCATCTTCATCACACCTATAAATCAATTTCTATTATCTATAGAGTTAATGGTTATTGGCCTCCTTCATCGGATTTGTACTTGTGGATTTACTCAATTTGGACAACGAATTGTGAGATATATCTTTGTTGTAAGTTTTTTTTTAATAGTTTAGTTTTTTAATCATGTTGATTATAAGAAAGTTTTAGAGAAGGGTCCTTGTTTTTGGGGGAGAGAAAGACTATTTTTAACTCCTTGGTTTTCTGAAATTTGATCCAAGTTTTAGGTTCATTACTTGGATGCTTGTTTGGGCTTGTCTTCCAAATTTTCCCTTACATTTCTGTCATACCTTAATGATGGAAGATATTGGGAATACTTTGGGTAATTGCATAAAAACATATTTTGGGAGAGCTATAGCAGGACTATGCACTTATGCTCAACTTTATGTTGAGATTGACCTTAGTAAGGGTCTTCTAGACAAAATGATTCTCAAATGGAAAAATTTTAGACAATCTCAGATCTTGGATTATGAGAATATAACATTTCGATGTTAGATTTTTCATCTTCCTAGACATTTACAAGATTATTGTCCTCATGCATGAGCTCGTTCTTCATGGAAAATGGGCTAAATATAAATAAAAAAGTTGGACATTTCTTCTAGCTAAATAAGAGAAATAGGATGAAGAAAATAAACAAACACAAGATTTTGAGATCGCTAATCCTACTTGTATAGAAATGCCACTTGGGGATAAAGTATAAGGCAATGATATTGGGATTTCCTCCTCAAGGATGGAAGTTGCACATGTTGATTCTTATGGGGGAATGAAGTGGTTTCATGAATCTGACACCTCCAATTCCAATAAGGAATTGGTCCCTTCTTTGCTTCTTGATCTCCCAATTTTTGAGTCACTTGTGGGCAATGTGGATCCTTCTTCATCGTGGTGGCATGAGGTTAAAAAGGAAGGATTGAAGATTATTTTTTAGATGGGAGCTTCACCTTGTTGACCAATATCTTATCACGTTTATTCATAAAAGGGATTTTTAAAATTGTGAAAAATAGAGTCAATATATTGTAGGTATAGCGGGAAGGAGGAGATGTAGGGTACAAGGGGTTTATAGGTATTGGTGGGTATAAAAAGAGTATTCGGTAAAAATAAGAGATATATAGTAAAATAGGGTTTACCTGAAATTAAGGGTATTCTTTAATATCCCATAAACACACGTGCTATGCCACAAGTTCACTAAGTGGACACCCCATAATTTTTTTATAGGGTAATAAATGACATGTACATCAATTATGTAATTTTATTTTTGTTAGTGCAATCTTCGACTATATATGCTTCATATTTGTAATGTACTTTGAGCATTCTCAAAATGTGATTTTCATTCTAAATTGAAATAAAATTATGATTTTTTTCATTCAAAATTGTAATAGATAAAAAATTGTAATAAATTGAAAAGTAAAAAAAACCTCTTGCTAGATTAGATTCAGTAATGTCAATTCAATTATTTAGATTTCTTAATGTCAATTCAATTATATATAATGTCTCAACTTGAAAGGGTTAAAGATATTGCCTGGTTAGCATTTCCTTACCTAAGATGGATGATGGATTGTAAGTGTGCTTGGAAAAGCCTAATAGGAATCTTAAAAGTATGGGTGATTAAACACCTTTTCACATCAAGATTGTCTTGTAAAAGAGATAAGTTAAGTTGTATATGTGCGAGCCAGTGAATAAGAGACAAGTCTAAGTGTTAGAGGTTTGAAAAAAAAAAGGCTATTAATAGGATGTTAAGGATAATTATTTAGATTTCTTAATGTAAATTCAATTATATATAATGTTAAAGATACTGTCTGGTTAGCATTTCACTATCTAAAATGGATGATGGATTGCAAATGTGCTTGGAAAAGCCTAATAGGACTCTTAAAAGTATGGGTGATTAAACAACTTTTCACATCAAGATTGTCTTGTAAAAGAGACAAGTTAAGTTGTATATGTGTGAGCCAGTGAATAAGAGACAAGTCTAAGTCGGTTGACAAAAAAAGCTACTAGTAGGATGTTTAGGGTTGAAAAAAGTTATACAAGTTGATGAATAAAATATATAAAACAACATATCATTGGAGTTACTCCATAGTACTCTAGGGAAAAGATAACCAAGATAACCTTTGGAAAGGGTTAATCTCATTGGTATAAGATTGTTGTATCCAAATGATGA
>ML777268.1:1379144-1394938 GCA_009831015.1 Picea engelmannii
TCATTAGAGGTTATTCATGTCATTTCTCCTGAACCCGAGGCCCTCCCAACGCCTCCATGGTTCTTAGATGACTTATCTGAGGATTCACCCCCCAATCCCCCCAACTCTCCCGCTCATTTCCCTACGGAAATTTTACACCCAACTACCACGGGTACTCCTTAGTACTTCGATATTTGGTTTATGTCGAGCGAACCATCACCACCTCCTTACGTCGTTCCCCCTACTTCTTCATCACCAAGGGGTAGCCACACGACAACAGTCACCGATATCATTCTTCATGACCCCTTGTATTCCCATCACTTCCACTGTGACAAGGAAATACTTGAAGAGTTAAACAACCCTGACTACCCATGGGATGCGCTACACCACCACGCACTCTTCTTTCCACATGAAGCCTCCATGCCTCCTAACCAACACCCCATATACGCGGTCAAAACCAAGGATTTTATCCCATTAGGACCTATCGACTGGTTCAAAAACCCCATTCCTGGCCCTGATGCTTTTGAAGAAGGCAACATGGCCAACATTTCCCTGACCATTAAAATCGACATTTCCATCAAATATGGTGTCGTCGAGGAAATCACCATTGGAGCTGCTTTCACTCCTCAAGAAATTACCGCCTATAAAGCCCTCTTACAGGAATATCGGGATATTTTTGCCTGGTCATACACGGAAATGCCTGGCCTCGATCCCTCTATCGTCGAACATCGCATCGACACCTGGCCCAACATTACACCAGTTCATCAAAAACAATGACCGCTACACCCATCAAAAGTAGTGGCCATCAAAGTCGAAATTGACAAATTGCACGCTACCGGGTTCATCTACCCCATCGCCTATACATCATGGGTTTCCAACCCTGTACCCGTTAACAAAAAATAGGGCACTATCTGCGTCTGCACAGACTTTCGTGATCTCAATCACGCATGTCCCAAAGACAACTTTCCAACGCCTTTCATTGATCAAATTATCGATGACTGCGCAGGACACGAGGCTCTATCCTTCATGTATGGTTTCTCTGGTTATAATCAAATTCAAATTCACCCAGCTGATCAGTACAAAACCACATTCACTACCCCTTGGGGTACTTTTGCATATCGCGTCATGCCTTTTGGCTTAAAGAATGCCGGCGCAACTTTCCAACGGGAAATGACATACATCTTTCACGATCTGGCTCATATCATCCTCACATAATTGGACAAACTCACAACTCGATCCAAGAAACACACCCAACATCTTGATGATTTACGAATCATCTTCCAACGGTGTCGTCAGTACAACATCCGCTTGAATCCTCTCAAGTGCGTTTTCTACGTCACCGCGGGGTGCCTCCTCGAATTCATCATTTCTCAAAGCGGTATTACCGTGGACCCCCTCAAAGTCCAAGATATCACCGAAATTCCACCTCCCCAGAATTTACGTCAACTTCAGAGCCTACAAGGCAAGGCTAACTTTCTACGGTGATTTGTCCCAGACTATGCCATTCACGCACACGGTTTTCTTCACTTACTACGTCACAACATTCCATTTCACTGGGATGACCATGCCCAACAGTCATTTGACGATCTTAAAATGGCGCTCTCCAACACCCCTTTAATTAGTGCACCTGACTACAATCACGACCATATCCTCTACGTATCAGCATCAATTGTTTCATTCGTAGGAGTTCTCGTTCAGCTAGGTGATGAAAATCATGAGCATGTCATTTATTACGTTAGTAAAAACCTCTCAGGGCCACCCTTGAAGTATAAACACAAAGAGAAACTAGCTCTTGCAGTTGTCCTCACAGTCCAGAAATTACGTCACTACATTTTTCTTCACACAACTAAGGTTGTAGCAGATTCCAACCCTATGCAATACTTTCTCAGTCGTTGGCAAATTAACGACAAATTTTCTCGATGGATCATTATCCTTCAAGAGTACGATCTTGAATTCTCAACACCCAAGAGCAAGAAAGCCCTCATTCTTGCCGAACTTGTCACGTCCCTCCCCTCTAACACCACCAGTGCCCCCGTCAATACCGACTTTCCCGACGAACATCTCTTTTACATCACTTCGGATGATCCTTGGTATGGTGACCTTCTCGTCTACCTCTAAACTCAAAAGTTCGGTAACCACCTTTCACGAGATGATCATCGTCATATTCGCCATCAGGCCCCCCGCTACCTCCTCATCAGAGACATCCTATACCAGCAAGGGGTCAACACCATTCTTCGTCAATGCCTGACCATTGACAAGGCTGATAAAGTCTTGAACGACTGCTACAGTGGCACATGTGGGGGCCATCTTTCGGGAATATCCACTGCTCAGAATATTATCTGAGCAGGTTACTTTTGGCCTACCTTGTTTCAAAATTTCATTCACGCCGTGAAACGATGCAAGAAATGTCAGTTTTATGCCAACAAAGCCCGAGCACCACCTGCTCTTCTCCATCCAATCATCACTGCCGACCCTTTTTGTAAGTGGGGCATCGACTTCATGACTTGTAATCCCCCCTCCAACAATGGCCACAAATACATTGTTGTCGCCGTCGATTACTTCACCAAATGTGTAAAGGCTATTGCCACCTTCAACAACAACGCTAACACCACAACGCGTTTTTTCTTTAACCACGTCATATCTCGCTTTGGAGTACCACTCCAACTTGTTTCTGATCAAGGGAAACACTTTGAGAATGAGATTTTCGTCAAACTCTCATCTCGGTTAGGATTCTCCCACGAGTTTGCCTCACCATATTACCCTCAATCTAACGGACAGGTCGAAGCAGTTAACAAGGTCCTCAAGACCATGTTACAACGCATGGTTAATAAACATAAGACCAATTGACATCATATGTTATTTTCCGCGCTATGGGCTTATCGTACGACTGTGAAAACGACTACTAGTTTCACAACATTTCATCTAGTCCATGAGGTTGAGGCCACTCTTCCCATCGAGTGCGAAATTCCCACCTTACGCACCACAATTGAGCTATTACCTGACATTGCTCCAATGGAGCAGCGCTTGTTGAACTTAGAGTCTCTAGATGAAGATCATTGATCTTCATTATAGAATAATGAGGTAGCTAAAAAATGATCAAAGTCTACCTTTGATCGACATGTCAACCTTCGCTCATTTCGCGAAGGCGACCTCGTCCTTGCTTACGATATCGCTCATGATACCTTTGGCCATGGAAAATTTGAGTCACCATGGCATGGCCTATCACATTATCCAACATTGCCTCACCAAAGATGCATACATCCTTGCCTCTCTAGATGACCTCTCTCTCAAAGAACCTGTCAACGGGTTATACTTAAAGAAAATTTATTCTTAAAAGTAGTCATTCTACTTTAGGTTA
Source organism: Picea engelmannii (assembly GCA_009831015.1). Classification (NCBI taxonomy): domain Eukaryota; kingdom Viridiplantae; phylum Streptophyta; class Pinopsida; order Pinales; family Pinaceae; genus Picea; species Picea engelmannii. Next base: position 1,382,482 of record ML777268.1, read on the forward strand.
TTTCTTTTATAGTGTTTTTAATCTTTTTTCCATCCATCACGTCTAAACTATCATTTGTGCTATTGACAGATGCTTCCTCCATCGGCCTACCACATCGGTTACGCCGACGGCGCTAGCCGTTGGACACAAAATCTCTCTTCGGCCACTTGGGCTCTCTACACCCCCTCACATGAAATTCTCCATTCAAGCGACATATGTTTGGGTTCAGCGACCAACAACCAAGCTGAATACACTGTTGTCATTGGCCTCCTGGCCGATACCCAACATCATTGTATTCGTCACCTTAGCATCTTCCTCGACTCTCAACTAGTCATTCTCCAACTCAACAATGTGTACCGCGTACACGATCCTTGCCTCTTTCTCAAATACCTGTAGGTTAGAATTTTATCTCGACATTTTGATTTCATTACATTTACACATATTCCAAGACAATTGAATCAAATTACAGATAACCTAGCTAATATTGTGTTAGACTCGCATATATCACATCAAGCTACCTCTACACATACATAAACATATCAACAACCTGTCACAGCATATATATATTAGACATCATCAATACATTAAAAAAACACATGTCAACACCACATAGATCTCAAAATATATACTCATGTATATATAAAAAGGTCCACAGTGCCATCCAAATGTTTACATACAAAAATACAAGTATCCGCAGGCCAGTGAAGCACCTCGGTACAAAATGGGCTCACCAACCTATATAAAAAAATACATCAATACATAGAGCACCACTCAAGGTGCCTCTAGAGCACCACCGCCTGCCCCTCCCTCAGGCGGTGGTTTCCCGCCCCCTACTGGTCCCTCCTGCCCCAGAGGTAGTCATCTGGTCATCGCAACACCAACTACTGCTGCCCGTCATACCACGGCCCGCCATGGTGGCAGAATCCCCACACACTTCTCCAGGATGCCCTCATCCTGGATGCGAGACCACATGCCCTCCGGCATGCCCTGTAACACCACCTCCAGGCGATGACATATGTCCTCAAAATCTACTCCGGCATCCGTCGAAGGAGCATGTGATGGCCCGACACTAGGGTCATCAAACCGACGTCTCCTCACTGCTCTCTCAGGATCAACTAGCCTCGCCGCGGCGTCCTCAAGCCGACGTCTCTCTCCAACCCGCGGCCCTCCCCGTGGCGGTCTCTCCGACTCCTGACGAGCCGATGCTCTCTGCAACTCCACCTCACGCCTGTGAGGTGCCACATCTGCACATACAAACAAACAACATATAGTATCAACATCTATATCATACATATATATCATGCTATCTCACAAAACATATCTATCGAAATCATCAACATACCTCAACGACCAAACACCTCCCCTGGAGGCAACACCATGTCCGGATCCTCCCGGAAGTCAACCCCGGCATAGGGGAACTGTAATATCACTTGTGGCATCTGTTGCCACACCTGCGCCACCTCAACAGTAAAGAAGTGGCCACCCTCGACACCACCGTGGTGAAGCAAAATAGTCAACCACCACTTTAGTCACAACTCTCGTGTCCCAGGCGCACCCAATAAGATCCTAGGGTGCAACATAAACACCCTCTCCAGAAACCAGGCCACTAAGATGGACCCGAAGGAAAACTCTCCCATATCCATGGACCGATAGTGGTCCAACTTCCCTACCATCCTGGCATGCAGCGTCAGCCCCCAGGTGAAGTGCTCACCGACCAACACCCTCTCCATCACACACAACTGACCACCATTGATCCGCTGCATCGCAAGAGACCCATAAACTCTCACAATCATCGTTGCTATACAATGATGCACAAGGGCATCCATCGCCCTAATGCTCACCACAGTGCCAGACATAAAGTTTTCCCCCAAATAGTATCTCTGGCCAACCGTCGCTAGCGACACATCCCTCGGTAACAACGGCTCTGCTGGTAGGGGCGTTCCCCAAAATGGGAGCCCAGTCAAAAAGTATACATCCTCCACCATAGTGAAGGAAATCAACTCTCCCCACACTATGAAACAATGCAGGTTTGGACTCCACATCCAGATAAGGAACTGTAGGAGATACTCCTGCGGCCGTATCAATGGGAACTCAAAGAACTTCAGCAGCCCACAGGCTGCCAAAGTCGCACGTACCCCTGGCTCCTCAATAGCCACGACGTCTCTCAACTGGGACCAACCCGCTCTCACCAACCCACCGGTATTGTGCACAATGATTTCCTGCAACCACATAAAACAGTCCTAAGTCAGTTACATGGACCATAAACAACATCAAAAAGATAAGTTTTACACCCGTCAACCTTGCCTCCAAGGCCTGGTTGTTTAAACCCACAGCTGTGCACATGTGCACACCTATTCACTTCACATGGGCGTACGTATGCTCGTCTGTTCACTACATAGGTGCGCACTCAGATGCGCCTGCCCATCCCACAGGCGCGCACGTGTGCATGCCTACACAACTTACAGACGCTCTTTAGAGCGTGCATGTCCAATACCCAGCCGCGCACACATGCGCAGCTGTGCAGCCAACAGGCGCGCACATAGTGTGCGCCCTTATCCCCCTTACAGGTGCCCCCATGCGTGCCTATTTGGTGGGAAGGCATGCACGTGTGCGTGCCTACTTTTGGATCGCCCGCGCACATGGGGGTCCACACTCATAAAACCTCCTGTACGACCCTCCGTACAACCCCTGCCCAAAAAGGAAACCCTAACTCTATGCAGGATGATCAGATCGCTAACCTGAATCTCACTGGTCCTCGATCGGATGCCTCATCCTCCCAGAATCTTCAAATCTCCTCTGAATACTTCTTGTCCAGTCACTATAGCAGCAAGTACAAATGAGGTGGTAATGTGGGCCCTACAGCTATATATAGGCCTTTTCTCCAAACTTCCACTCACCATTCTGGGAGCTCCGGGTGTCAATTTCTCGATCTGTCTTTAGCCACGGCATCAACATCCCGTCATCTACATCACGACAACCCCTGGGCCTCTTTTCATCCTGAGCCCCTAGGACGCCATTTTTTTCATACCCTGACCAGGTATGCATGCGCATATTCAAAATTATCAAATACATGCTCATATATTCGATTCTCTTCAGATATTGTTCACGTCGGGTATTTGGTTTTCATGTGTGCAGGTACTTGGTCATCATATATCAACACAAACCCTTCAGGTATATACTCAACACTGGCATATAGTCATTCCCTCAGACTCTCACTTACATCTCCAGTCACACCCTCTGACATTTTCCTCTAGGATCCCCACTTCCGGCTCTGCAGTACCAACACCTCCATTTGCATCTTCAGTACTATCACCCAGTAGCACTCTTACCCACATGAGTTGTCCCATTCATAGCACCCTTTTGCGCTTTTGACACTCATGTTGTTTTTCAAAAACCCCTTTAGGGATGGGAGTCCCGATAGTCTTACATCATGTCGCAAATCAACCACATACTCCTTCTCCTCATTGTGCTAGCTTTCCCAACGGAATCCCATATTATCTCTTCACGGTTCTATTTTTTGACTGCACCTTCACAGTATCATGAACCCTCCATTTAATCCACAATCAGTTTGCCCATATGCAAATTTCCCTTCATTTCACTTACCTCATACAGAAACCCACCCATGGGGCCCCCACCCTCCACCAGTTATCCGAGCAAATTGTGCCCTACCCGGGCCAGCCATATCACATTGGGGCACCCATTTCTGTATCTGTACACTTATCCCAAATTATTGTTTATTTACTTGGTACAAACGCCTTTGTTTCCAACTGTTACATTACCTTTTTGTCATCACCTTTGGCGACCTTCTTCCCTTTTTTGGCCACCACAACCCATGTCACCCTTGGTTGGGGCACTACTTATCATCTACCCTTGACGACATCGTACATATCTTCAAAGTTCCCCACAGGCCACTTACCTCTGCCCTCTGAGTTTGTTTACCTTGTCTTGCCTCTAGCACAACTTATCTCTCGTCTTGTTGTCCCCCTGACACTTGACTTAGTTGAACGGTTGCGGCCGCTTATCCTTCACATCTACTCCCAACCAAGGGCAGTCTTGAGTCTCCATACATCTTGACTTCGACCATGTTCCTCCTCCAAATTTCTAAGCTCATCTAGTAGATTTCACAAAGCCATTTGCTTCTAGGAGTCGCGTCCCCTTTTTTGTCGACATCAGCATAATTTTCCAGAAGGGCGACRRTATCTTGATTCTCATTACCCATCCAATGAGAGATCTCGGATGGCACAGGGAGAACCACAATTTCTCCCTGATGTCGTTGACCCCCATAACATTCGACGTCAACACTTTCTCATGTTAYGGTGGGTCTTACTTTGMGACTATTGCAGTTAGTTCTTTTACTTGYTGAAGACCTCTGAACTTGGCTGGGCTATCAATGCCTACAGAATCCGTGATACTTCTTACAACTGTCATTGCCTACTATTCAGAGTATGTTCATCWGCARAATTGTCTTCTACCTTTATCATGACTGCCCCYGAGGGCRCTGCAGTTGTCTACATCAACACTTCATTCCCCTTTTTGAGTTACATGACACRAGCATGGGGCATGCCCGCCTCGTTTGTACACAGTTTATTTTTTACACACCTCATGGAAGGTTGGGTYCTACAAGTTCCTTTTTCCTCCAAYGGATCACTCTGGACGATCCCACTATTGCTCTCTATTACAACAACACTCTCAGTAGAAGAAACATTGATGGATTTCGGCTATRCGTATTCTCCTAACCTCATCCATCAGGGGGCATCTGTTATCACTGAAATTTCGTCCGCAAATGGTTACAAGAATTCAACATCGTCAAACAGTTATGATGTCATCCATGGACYTGAATTAACACAAAAGCATTCACAAAGGGTAAAAAACTATACAAATAGTGAAAAAATTGAAGGGCGCTATGAAGACACTGGGCGCGCACACACATGCGCGAAACAGAAACGCAAGATTCRCTCACATGTGCACGATGCGCGACTGTTGTCGCAAAAAGCCACRCACCTGAKAAATGACGCATTTATGAGAGTGGTYGGCCTCCCACCCACTTCTGGTTCARCTTCCAAGTTGATTTGACACTCAAATCTRGACTGGATTCGACTGGGTGGCTGGTCAAAGACCTAGAAATGCCCTAATTAGTCTCTTTACACACTACAAACTAGTTGAACAATAACCCAAAGGAATGCTATAAAAAGGCCATGGATACACTTCATTTTTCAAGGAATTCAAAGCAAAGTTATGCTGCCGTTATTCTCTTGAGGACTCTTCTATCCTTGCCAAGAGTATACTTGCATCATTGCATTGGGCAATCCATCTCACCCCTTGAGTGGATTAGCAAAGAATTCTTTCACCATTTTTATTTTCTTTTTCAAAGTTGTAAGAAGAGCTTACTTGTGGGGGTCCAAGAGCCCTCCCTTGGAGGAAGAAGGGACTCATAGTCCCCTTGCTTCTCGATGTTTTCTTTCACTAATATCAGCCTTATCATTGGTGAGATGGCTCTCATTGTTTCTTTTGTCCTTATGTCCCTATGTTTATAAATTTAGTTGTTTTATTTCTTAGTTTAATTCTTAGTTGTTGTTTTATATTTCTTTTTCTAACCCTTTTCCTTGCAGCTGTCCTACTCAGCAAACCCAACTGAGCTTGCAAGTACCTCTATTTTTCCCACTAAGGTGACGAAAGAGGTGCAACATGCGTGACTACCCTTTCCACCTTATTCACAGGAAAGTCTAGCATGTTGCTCAAATAACCAGTCTCACTGGATTTAGCCTTGTCCATGTATCTCAGTTTGTGGATACCAAAATGATTTTCTAGAGAGTAGAAAGTCGAGCAATTTAGAGATTACTTTGTTATGGATAAGCAAATACCTTCATACTTGAGGATTGGTAGTTATAGAATTCCAATTATGAAGCGCAGACGAACGACGTACAAGAGCGTTGGGTTTCCATGCTTGACTAATCCATTTCAAATGATTAACTTTCAAGTTCATTACATGGCGGCGTTCAGCTGACATCACATGGCTATGAATTACCGAATGAGGGAAACCGGGTGATCTGACTAGCCATCGCCCGTTCCATGAGTGGTGGATTTGACATGTTGAAGCACGTGATACCGCATCTTGGAGAAAGTGGTTTCGGAAAACCACCTTCTTGCCTAGATGTATCTATGAAGGCACCGTGCATATATGTTCTCAAGACTTGGGTCTTATCTAGAATTTTCATGGTGATAACACTAGGAAATCAGGAGAGATAATTCTGATGTATATATGGAACCAAAATGGTTCATATTTTTTTCATGAATTGTTGAATTGTTAGCCTGATAAGTTTCGATGGATGGACGTTTTGCAGAATTTACAACAACTAGGCTAGATTAGATCAATGCAGAGTCCATAGGAATGGAAGAAGCCCAGGGGAATTATAGTTAGAAATATGAGAGAAGAGGGGTGGATGTCCATTTGGACATTGAAGGAACGAACTCCAACGGACATGGAGAAGAAAGAAATGAAAACATGAATATGGCCGAAACCATTAAGAATTTGCAGAAGGATGTCCAAAGCCATAAATCTGATAATGAAAGGCTTATGAGAGCCAAAGAGTAGCAGGATGACTTCAAAATGAAGTTATTTGAGGGATTGAACATAATAGAAAAGAAATTAGTTAAGGAGAGTGGCTCAAGAAAATCTAGAAGTCACAAGCCTTCGACTGAGGAAAGAAAAGAAAGAAATGTTAGTAGACATTACCATCATTCCCCAAGGCATTCCAATAAGAGACCAGGAAACAACTCAAGTCTATCCCTTTTCAGAAGGTATAAGAGGTCTGGGGTCGATGAGCTGCGAGGAGAAATGAACAAAATCAAACCTCCTACATTTGATGGCGAGCACAAGAAGGATGAATATGTAGAAACATGGTTGTTGGGCATGGGAAAGTATTTTCAATTGCATAATTATTCTTCTCATGCAGAAGGTAGAATTTCTATCTATCAACTCAAAGGAAAGGCCTCCATGTGGTGGGACCAACTTGTGCAGGTGCAACACATTAAAGAGAAAAGTGTTATTGGAGGGAATTCAAGAAGTATTTTGAGAAGAAATACTTGACTAAGAGATACTATGACAATAAAATGAAATAGTTCTTTGAACTCAAGCTTGGAAGTATGACCATAGATGAATATGAGAGAAGGCTTCTAGAACTGTTGAAGTATGTCTCTTTCATCAATGATGAGACAATCAAAATTCAAATGTATTTGAGTAGATTGCCATCGTTCATTAGTGAAAAAATACAGTATGATGATCCCAAGACATTAGAAGAGGCCATAAGGTGAGCTAAATGCCTATATGATCAGCAGAAAGCAATGCCATCTTTCTAAAAGGCTTGGGAAGACAATAAGAAATTCAAGATGGATCAGAGGAAGAAGGGAGCTAAGCCACCATTCTTAAGAAATAATACACAAGGACAACAAATGTCTAAAGAACCCAGAAAAATTGACACAGGGAGTCAAGGGCCAAGGAAACCACTTATGCAATGTTGGGGTTGTAAAGGAGATGATAGGTTCAGAGATTGTCCTCACAGAGGTGAAAAAGGTAGGGTTGTTCACATTGTACAACAAGATGAAACAATGGAGGACATGGGTAGATATGTGCCAAGGATTTATGCAACCCTGGACAACAAACAAGTAGAGTATCAGTCCCACATGATTGAAGTGGAAGGTATGATCAACAACCAACCCATTGCTATTTTAATTGATTAAAGAGCTAGTCATAGTTATATAGACCCTAAGATGGTGGGAAGTTTGCAATTGCCAAAAAGAAAGCATGGGAAATCCTGGTTGGTGTAGCTGGCTACGAGAGCCAGAAGAAAAGTTAATGAGATGGTTAAGTCATGCCTCATAGACATGAATGGACTGAACACCAAGGAAGATTTAAACATCTTTCCTTTAGGTTYCTATGACTGTCTAATTGGGATGGATTGGTTGGACCAACATCACACTCTCTTAGACTGTCACAACAAAGAATTTACTTGCTTGGATGAGGAAGGGAAACTAAGGAAGGTACAGGGAATTCCCAAGGCAGTAACCATTAGAGAAATTTCAGTATTGTAGCTGAAGAAATGTTACAGAAAAGGGTGTCAATTAATTGCAGCTCATTTGGCGGAGATACCTAAGGATAAGGTGACAAATTTGGAGGATTATGCAGTCCTGGGATATTTTGAAGATGTGTTCAAGGAGGTACTTGGACTACCCCCAAGGAGATTCGTTGTTTTCTCTATAAATTTAATGCCCGGAGCAACGCCAGTATCAAAGACTCCTCACATAATGAGTACACCAGAATTTAAGGAGTTGCAAATGCAACTTGAAGAACTTCTGAAGAAGGGGTATATACGCCCAACTGTGTGACCTTGGGGTGCCCCAATCTTGTTTTTGAGAAAGAAATATGGAACACTAAGACTGTGCATTGACTTCAGACAGTTGAATAAAGTGACTGTTAAGAACAAGTATCCTCTGCCAAGGATTGATGACCTCTTTGATCAATTGAAGGATGCAAAGATATTTTCAAAGATAGATCTCAGATCAAGATATCATTAGGTAAGGATTAAAGAAGAAGATATCAACAAGATCGCCTTTAGGACAAGGTATGGTCATTATGAGTTCAAAGTGGTGCCATTTGGGTTGTCAAATGAACCAGTTGTTTTCATGTGCTTAGTGAATGGTGTTTTCCGAGAATATTTGGACAAGTTTGTCATTGTCTTTTTGGATAAAATTCTTATATATTCTAAGTCAGAGAAAGATCATGAACATCATTTGAGGATGGTGTTGCGAGTATTAAGGGAGCATCATTTGTATGCCAAATTGAGAAAGTGCTCATTTTATCAGAAACAAATTCATTATTTGGGGAATATCATTTCACATGATGGAATAGCAGTGGATCCTGAGAATATAGAGGCCATTAGAGAATGGTCAGCGCCAAAGAATGTCACAGAGGTAAGATCATTCATCGGTCTTGCAGGATACTACAGAAGATTTATTAAAGGATTCTCAAAGATTGCACACCCAATCACTTCCTTGCAAAGGAAGGGAGTGAAGTTTCAATGGACACTGTATTGAGAGAAGAGTTTCCAACACTTGAAACAATTATTGACAATATTAAGGATCACAGACCCAGATGAAGACTTCATCGTATGCACCAATGCATGTAATGAAGGACTTGGTGGAGTCCGCCGTCAAAATGGGTTTGTCATATGTTATGAATCAATGAAGTTGAAGGATCATGAAATAAACTATGCCACTCATGATTTGGAGTTGGCTGTCATAGTGCATGCCTTAAGGAAATGGAGACACTACCTTATGGGAAAGAGGTTTGAGCTAAGAACATACCACAATGGTCTGAAATATTTATTTGATTAGCGAAATCTAAATGCTAGGCAAAGCAAATGGTTGGAATTTCTAAGCGAGTATGACTTTGATATAAAGCATATCAAGGGGAAAGAGAATAAAGTGGTTGATGCACTTAGCAGGAAGGTGTATGAATTACATGCTACAACCATTAGCTTGTATCAGACTAATATTAGAAGCAAAATTATGGAGGTTGCAAATGCAGATCTGCAATACAGAGAATTGGTAGCAATGCTACAACAGGGTAAGATGCCACAAAAGGTGGATAATTATAAGCTAGGAATAGATGGAATGCTGCTGTACAAGAATAGAATTTTTGTTCCAAATGTCCAGGACTTGAAACGTATGATTTTGCAGGAAATGCATAATGTTCCTTATGCAGGGCACCCTAGATATCAGAAAATCGTCGCAGCGATCAGAAGCCATTACTTTTGGCCAGGTATGAAGAAAGAGATCGTTGAATACATTGCTAGATGTATGGAATGCTAGAAAGTTAAAGCTGAGCATAGGCACCCAACAGAGTTGCTACAACCTTTACCCATTCCTTAATGGAAGTGGGAAGTGGTGAAAATGGATTTTATTACGAGATTTCCCAGAACAAGCAAGTTGCATGATTCGATCATGGTGGTGGCAGACAAGCTTACGAAAGCTGCCCATTTTATTCCACTGAAAACTACTCACAAGGCAACAGATGTTGTTGATAATTTCATGAAGGAAGTGGCACGATTGCATGAAATTCCTAAAACAATTTTATCCAATAGAGACCCAAAATTCACCTTGAATTTATGGAAAGGATTGTTCAAAGGATTCATAATGAATCTAAACTTTAGTACAACTTATCATCCTGAGTTTGAGACAGAGAGGGTGAACAGAGTGATAGAAGATATAATGAGAATGTATGTGATGGACAAACCATCGAAATGGGAAGACTACCTACACCTGGTATAATTCGCTTACAACAATGTGTATCAGGCATCGTTGAAGATGATCCCATTTGAGGTACTTTATGGCAGCAAGTGCAATACTCCAGTGAGTTGGGATAATCCAGCTGATAGGATAGTAGTTGGGCCAGAGTTTCTCAAGGAGATGGAGGACCAAATGATAAAAATTAAGAAGAATTTAAAAGTTTCCCAAGACAGGAAGAAAATTTATGCCGATAAGAACAAAACCCATAGAGAATTCAAAGTGGGTGATCATGTTTTCCTGAAATTAAAAGCTAACAGGAGTTCCCTGAAGCTGGGAAGCTGCATCAAGTTGGCAGCCAGATTTTGTGGGCCATTTGAAATCCTAGAGAGGATTGGTCCGATTGCTTATATGATTGCATTACCTGGATCTATGTCTGTTCATAATGTCTTCCATATATCATTACTAAAGAAATATATACTTGATGCTAATCATGTTATTTATTGGAATGTGATTCAGGTGGAGCAAGAAGGCGCTTTTCAAGTGCATCCAGTGCACATTTTGGACTAGAAAGTCAAACATCTCTAGAACCGAGCCACAGGGCTTGTAAAGGTCCAATGGACATGGTATGGTCCTGAGGATGCTACTTGGGAGCATGAGGATGCAATGCGGATGGAATACCCACATATTTTTGAGTAATTTTGGAAAATATTTGTTGTATATGGGTATATGATGCACTGAGGAAAATGCATAAATAAGGGGAGGGGATTGTAATATCCCTTGGCCGAACCCAATTGTAAATGTAAAGTAAGTATAATTAAGCTGGTGAGCTATTTTGACATCATTTTTGTAATACACCTTTCATGGCATAGTGCGCGCATGCACTACGTAGTAAAAAGATGTAGTGTACACATTCCTAGATACCGTGCGTAGTAACTAAAGTGTGCGTAGTATGGAGGACAATGAGCCTCTTGTATATGATATGTGTTATAGGATGGTGAGCCAGTTATTATAAGCTGGGATGATTATGTTTTGGTATTAGGCTGGAGCGCCTAGATGTTAAAGGCCAGTGCACCTATTTTGTACATGCCTCGTGATTAATATAAAATACATTGCTGTGTGTAGAATGACCACGATAAAGGAGATGGGGGACTGAACTTCACCATTTAGGGAAAGGGAGGGCCAAAATTTAAGGAAAGGGCTAAGCTAGAGAGTTTAGGCCAAAAATGAATATTATACCAATATTTCCTAAAACATAAAATATGGATAATTATTTTATCCTAAGTTCTAAAGTTGGGGACAAGTGGACCAAAGTAGCTTCCAAACATGACAAGTGTCAAGTTGGGGACATGCATTCATATCATGGGGACTTAACTCATTTGGTCACTTTTCCACGGGGAATTCTTACTGGAGGGGACCATCATTCTCACCATCACTTTCACGATGAGTTTGATAGTGACTCCTTCCATCACTTAGTTGTCCAGTTAATGATTCCATGACCATTTTCACTCATGCGGTTCATTATTTTGGAGACATCCATTCCACCATATCTGAGCCTGTTTCCATAACATTTTCCGGTTGGTGTACCTGGTTAGCTTGGAGCGGGATTGAAGAAGAGGGTTGTTAGGCCCGTGAGTAATTATCTGAGCGAGAGAATTGTTGGGGATTGATTCCCAAAGGTGATAAACTATAGATACAGTGCTATGAGACTTCTGTTCCGGCCTGTTGCTGAAGCTCTGGAAGGGAAGTGGGGTAGCTGAGGGACTGTTGAGTAGAGAAGGGGCACACTTCCTTGGGTGGGACAGGCATGTGGGGAATGAGAGGTTCTAGGCTGTTAGTTGAGTGAGCACCTAAGACAGAGTATTTCCTGTTGTCCATGAGCCTTATCATGGTTAGGAACCCTTTACCCGGGTGGAGTTCAGTCCCAGCTCGGGGGTGACTCACTGTTGAGAATGATGAATAGTGTTATAGGCTGGTGAGCAAGTTATTATAAGTTGGGATGCTTATGTTTTGGTATCAGGCCGGAGCGCCTAGATGTTAAAGGCCAGTGTGCCTATTTTGTACATGCCTCATGATTAATATAAAATACATCGTTGCATGCAGACTGACCACGATAAAAGAGATGGGGGACTGAACTTCACCAGTTAGGGAAAGGGAGGGCCAAAAGTTAAGGAAAGGGCTAAGCTAGAGAGCTTAG
>ML777268.1:1408614-1419624 GCA_009831015.1 Picea engelmannii
AATAGTGTGGCGTGTGAAGTGGGGCCCCCTCCTGTCCTGTCGACTACTGTGTCACATTTCCCCTCTGCCACCTGTACTCCACTTAACCGTGCAACATGGCCTGTTCTCATTGGCTGTTCTCTAGCCCTGTTGGGAATTGTTCCTATTGGCCATTTGCTAACCCTATAGGGATTCGTCCCTATTGGTCGGTCGCTAGCCCTGTCGGGGTCCGGCAGTTGCAGAGTCGAATGATTCGACACCCCTGTAGCGCCAAGGCACGAAATACAAAGAGGCACCGTGATTATTTGAACTATGATCATGACCCGCGATCACATGGGAAGAGAGAGAGAGAAAGAGCTAGCTTGCGCTAGGCCTCAGTAGGTAATTCGGGGGCTCTGATTTAGCAGAAATCAACGAAAAATTTGATTGAGGTAGTGGGTATCTGACAGGAATCTCACATTATACTAACGCAAATATGAATTGGGTCTTTCAATTGTTTGGAAAATTGTTTTAAATAAAGAAATAAACTTTTATACCTATCTATATAATTGATTTTTAGTCCTTGTCAAACATGGAATGATGTGTCTATCAATTAAATATCACCCCTATAATGTCATTTAATTGACAATAATTTGGTTAAGCAAGTTCCAGTATTAAACCACATTTTTAAAAGCATTTCTAACTTAGATGTATAATTCAAGTTCCAATATTATACCACATTTTTAAAAAGATTTCTAACTTAGATGTATAATTCAAGTTCCAGTATTAAACCACATTTTTAAAAACATTTCTAACTCAGATGTATAATTTCTTCAACAAAACACTTGTTCAACTCATATAAATCCCAACTACTTGTGATTATGATAGAAATATTTCTTTCAAACATGGTGACAAAAGGTCAAAGAGATCCTTTGTTTCCTCACCTCAAGTTAGGTAGTGTTCCATAGAGAAATATGAAAAGATTTTTGGAAACTTCAAAACATGATGAATTCGTTGGAGATATTACTCTAATACAGATGGAGTACCGCCACAGACTCTGTAGTCTCGTAACAATTTTAACTGAAGCTAAAGCTTCATGCAATGATGTAGAGATGAAGCTTATTCTTGGTTCCTAAGGCTCACTTTCTCCTCTTTTTCTTGATCCATTTATGAATTTTTTCTCACATCGACACCATACTATAGCTCATCCAAACTTGAGAGTGTATAAGACAACCAAACTCTGTTTGTCATTGTCATCCAAATTGGCATAAGTAAGAAACTAGACACTGAAATCATTATCAGACTCTACGCTCTGCATGGACATCCATCCATCATTTGTGATTTAACACATTGCACGTGTAGACTTGTGGTGAGGGATAGATCAAAGGATGGTCGGTGAAAAGAGAGGTAACATGTGTAAAATAAGACATAATTTATATGGCGTTGTCTAACTGTACTACAAAATAGATTTTTTTGCCAGAACCCGATGGCATAAATGTGCACGAAATCACTATTTTTTGTTGTTTAAAATCCATTTCTGAATGCATAAATGGATTCATCATGCTGAAAATCCCACGGGGCACTCATATTATATAGAAATAATCACTCAAATTTGTAGATCTAATAATTTGTTTCTGGATTTTAGGTAAATGTTCTCGGAAAAAATTGGAAGAGAAGAGTCATTTCGTAGAATGTTTAGACTACAAATAATTGATATTAGTTGAACCATTAATATTTTATATCTAAATAGTGGAAATAAAATCCTATTTATTATACACCTACATTTCACTATTTTAATAGAGTGATAATTACTAATATTGATCTGCCTGAAGAGGAGAAGACTACCTATAGAGAAGATATGAATAAGACATAGGCAAGTTGGAAGGATTTTCATGGAACCTAAGACAAGGGAGCTAAAGGGAAAACTTACATCAAGCTCCAAGTGTTGATCACTACATTTTAGATAGGAAAAGGTAATGACTCTTAGGCAATAAATGAAGAGAAAAAACCTACTCCACCTTCTCCACCAATAAGTGAAGAGAAAAATCCTGCTCCAGTAATAAAGGTAATGACTCTTAGGGTGAATTTCTGAGATGGTGTACAAATTTTTGTGATGATTTTGAACGGAGCACTCTCGTTTGCTTCAATTGTTCCCATTAAATTACTAGGTGTTCGCACATGGATACCCCAAAATATCAACGATTCTAAGATGTTAAAACCTCAAAAATCATATTAGGGGCAGGTTGTTTTTAAGGCCAAACTAGTGCGATTGGGAATCAAACTCCAAAGTCAAGTTTTGGGTCTGCATAATCAGTTTCAAGATAAAAACATCAATATTGGGGCTCTTCAAGACCAAATTAAGGCACTTGAATTGATGATTTCCAACCTTGAACAACTTGAACACTACTTTGATGGAATTCTTCATATTCAAGAAGTGGTTTCTTAAATTCAAAATAATTAAATAACATAAGACCAAATACTAGAGCTAGTTTACCTTTAATCAGTAGATTTCATAGGTCAAAATAGAGATTGAGATCAAGACCCAACAAAGTTAGGGAGGGAGGGAGGGGTTTAAGCAGTGAAGAAAAAAGCTACTGTAGGTGAACGTAAGGACTAGATCGAGAAATTTATTGCAAAGAGAAAGCCATGTATATTCAAACTATTGTGTTTAATGTTTTTTACCTTGCATTCAAAACAATATAAGAAGAAACAATTTAGTAATTTTGAATATAAGGTATACTAGGGAGTAAGAATTTACTAAAATATATCCTCAAGGTTGACCATCTCAAGGTTGTCCATCTCAAGGTTGTCCATCTATCTAATGTAGATTATATATTCTTCGATGAAGATATATTATTCTCTATTGTTTATATGTTTCTCCCTATTGTTCATCTGTTGCAACAACCTACAACAATAACTGATAAACTCCTGAACAATGACACAAAAATCATATCCTGATGAACGAACTAAACCAACTATAGCATTGGAGTAGAGTTCACGGTGAGGTAAAAATGAGAATAACACAATGCATGGAGTAGAGTTCACAACTATGATTAATCTTGAGGGGTGACAACGAGCCATTGCATAAAGATCATAATCTTCTTGACATATTGCACGTGGGAGGCTGACACATATTGTTTTGCAGGTGGAAGGTTGGCACATATGTAGGTGGGAGGCTAGCTAATTTATTAGACAACTAAAGAATGTTCATGGGAATAGGACCAATGTTCAGGTGTAATAAACCATGAGGAAGAAGAGGAACGAGGAGGGTAATCAGCGGAAGAAGAGAAACGAGGAGGGAACAACTTCTATAGCAAATATGCTTATAGTGCTGGCAAGCGACATGTAAATGACAAAGTGGAAGTGGAGGGTAGTTGGCATCTCACTAAAGACACCAAATCTACCATGACAAGTTATGGACTATGAACTTTGCATCTAGAAACATTAAGCATTTAATGTTTGGAATTAATGATAACTTGAAACTTACCATTAATTCATCTTGCTTCCTACATATCCCATTTACTAAGTTTTAAACTTCTCATTCCCTAAATTCGAAGCCGCTTAACTTAATATGAATCCAAATAAAAACTCAAACTTAAAAATTGAAAACAAAAAAAATATAAATGCAAATGAAAGTTGGAAAATTATATGAAACTATTAAAGCTTTAATTAAAATGTTGGTTTTCATGCCCATAATAATAAAACAACGAAAAACCCATTACTAATATAATAATAATAAGAATGCAAACTAGGAAACATGTTATGAACCTATGCTTTATATATAGAATTGAATACCATGCCGAAATGATTGAATACAATGGATTGATTGACTTTGGAATTTGAGAATTATTCCAAACACCATCAAGGTAATATGTACAAGGATAATTCTGTGTTTTTTGTGGGATCATTCTAATTGTGTAGTAAAGGTTTCTTGTTTAGGTAATTTGATAGAATGAATTTTAATGAGGAAAAATTGAAATTTTAATAATAAAATGTTGTAAGTATTTAAGTAAATTGACATAATTTAATGATGAACAATTACGGTTTTAACAATAACCGATCAAAACATCATACATTATAAAGTGGAATACAAGGATGACACAATTACATAAGATACCATTGTTGACCTTTATATTTCACCATACATTGGAGATTATATTTGACCTAGTCATATGATCGTGAAAGAATGTCGAAATTGTAACAAATTGGAGAAACTATATTATATTATAGACTATTCTATTCTATATGGAAGGATCACATATCTTTTCACCATAACCATTTTTATACTCAATAAAAATTTGATATCCATTGTTTAAATTGATAAGGTTTTACCTACAACTCAAGATCAAACTATTTATCTGGCTGGTGATTGAAAACAAATACTAACATGGGACATATTGCAGCAAAAAGGATGGGAGGGACCAAGCCTCTATATTTTATGTTAAAAAAGATCTAAGGATATCAACCATCTACTCCTATAGTGCAATTTCACAAAGTTGGTCTGGGAAAGAATTAAAATTATTCAGAAGATTAAAAGAAATTGGGAAGGATTTACACTATATGACTATTTTAAGTTATGTTCTAAGGATAAATCTGTCTCTCCTACTCTTGCAACACTTATATGTTGGTTTATTTGGATCAAAAGAAACAAAACTACTTTGGAGAATATTTCTCCTTTAGTTCACACTATGGTTATCAAGACTCTGTGTCTCTTCAAAAAACATCCATCAATTCAAAAACTTATCCCTATAAGAGCTTGTCTGATCAACAATATGTTGTTTTTTCCATTTCTTTTTTTGATGGAGAAGCTCAGTTGGAAAAAAAACTTTGTGTAGCAGGGGGGGTAATCAAAACTCCATATTCAACAGTTTATAGATGGCATTTCAACTACGGGGAAGGTACAAATACGAAGGAAAAACTCTTGGGAATCTGGGCAACTCTTACTCTGGCTAATCATATAGCCCTTCCAAAAATTCAAGCACCGAGAGACTCAAAGGTAATTATAGAATGACTCAATAATAGAGGAAGGCTCTAGGGTAGCGCCATTGAAGGATGGAAGTATAGAACAAAGGAATTAATTAAAAAATTTCAAGAAATTAACTTCCAACACATATTCAGGGATTTCAACAAGGAGGCAGATCAACTATCAAAACAAGCTCTTCATGAGCCCGATGGCATAATTGCATATTACAAACGAGACTCCGGGGGCATAGGTCCCATGAATTACCTTGTCCTTTATTGATATACCTCATTACTGGTATTTTGAGACAACTCTTTCAATTTTTTGGATGGGTTTTTATTTGATACATATATGTAATCTTGTAGTTTTTCTTTTTGATGTTATGGTCCTCAGAGACCTGTAAGGAAGTTATTATTTGATCAATACTTTTTTTACTATGCTTATTATCAGTCATTTTAAGGACTGGGCCTATGCTATGAAAGAAGATGTAAAAAAAATTATATCCTAATATAAATTTGAGCTAAATTTCTATTGGAAAAAGTTAGAACTTCTAGTTGTTAGAAATCATGAACAATTGTAGTGGACTAGATGCTATTTTCTTCTTGGTATTATGTTCCACTTATCATATAAATGAGATTCATAATATACTAGAAAATGGGGTTCCATGGAACATATGTAGAATCATGTTCTTACTCTATCAAACACAAGATCCACAAAATATTATTTTAAGAATTATTAACAACTCTACTTGTAAAATAGGTCAAGTGACACCATTTTTAAAAAAATCTGAAACTCATAAATATTATATTGGAAAATGTTGTAGCAAAGCTAAAAAGCAAGACTACACAGACTACAATCCTAAGATTTGAGGATGAATCTATCTTGTAGAGATTTCCTCCTCCCATCAAAAAGATGAAAGGGAGGAGTCCAACAATGTTTTCTATAGTAACTTGAGTTTACTGTTTCATGAGTACAAGAATAAATTCTGAAAAATTACTTGCATAGAAAAAAGTAGAAACAAAACATAATTCTCGCTTTTGGAGAGCTCTCCCCTAATTAAACAAGGTAGATTCTATATTTAGTTGATATCCCAAGAGAATATTTGATTCCACCTATTTCTCTCTTCACTCTCAACTTGATTTCATTCCCCTTGTTAGCAAGGAAGAGGGAAGATAACATTTCTTCAGGATTTTTGAAAAGGAATGGAATTATAAGTTTTAGGGGAGTGCATAGTGGGATGGTCATGGACCCAATGAAACCCATGAAATATGGACCCAATCTAAAGATTAGATCTCTCTCCTCCTTGCTAATAAATAAAAAAGGAAAGAAACCTCTAGCTTAATAAAAATTAGATATTTTAACTTCAACATTCTAATGCTCTATAATCCATTCCTAGACTACTCAAGGACTTGGAAAAAGGCTTGTGAAATTTCCAATTAAACATTTCTTATGAAAAAGAATGGCTTTCCTTTTTGGTTTTGAAGACAAAATGTCTAGCTCAGGGATGGCTTCTGCCTTTTGGTGAACCCATTCTTCAATGGACGCTTCTCACCAAGTGGTTTTGAGGATCTAATTAGATAAATGAAGGCATTATCCTCGGGATTCGAATTTGTGTCCATACTGAGGGCATCGATGGAGTATTTGACCTCAAATTATCAATGTGTTTCAGAAAAATACGAAAACAATCATGCTAGCTCAACCAAGGGGGATTTGAGTACAATAATAGTGATTATAGGTTATGGATCTATTAGGGTTGGTGACAATATTTGTAGGTTGCAACTAGGATAAAAACTTGCTATTGCAGGTTACGATGCTCTAAATCCACATATTGGTTGTTTTCCCCATATTTCTCCCCAAGAGAAACTATTTCCAAAACAAATATTGAAAAAAAAATCACTTGAAATAACATGTTCTTCTTACTTATGCTTCAACATAATTTTATAGATACTCAAGACTAAATGATTGGAATTTGCATATTCTTTTGCCACACTTATTTATCATTGCTACAAATTATTAAGAAATTTAAAGACCACAACTAGTCCTCTAAGATTAATAACGTTTAGAAAAAAATGAAGAAGTTAATATCTAAAGAGAAAATAAGAGAATAGGGGAAAGTAGTTGCACTTGTTGAGGAATAAATTATAACTTAAATAATATGTTTTACTGATCTTTCATATGTTGTGATCAAGGAGCCTATACAAAAAACTGGAAAAGCATGGTTGTAATTCTCATACATGTTCAAATCCAAAAAAGGAGACAAACATTCATCAAGGGTTTAAACACATTTTATGCAATGTTCATTTTGCTTTCTTACTTTTGCAAAATCATTAATTTCCATATACTAGTAATTGTATTTTCCACTTAATGAAATCCCTATCTTAATGAGGAATAGTCATTGATACCATTACTTTCTAGGACGTACATAGTGAATAAGATTCAATGATCCTTATCTTAGTGAAATCAATGATCATGTTGTAAGTAGTATCACTACTAATAATTGAGACTAGTCTTGACATGGTATTGTTGTACGTATGTGAAAAGTTAGCATACATTGATTGCAAATATAATGAAAATTACCACTACCACTTACCATTTCCTCTAATTTCATGTCTTTATTTAAAAAAATTAAATATTGACAGGTTATAAGAATTATTAGCCTTTCAATTACAATAATATAAGATGATTTTCATTTCATGATTGATTAAAAAAAATTAATATTTTTTGGGGATATTATTCAATATCCTTCTATGAAAAGATAAACGAACTTTAAAAATATGTCTATAAATCTGGCTCTCAATTGGAGTATTCAATAGCATAAAATGTTCTAGAGAAATTTCAGCAGCATAATAATAAGTTAAGAACTCCGTCTCTATTCCTTCTACCCAAGAACTCAATAAATAGGCATAATGAAACCATAAACCATTTATGCTTTCCCAATTCTACATGTTGGAAACCACCGACAACTAATTGGACAATTGTCGTTGCTCATAATTAATTTCCTGCTACCAGGGGAGGCAGGTGCGGGGGGGGGTTCTGTACGAGCCCGGAGGAAAAAGAATTTTGGACTACTACTAGAATCTCAAGAACGACACCAACAATAAAGCAGAGGCGTATGCACTTTTTAAAGGAATCCAACTAGCAAAGCAATGACAAATCCTCAACCTGAATGTAGTAGGTGAATCAAAGATAATCAGAAGGATGATGATCCAGTGATCCGAGCCAAAACAATTGAGCCTAAAAATGATTATAGACAGAATTTGTGTAACCATGAGGGCCTTAAATCCAAACTTACACGTTTTGACAGAAAACAATATGGAGGCAGACAAAATGGTGAACGAGGCCATAGGGAGACCTCCTGGAACCTTAGGGGTGGAGGGGAAAGAAGGTCTAGCCCCCCTTGTTTAATGATACCTCATATGATCAAGATCCATCACACAATGGCCACAAGAGGGTACACTTGGAGCTCTAGCGTGAGTCGTGATCAGTGGAGGCAACAACTAGCATGTGAAAAGATAGGGCCTCCTCGTCCAAGTACAAACTGTGTTAATGAGATATGACACAATGATCCCATTTTGGCATGGGGTGGTATGCTTATCTGTTTAGTTGAATTTGTGGGTAAGCGAAGGTCGAAGGATATGCCACAGATGGGCCGAGCATGTAGCAGATCTGAAGCAAAGTGGAATCATTAGGGTGACGATGGATTCGGTCCTGGGATCAAAGATTTGAAGGGTCCAAGTACAACGCCCTAGAAAGAGGTTGTGATTCATATGTTTGACATGATTTTGGTTTTGAATGTCACATGGGGTGAATTATCTCATCATTTCTGGGCAACATCCTTGCTTGATGGATGATGGATTGCAAATGGTGAATTATCTTAGCATTTCACTACCTAAGATGGATGATGGATTGCAAATGTGCTTGGAAAAGCCTAATAGGACTCTTAAAAGTATGGGTGATTAAACAACTTTTCACATCAAGATTGTCTTGTAAAAGAGACAAGTTAAGTTGTATATGTGTGAACCAGTGAATAAGAGACAACTCTAAGTCTTAGAGGTTGACAAAAAAGCTACTAGTAGGATGTTAAGGGTTGAAAAAAGTTATACAAATTGATAAATAAAATATATAAAACTACATATCATTGGAGTTTCTCCATAGTACTCTAGGGAAAAGATAACCTTTGGAAAGGGTTAATCTGATTGGTATAAGATTGATGTATCCAAATGATGAAACATTATTATAACATTGTTTTTATAATTATCTTTTCCATAAAATATTCCACTGAAACAATGTAAGTTGATGGAGATGTGTAAAAGAGAATACTGGGTCTACAAAATGAGAAAAGTTGGAGAAAAGAGAGGAAAAGTCCAAAATAAATGGGACCTTTAAATCATTAATAAAGTTATACAAAGGAGAAACAACCAAAATGAAGATATTTATTGATTGATTTGGATAATTTTGTCACGTATTTGATGGTATGTGAGACACTTTTTCACAAACTCTTCGACTCGAGATAATGCCGATTCGTTGGAAGTGGCCGCAACTAGTGTCAAGCATTTTTTATTTTTATTTTTAAAGTTGATCCTTGATGCATGTTCCCGTGCATATATAATTAATTAGCTATTAATTCATCTATGTAAAAGAATTGAAAAGACAAGAAGAAATAGTTATTATTTCTCTTTCTCCTAATGTAGTGTTATAATAAAAGAGTTCATTTAAAAATTATTATTAAGATGAAATATAAAAATTAACGTTAATGAATATTTTATAATTGATGTTAAGAAAGAGTGTGGTTTTCCTATATTTTCAAATTTATATTAATAAATTAAGTAATTATGAGAAGATAAATGCATTGGTAATAATATAGTTGTTTAGTTTAATATTTTTCTTTTTTCCTTTTTATTGATGGTATGGCTTTTGTTAAACAAAATTAAAATTATTGTTAATATTGATAAATTTAAAAATAGGATAATTAAATTTAAAGAAAGAATTAATTCTTAAATTTTATATGGTGAGTATCTTTAAAAGGTTTAATTTTATAATCAGGGTAGATCCATGTTAAATTGTAATTAGAATCTATCAAGAAAGAGATCCAATTTTTTAAGGTGTATTGTATTTCATATTTTTATTATTGTTATTTTTTTTAATTAAGCCTACTTTATTTATAATTTTTTTTTATTACATCTTCAACATCTCTCCATATTAGGTTCTAGAGCACCCCACTACTCTATATGCAAATACTTAGACAACAATTTTAATTGTCATTTATTTTGGAATCATAATGTTTAGAAGAGAATCCATTAGAAAAACTTGTTATGATCTTGAAAATAAATGTAAAAATGTTCAGAGCTCAGACACTCCATTATGTGAAGTCACCCATTCAAAACCCTCCATTACGTGAAGTCACTATTTCAAAACTTTCAACTTACCTTGTGTTTGTGAGAGGTTGACCTAAAATTACATAGGGAAAAATAAAACATTTTATAGCCTATAATTTTAAAATTAAATACAACACTTATTACTCCATTCTCTCCATTATAATTAGTTATATTTGTGTGGAATTTAAAATTATAATTATATATTAAAACACCCATTATTAAAATTAGTTAAGTACTTGACTAAAATCTATGTGTCTTGAAATTGATTATATAACATAAATGCTTATCTCTTTATATTTACAATACAAATATAAATTGCTCAAATTGAGTAAGTATAGGCTCTATGTTATTGTTTTTAGTGTGAGGAATAGCCACCCCAAAATCAAAAGAAATCTATCTAAGAATATAAAGACTTCCTTAACTATTATCAATATTATTAAATTTTACACTCTTATGAAATTTAAAGATAGGAAACAGATGATTAATATAATTATTAATAAGAGAAAGTTAAAGTATACATATTTTTATAAATCCTAATTTAATTGGTCAAAACAATTTTCAAAGCATTATAATATAATTATAGAAAATAAATATTGTTAAAAGTAATATCAATACTAATAATCTTCATAATAAAACTAATAACTAAATTAACTAAAAATACTTTTCTAATAATCTTCATAATAAAACTAATAACTAAATTAACTAAAAATACTTTTA
>ML777268.1:1425172-1444956 GCA_009831015.1 Picea engelmannii
TTTTTTTTTTCATCGAAAAATCTCAGTGATATTAAATTTGCTATATATATTAAGATGAAGAATAAAAATATAATTTATTTTTAAAAAGATATGATCTTATATTAATTTGCTACATATATATTAAGATTAAGATGAAGAATAAAAATATAAATTATTTCAAAAAAAAATATGATTATAAGATATTATGTTGTATAACCATTTCTATGTTTATAGATATTATAATTATATTAAATTTGCTACATATATTAAAATGAAGAACACACATATTAATTATTTCAAAAAAATATGATTATAAGATATTATGTTGTATAACATTTTTTTTTACATAATTTTCTTTTTTACATAATATTTTCATTGAAAAATCCCATACATGTATGTTATATTAGATTTGTATGTCTAATTTGAGAAAAATATAAGTTCTTTTGAATATTTGAATAGGTGTAATGTAGTCAAAAGTAAGTAATGTTATGAAAGGACACACAACTAAGACATGCAAAACTAGGTAAGAAGGAATTTGTCGTATGGAGCAGTGCACAACAATACAACCTCGAAAGTCACTAATGAACATATAATGAAAAAAAAATACTTAAAAAATATCATTCAATTTATAATCACATCATATTGAATACCACATCTTCTTTAGATTAGATATCATGTTTATTTATATGTTACATGATAATTAATGGGCAAAGATAATAATATTAATGAGTAATGGAGGTGAGGCTCCAAGATCAATATTCATTGCAAACAATATGAATATGGGTAGTTTCTATTAAGCCCCATAACATGTAGTCATCTATATTGTAGAAAAAAAAATGTTTTAGACATATAGTTATTAATTTGAAGAGATTTATGATTTCAAAATGAGAATTCAAATTTAAAAAATCCATATTTTTGTATTAAAAATCTTAAAATTAATATTTTAATTGAAAATTGGTGTTTCTAGCTGTACCATATTTTTTTCAAGGTTAAAAATATAATCTTTGATAATTATGGTCTTAAAAATCTATAATCTATTTTTTTTACAATTTTAAAATCAACCCTTGAAAAGTGATGTTACCAGAAACATAATTTTTTTAAGTTGTTTTTTAAAATTAAAATTACAACTTTTTGAAACCATGACCGTAACAATTGGTACAATTGCAACCATAACCTTAAAATCAACCTTTGAATCGAAAAGTGGTGCTAATAATATCATCCTTTTTTGGGTGGTTAAAACTACAACATTTTTTAAATCATGTTCTAAAAATTTGGTATTGTTGCAAACAAAATCTTAAAAGTAACAATCCTTCAAGATTAGTTTATCACTCAAAGCATTTTTTTTTAGGGTTGAATTTTATTTTTATTTTTTTAACTATTTTGATATAGTGGTATCATCAATCATCACTATCTATTTTTTTCAAATCAATGTTTAACAATATTTTTCAATCAAACTATAAATAATTCCATGACAACATCACCCCATAATTTAAAATTCAACATTACTTCCAATTATTTTATCTACTTGTTGATAAAAAAATCAATACAAATTATATTGAAGTCCACACAAATTATTTCATAAGAAATATGTCTTCATTATTCATAGTAAAATCATATATAAGATAAAAACTCTTTTTAAATTATTCATAGTCAAATAATAAAAGTTAAAAAACCTTGTTACATTATTCATAGTCAAATCATAGAAGCTAAGAAACATTGAAATTATTCATTTCATGGAAGATCATAAGTCCAAACACTGGTTTAGAGTTACCATACAAACATTATATTAACACAAAAATATACAAAATAGCTCCAATTTCATTAAATTTGAAATAATAAGGAAAAATCTAGGCTCAAAAACTATGAATTCTCATGATGAAAGTGTCAATATCAGTCTTTCTAAAGTGCAAAATTGGATTTTGAAAGTGGTAATATTGGTTTTCAAAAGTGAAAATTATGATTCAAAAAGGGTGAATTTGAATAATTTCTAACCCAAAAAGTGCAAATTGTGATTCCAAAAGTGTGATTTTTTATTCCAAAAGTGAAAATTTTGATTTCGAAAGTGTTAATTTTGATTATAAAATTGTGAATTTTGATTCTAAAAGTATGAATTTCGATTTCAAAAGTATTGATTTCATTTCTAAAGTATGAATTTCGATTCCAAAAGTATCAATTTCATTTCTAAAGTTGTGAATTTCGATTCCAAAAGTTTCATTTTTATTACTTTATCTCATACCTCTTTTGCATATGGATAATATACAAATAAATAGTTTAGTGATTATTCATCTTTTTTGCACATTTTTCACCATGCTAGCCCATGGAAAATTCTTTTTTAAGATACCATCATCTAGGTAATGGTTTTATTTGAAATCCTAAATTTGGGACAACAACCTAACTCCTAGATTTTTCTACACTACTGACCCTTCCATGGGATCCCCTCAATGAGAAATTTAATCTAGAGGAAGGGTCATTCGACGCTTCCCTTGGCTCCTAATCGAAAAAATAGTATGCTCGAGGAGGGGTTCGTTGACCCTTTATTATGATCATCCTCGACATGAACTATGCTAGAAGAAGGATCAGGAAATCCTTCCTTGGGATTCCCTTGATAGGAAATCTAATCTAGAGGAAGGGTTGTTAGATCCTTCCCCTGGCTCCACTCAACATAAAAAATAATATAAAGGAAGGATTGGCCAAACCTTACCTAAGATCCCCTTCAATAATAATACTATGCTCAAGGAAGGGTCAATTTATTCTTCCCTATGGTCCTTGTAGACATGAACACTATGCTTGGAGAAGGGTCAACTGACCCTTCCCATGTCAAGAAAACTAATATAGAGGAGGGATTGACAAACCCTTCCCCCGAATCCCCCTTGAAAATAATATTATTCTTGAAAAAGGGTTAACTGACACTTCCTTGTGATCTACATTAATGCGAATACTATACTCAGGGAATGGTCAATATACTCTTATCCTGGCTGTCCCTTGACGAGAATACAATGCTGGAGGGAGGGTCGATTGACCCTTCCTTGGGCTCCCCCTCAACAACAATATTATTCTCGAGGAAGGGTTGAAAAAATCTTCCCTAGGATTCTTGTTGACACTAATACTATGCTACAATAAGAGTCTTCCATCCCTTCCTTAGGTTTCCATTGAAGGGAAATCTGATCGAGAGGAATGGTTGACAAAACTTTTCTATAGCTCCTGCTCGACAATAATACTATGCTTGAGGAAGGATTAATCGACCCTTCCCTGGGGTCCCTTCTAACATGAATACTATGCTCGAGGAAAGGTTGGTTGACCCTTCCCTGATCTCCCCCTTGATGAAAAAACTAATCTAGAGGAAGTGTTGGCTAACCATTTCATAGTCTTCCCATTGACGAGAATACTATGCTTGAGGAAGGGTTGATTGACCCTTTCAAAGGATCCTCATTGATGTGAATACTACAATAATGGAAGGGTTAGTTGACATTTCCCTAGGTGGGGGCTCAATGGGAAAGCTACTCTAGAGGAAGAATCAATCAATCCTTCCTAGGGCTCTCATAAACTAGAGAACTATCATAGAGAAAATGTTGGCTGACCCTTCCTTGGCTTGTCCTCAATGACAATACTATGCTCAAGGAAGGGTTGATTGACCCTTCCTTGGGCTCCCCCTCGATAAACATTCCTTTTTGGAGCAAGGATAGGCTAAACCTTCCCCTAGCTTGTTGTTGACGAGAATATTATGCCGAAGGAAAGGTCAATTGATCTTTCTCTGGGATCCTCCTCAATAAGAATTCTATGCTAGAAGAAGGGTTGGACAACCCTTCCCTAGGATCCCCTCAATGAGAATAATATACTTGAGGAAGGGTTGCTTGACCCTTCATTAGACTCCCCCACAATAAGAAATATATGTTGGAGGAAGGGTTGGTAGACCCTTCTTGATGCTCACTCTCAACAGGAATACTATGCTGGAGGAAGGATTGGTTGACACTTCCCTTGGCTCACCCTCGAAGATAATGCTATTCTCAAGAAAGGGTTAATCAACCCTTCCTCGATCTGCCCCTTAACAAGAATTCCTTACTAGAAAAATGATCGATTGGTCATTCCCCTAGTTCTCCCTTTATGGAAATACTATGTTGAAGGAAGGGTCATCCAACCCTTCTTTGGTATCCTTCTCAATGAGAATTCTATGCTAGAGGAAGGGTCCGTTGAATTTTCCAAGAGATCCCCGTTGACACATATATTATGCTACAAGAAGGGTCTGCCATCCTTTCCTTGGGATCCCCTCTATAAGAAAGCTAACTGAGAGAATATTAAGCTTGTCTTAACTATTTTATCATAAAAAAAGATAATCAATACTAAAAAATCTTGCATTCATATGAATATTAAAGATGCAAAGTAGAATGAAAATAAAATTATTAATAAGAGGATGTTAAAATACTGTAAATATTTTTTAAATACTAATTTTGTTAATCAAAACAATTTTCACAACATTATGAGTCTAAAAAACAAAATAAATTTTGTTAAAATTAAACCTCTATAGTGAAACTAGTCACTAGACTAACCCAAAAAGACCTTGAAATAAATGAATTGGTAAAATTTATTGTACAAAGAAAGTTAAATATAAACACATTTCATTTTAATATAAACTACATTAATTTACCCTATTTAATAACTAAATATTTTTAAGGGACCTCATGACTTATATAAAGCATAGTGACCATGATACTTTCAACATGCTCCAGTCTACCCACCTCCTCCTTTCTTCACCACTTACTCTTCCTTTTTATCATGTTTCCATACCCACTTCCCCAAGTATGCTCAACCACCCTCATTATTAACCATTAGCCTCATTTATCTAGATCTTTTATAGGAATAGATAAATAAACTAAAACATAAATGACTTATATAAAAAAATAATAAATAAAATACAAAGTCTTTCTTCTCATGCTAGCTTATAAATGCAACTCGACAATTTTTCCCAAATGTACATGATAACCCACCATACTCATTTAATTCATCATACCAACTGTCAATCAAAGTCAAAGAAGATATGTAATGCTATTAGATATTTTTGTATGCAATATAATTTACATAGTCATTAAACTGTTCCCTTAAATAATTAATAATCTAGTTTAATAATTAATACATTAATTAATTCTACTAGTGTACATGTGTAGGGTATGTGTGCATAGCTAGTAGGCACATATCTTCTGCATATACTAATGATAAACAACCACTGCCTCTAATACATAGTTCTTGTATGATCAGACTAAGACATGTAGGATAATAGATAGAGTAAATGCATCATTTAATAATATTAACGAACACAATTAGAATAACTCATCAATAACTCATTATCACACTTTAAATATCAAAAAGGGAATTCAAAAAGGGTTTTAAACATGGTAAGAACCAAGTGAGTAAACAATAATGGCACATTTAATCCACAATTAATATTCTCAACTAACAACAAAACATCCTTCCTTCCTAACCTACTTGCATCTTCCATCCTATCCTTTCCTCTGCTGGACTAAGATGGAACATCAACTATATTGACCTAACTCCAGATAGAAATTGTAAACGGAAGTGTCATACATTTCGACCAAGCTTCCCCAACAAGAAATTAGTAGTCGCCATCACATGTCTAGGGGAGCATGAATTCACATATCCATCCCATGACTCTAGGTTTTGGAGGATAAATAGTGGGAAATACCTCCACCCTTTCTGACACAACTATGGTCAATAGGATACTTGGTGGGAAATACCTCCATCCATATTGATAGGACCAAGGTCAACATCCTATATCAAGCCATATTGTGCAACTACTGTTATTAGAGTCACGTCATCAAACAACCACTCTTGGAAAGTTGTGCGTCCTCCTTTCTTCACCACTTCCTCTTCCTATTTATCATGTTTCCATACCCACTTCCCCAAGTATGCTCAATCACCCTTATTATTAACCATTAACCTCCTTTATCTAGATCTTTTATGGGAATAGATAAATAAACTAAAATATAAATGACTTATATAAAATAATAATAAATAAAATACAAAGTCTTTCTTCTCATGCTAGCTTATAAATGCAACTCGATAATTTTTCCCAAATGTACATGAAAACCCACCATACTCATTTAATTCATCATACCAACCATCAATCAAAGTAAAAAAAGATATTTAATGCTATTAGATATTTTTTGTATCCAATATAATTTACATAGTCATTAAACTGTTCTCTTAAATAGTTAATAATCTAGTTCAATAATTAATACATTAATTAATTCTACTAGTGTACATGTGTAGGGTATGTGTGCGTAGATAGTAGGCACATATCTTCTGCATGTACTAATGATAAACAATCACTGTCTCGTACATAGTTCTTGTATGATCACACTAAGACATGTAGGATAACCGATAAAGTAAATGCAACATTTAATAATATTAACGAACATAATTACAATAACTCATCAATAACTCATTATCACACTTTAAATATCAAAAAGAGAATTCAAAAAGGGTTTTAAACATGGTAAGAACCAAGTGAGTAAACAATAATGGCACATCTAATCCCCAATTAATATTCTCAACTAACAACGAAGCATCCTTCCTTCCTAATCTACTTGCATCTTCCATCCTATCCTTTCCTCTGCTGGACTAAGCTAGAACGTCAACTATATTGATCTAACTCCAGATAGAAATTATAAGCGGAAGTGTCATACATTTCGACCAAGCATCCCCAACAGGAAACTAGTAGTCACCATCACATGTCTAGGGGAGCATGACTTCACATATCCCTCCCGTGACTCAAGGTTTTGGAGGATAAATGGTGGGCAATACCTCCACCCTTCCTAACACAACTATGGTCAATAGGATAATCGATGTGAAATACCTCTATCCATCTTGATAAGACTAAGGTCAACATCCTATATCAAGCCATATTGTGCAACTACTGTTCTTAGAGTCACTTCATCAAACGACCACTCTTGGCAAGTTGTGCGTCCTATCCAAACCACACTTACCACAGATCATAACAATATTTTGAATCATAAATCAAATAATAAGTACAACTTATAACATACACTATCTTTTTTGATGTCTATGACATCCAAGTTACCTCAACACTACACTCATTTGGCTATCATGTAGCTCATCAACCTATAGGTTAGTTCACCAGTAACTCATATCCATGCATATACATCATAATTTCATATAAGGATCCATATATGTATCAATGTTAAATTAAGAAATGTAGGTTTATTTTTATCATGCCTTACGTATATTATGCATTTACAACATAACTTGAACTGATATCGATGTACCAAAATTCCACATTTAAATTTACATATTTGAACAATTCTCTTAACAATTGTCATAATTATGAACATATAACAATAAAAATAACATTACACATCACATAAATAGGTCTAGATATACACATCTCAAATGTCTATATCAGTATAACTAAGTTCAATTAGTTACTAATCAATGAATTACTAAGATGAGTGAAATTAAATTTCTAATGGTTTAAGTCAAAATATGGGGTGCTACATACACCTATCCTTCAAGAAACTTCGTCTAAAAGTTATGTTTATTCATGAAATAAATAAATAAATTCATGGCCAAGTACTAAGTGTCTTCCTTGATAGCAAACCTATGCTATACCAGTCCCACTAGAACTTCAATTGATTAAAACATGTTGAGGCTTTTAATATACCAATTGAGACTATGCCTAAATAGCAGGCACCTTGTTGTGTCTCAACTCTATGTTATTACCACTTGTAACTTAATTAATKYAATTACACACTTCTCTTATAGATTTATTCATCCTAAGTTYCATATAGGACCCCCATATTTAAGTTTAGTCAACTAGTTTGACCGTTAGTTAGAACCTTAGCTCATCATCGGTTCTCTATTTAAGTGCATCTTATATTGAGTTTGATWKAAATTTCATGAAGTCATATATACAAATTCCACCTAGGATATATTGATAATTATAAACAATCATTATTGACTTTTGATTATTGTTCTAGTTTGACAATACACATGCCATCACTCATTATTATATATTTAAACATATTGTCATAATATTTCGTTTATCATCCTAAACTCAAGCTCTAGGTTCATGACATATGCTAATCACAATATCCCTTGGAATGTTCGTAAGAACATGGAACTAAACATAAGTATCTAGTACAATGTTATGTTGTCAGTATCACTATACTAACCTATATAATGATTAAATATAGTCCACAATTTTTTTCTATTGTAGACTCGAATCAAGACTCTTTACCAGTCATACTTAAGTATATAAGTGAACCAAGTGTATAAGCTAAGCTCCTATGCTATCTAACTTTCAATCACACACACACACACACACACACACACACACACACACACACCAAATTATCCATTAATTAGGTAGTGTTTTGTTGCCTAATAGTTAATTGTTACATAACCTTCCCTCCTTCGCTTTCTAGAGAATAAGTATCACTTGAAAGTCACAAAACTTCTCACACACACATTATATAATACACACGAATTAGGAGTAGGACTCATCACTAATTTCCACTCCTAACATAATAAGTATGGAAAAGTTTTAAAATTTGTCGACCTCGTCATGAAGCCCACCTCTTGCTACCTCACAAGTTGTCATTGTCTTTCTTGCTACAATGATTGTCTTTCTTACAATGATGATACATCCTTCACTCTTAGGAATGATGAGATTGGTTACTTTAGGTGATTCTAACCAAGCACTCTCATCCACTCACATAATGTCTTTTACCATTTATATATATGCTTACTCATGCCTATGATTTCACTTGAAACTAGGTTCAATCCTAGCCTACCAATTCCTCACTAAGTGGAGGATGACCCCTAATCCATACATCATCCATGTTTCCTATGTCAACAAATCATTTTCAAGGCTACAATATTTGTTTCACTATGTCATCCAAACCTTAAAACATGTTAGTTTGGACTTGTATGATTAAAACAAGTTTAATTACAATGTGCACGTTGGGTTTTCTATTCCACTCCAACAAAAAATGTTATGCTTATAGTTGTTGTCTTGCTCATAATTCCATGTACCTTTTGTAAAGATTTGAATGCATTAAAACCCACCATGGGACCCACTTCTATGGTGACTTTGATTAAATTTCAAATTTTTATTTATTTAGTCTTGGTTCTTGATTAAGAGCATTAATTAGATTTAAGTGAGTTACTTTATGCATCTTATATATATAACCTTTCATTGAGCTATATAATTTATTCAAAATACATGTTTCACCATTGCTTAATATTTTGATATGTTTGAAACACGATAGTCTCATTAATAAACACTCCCTTCCCTTAAACATATTGTGTTTCTCATACACACTTTTTTTAGCCATCAATATCATCACAACCCACTAAAATAGATGTTCAAAACATTAATTTGTTTCTTCTTAACCTTTATTAATACTACCATATAATTTTGAAAAGAAAAACCACTTTGTTTACCTATACAATTTCATATTTTAGATTGTCCACATTCTAAATCTTGATTGCACATCTAACTTATCATCATTTCTTTATTAATACTACCATATAATTTTGAAAAAGAAAACTACTTTGTTTACCTATACAATTTCATATTTTACATTTTCCAAATTCTAAATATTGATTGCACATCTAACTTATCATCATTACTTTGTAATATGTCACCGTTAATAAATTTTATGTTAGGATAATTGTCATCTATTTCTCTAGAGTATCACTTTATTGTTTAATCACGCATAGAACTATTACAACTTGGACACTTAATATAAGTTGACTTATGATATATAGTTGATTTAATAATGTTGTATTTATACAAAAGCATTTAATAAATTATATATATATCCATATTTTTAATTATCTTTGGTTGTTGAGCGCACATATCCTCTCATCATCATTAAATATTACTCAATTTCTGCAAATTGTTTATGATATACATTGATTCTGATCACGTTCTTTACCATCATACAAGTTCAAGATTTATTTTGAGTCTATCAACTATTACATCATATTTTCCTTACATTACCTTTTCCTCCAACTCAAATGAGTGAATATGGAACATCCATTAAATCAATGCTGGCAAATATCCTCTGTAAATCTTTGTATATATGTAAACCATGAAATATCTGCGATGGATCTTATTTTATTCTGGATTATTCATTTATTTATTCCTTATGTCAGCTCAAGGTGTATTGAAGTTTATCTGTGTGAATGTAGCTCCAAGTTTTGAGGCTTCTATAATATTAAATACTGGTCATATGAGCAATC
Organism: Picea engelmannii; assembly: GCA_009831015.1. NCBI lineage: Eukaryota > Viridiplantae > Streptophyta > Pinopsida > Pinales > Pinaceae > Picea > Picea engelmannii. The sequence goes on from ML777268.1 coordinate 1,435,433, forward strand.
ACTTTTGAATATTAGTTGTTTTCATTATTTAAATTGAAATATATTTGTGCTTAAATTTCGTTTATAGTTCTCTAATAAATTTTGTTCTTTCAATTATAAGGAGCAAAATAATGAGGAAACTTTAGCCAAGATGTTTTCAAAGGTTTTAAAAGTTCTACATCTTTGGAAGAAGGTCAATGTTTTAACAATAGAAATAAGCATGTTAAGTGTTAATATTCAATTACCTTGTGTTATGGTGAATGTATGTGATTGATATCTTATGGCCCTTAAGGTTCTAGTTTTCAAACATGGCTTTGATACCAAATGTAACACTTCACTATGAGATGATACTAAATAATATTTGATAATTTAAACACATGTATTAAGTGTAAACAAATTTTTATGTTTTCATGGATGGAATAACCTAGAACATATTCATAATCCTTTTACAATTTTTCCAATGCTAAATATTTCAAATTTGAATCAAAATATACAAATCTAAATAGGATGATGAGATAAATAAGAAGTTAACATTACGATTAAAATATTTAAATAGAAACATAACAAAATATACCAAGTAAAATACCTCATGCCTAGTATGTTGAAGATGACCATTTGCAGTGTAGTCTTTCCAGTAGTAGGAAGATGCTTTTAAGCATTTTTTTTTCATTTGCGCAGAGTCAAACAATGGAATCTTCCCAACCAACTAGGAGTCTAGCCGACTTCTTAGCTCCAATAAACCGAAAGGTTTATTGGCCCTCTGTGTCCGTGATTACAAGAACAACAAAGCACACATGCTCTAAGAAGACTATCCCAAAATATATCTTTCAAGAATTATCCAACATATGAACATGCTCCAACCTCCCCACCTCCTCCTTTCATCACCACTTCCTCTTCCTATTTATCATGTTTCCATACCCACTTCCCCAAGTATCCTCAACCACACTCATTATTAGCCATTAACCTCCTTTATCTAAATTTTCTTTGGGAATAGATAAATAAACTAAAATATAAACGAATTATATAAAATAACAATAAATAAAATACAAAGTCTTTCTTCTCATGATAGCTTATAAATGCAATTTGACAATTTTTCCCAAATGTACATGACAACCCACCATACTAATTTAATTCATCATACCAACCATCAATCAAAGTCAAAGAAGATATTTAATGCTATTATATATTTTTGTATACAATATAATTTACATAGTCATTAAACCATTCCATTAAATAGTTAATAATCTAGTTTAATGATTAATACATTAATTCATTCTACTAGTGTACATGTGTATGGTATGTGTGCGTAGATAGTAGACACATATCTTTTGCATGTACTAACGATAAACAACCACTTCCTTTAGAGCATAGTTCTTGTCTGATAACATATCAAGTAAATGCATCATTTAATAATCTTGACGAACAAAATTACAATAACTCATCAATAACTCATTATCACACTTTAAATATAAAAATTGGAATTAAAAAAGAGTTTTAAACATGGTAGGAACCAAGTGAGTAAACAATAATGGCACATATAATCTCTAGTCAATATTCTCAACTAACAACGAAACATCCTTCCTTCCTAACCTACTTCCATCTTCCACCCTATCATTTCCTCTGCTGGACTAAGATGGAATGTCAACTATATTGACCTAACTACAGATAGAACCCATAAGCGGAACTGTCATACATTTAGACCAATCTTTCCCAACATGTAACTGGAAGTCGCCATCACATGTATAGGGGAGTGTGACTTCACATATCCTTCCCATGACTGTAGGTTTTGGAGGATAAATGATGGGAAATATTGCCACCCCTCTTGACACAACTATGGTCAATAGGTAACTCGGTGGGAAATACCTCCATCCATCTTGATAGGACTAAGGTGAACATCCTATATCAAGCCATATTGTGCAACTTCTTTTCTTAGAGTCATGTCATCAAACAACCTCTTTTGGAAAGTTGTGCATCCTATCAAAACCACACTTACTACAAATCATATAAATATTTTGAATCATAAATTAAGTAATAAGTAAAATTTATAACATGTTGGCAATTTGGTTGTCATTGATGTCAACCTTGATAAATAGGTGAATTATCATTGATTTATTGGTTTCAAAAGCATTTTCAATATTGGACATATTGTTATGAAGGTGACTTGAATGTCAAGCATTATCAATATTGGACATAATATTACGAAGGTTGGACATAATGTTATGAAGGTGACTTGAATGTCAAACATTGTCAATATTGGACATAATGTTATGAAGGTGACTTGAATGCCAATAATTGCCAATATTGGACATAATGTTATGAAGGTGACTTGAATTTCAAGCATTGCCAATATTGGACATAATGTTATGAAGGTGATTTGAAGATCGGTAGAAAGATAATATTGACTAATATATTGTATGATCTTGATACACTTATCCTATATTGTATAAGGTTGAGATTGTGTCGTTAACATCCATGCACAAAAGAAGAAACTATTAAGAAATTGTCTAGATAAAAAGGGTAAATGGATAATCCAATATGGATCCATACAAATCACAAATAAAGAAGTTAATAAGACATGGTTCATTAAAAGTGATTTGGAAAATCTCAATTGAAGAAGAGTACAGAGATGAGACAAAATGTCAATGGTGGATGTTTGGTGAGGAATCATTGGCACCATTGAGTCATAAGTCGAGTCGATTCAAACAAACAATAAGGTCGACTATTTGGAAGTCAATCAACTGCAAGATGAGTCAAAGACAAGTCAACTGACTGCAAGCCTACATATTGATGGAAGTTGGAGAAGACAAGTCGATCGATTTCAAGATGAGTCGACCAATTGAAGGTTGAATTTGAAGGAAAATTCAGTCGGGAAATACACATCGTCCAAAGCAAGTCGAGACGACCAAATTCAAATTTCTCAATTCGGTTTTCTTCCAAGTTGAGTCAGTCCAAGAAAGAAGTAACCTAAAGGTCGAAGTTGAAGAAAACTTAAATATAATTCGGGTTGAGGCTGAAGCAAGATGGATTGATTAGAATTGAAATGCTCAAGTCAAAATTTCTCCTAGTTGAGTCGACCAAAAAGATGTTTGTTGGTCGAATGAGGAAGTAAATACGAAAAAGGGTGAGACCAAGTCAAATATTTAGTGACTAGCAGCTGAGAGGGAACCAATTTTAATATAACCATCAAGTAAAATGTTTACAAGTTGAGTTTAAATAATCACCAACAAAATAGATATGTGGAGGTCGATTTAGACATACATGAAAATGTAATATGTACCGAAGTCGATCTAGCATCCAACAACGAAAGGAAAATATAGGCAAGTTTCATTCAAAGAACCTCCTTTACCAGCCACCTCACACACTTTATGGGGAAATTTCTCACACATTGACTAATTGGGAATTTTCTGCAAAAAACCCATCTTGTAGAATTTTAGAATTAGTTTCCATCACTCCAGAATATTCATACGAAAATCGTTGTCCAAATTGGTGTACAGAAATTGATTAATAAAAGTTACCATTTGCGTTAATTAAATGAAGGGGTGCAATGTTTCATTCCAAAAAGACACATTGTTTCAAAGTGTCACCCTTTGGAGCACTATATAAGTAAAGGAATATGAAGGGAAGAGAGTGTCTTGGTGGATATATATATATATAATGGATTGAAAGAAAGTTCATTCTACAAGTTGAGTCTTGTCATGAGAATTAGATTCCTCACATCTAAGTTGGATTTGAGATCAACAAGTCGGGTCTTATTATGAGGGTTAGATTCTTCATTTCTCAATTGGATATAAGAACTACAAGCTGGGTCTTGTATCAGAGAGTTGGATCTCTCATATTCAATTGAAGTTGAAGATATTAAATGATTGATTTTATATGTATTCATTCAAGTTAACTAAATAAAAGAATGATATTTTATATACTTCATACAGTTTGTGTTACGCATGTTTAATAATAATTAATTAAACTGCATGTATCTTATTCAGTTAATTTAGGTAACTTTCATAATTTAGGTAACCTATGAAAGTGTGAAAAGTAGCCAAAAGTTTCAGACACTGATTCACCCCCTTCTCTCAGTGTTAGTGTGTGTTTAAACATAACACACACTATATTTTTGATGTCTATGACATCCACGCTACCTCAACACTACAATCATTTGTCTATCACGTAGCTCATCAACCTGTAGGTTAGTTCACCAATAACTCATATCCATGCATATACATCATAATTTCATATAAGGATCCATATTTGTATCAACGTTAAATTAAGAAATGTTTGTTTATTTTTATCATAGCTTACATCTGTTATGCATTCACAACATAACTTGAACTGGTATCCTTGTACCAAAGTTCCACATTTAAATTTTCATGTTTGAACAATTCTCATAATTATGAACACATAACAAGAAAAATAACATTACACATCACATAAATAGGTCTAGATATACACATCTCAAATGTCTATATCAATATAACTAAGTTCAATTAGTTGCTAAACAATGAATTACTAAGTTGAGTGACATCAAAGTTCTAATGGTTTAAAGTCAAAATATGGGGCATTGCATACACCCACCCTTCAAGAAACTTCATCTTGAAGTTATGGTTATTCACAAAATAAATAAATAAATTCATGGCCAAGTACTAAGTGTCTTCCCTGATAGAAAACCTATGCTATATTGGTCCCACTAGACCTTCAATTGATTAAAACATCTTTAGGCTTTTAATATATCGATTGAGACTACGCCTAAATAGTAGGCACCTTGTTGTGTCTCAACTCTATGTTATTACCACTTGTAACTTAATTAATGAAAATACACACTTCTCTTATATATTTATTCATCCTAAGTTCCATATAGGACCCCCATATTTAAGTATAGTCAACTGGTTTGACCGTTAGTTAGAACCTTAGCTCATCAACAATTCTCTAGTTAAGTTCATCTTATATTGAGTTTGATATAAATTTCATGAAGTCATGTATACAAATTCCACCTAGGATATATTGATAATTATAAATAATCATTATTGACTTTTGATTATCATTCTAGTTTGACAATACACATTCCATTACTCATTATTATATATTTAAACATATTGTCACAATATTTCTCTTATCATCCTAAACTCAAGATCTAGGTTCATGACATAGGCCAATTGCAATATCCTTTTGAATGTTCATAAGAACATGGAACTAAACATAACTATCCACTATGATGTTATGTTGTTAGTATCACCATACTAACCTATATTATGATTAAATACGGTCCACAAATTTTGCTATTGTAGACTCAACACTAAACTATCATTAGGGTGAAGACTCTTTACCACTCATACTTAAGTATATAAGTGACCCAAGTGTATAATCTAATATCCTACGCTAGCTAACTTTAAATGACACACCACACCAAATTATCCATTAATTAGGTAGTGTTTTGTTGTCTAATAGTTAATTGCTACATGACCTTCCCTCCTTTGCTCTCTAGAGAATAAGTATCACTTGAAAAGTCACAAAACTTCTCACACACACATTATATGATACACATGAATTAGGGGTAGGACTCATCACCGATTTCCACTCCTAACATAAGCACTATGGAAAAGTTCTAAAATTTGTCGACCTCGTCATGAAGCCCACCTCTTGCTACCTCGCAAGTTCTCATTGTCTTTCTTGCTATGATGATTGTCTTTGTTGAAATGATGATACATCCTTCACTCTTAGGAATGTTGAGATTGGTTACTTTAGGTGACTCTAGCTAAGCACTCTCATCCACTCACATAGTGTCTTTTACCATTTATATAGATGCTTACTCATGCCTATGATTTCACTTGAAACTAGGTTCAATCCTAGCTTCCCAATTACTCAGTAAGTGGAGGATGACCCTTAAGCCATACATCATCCATGTTTCATATGTCAACAAATTATTTGCAAGGATACATTATTTGTTTTACTATGTCACCCAAACCTTAAAACATGTTAGTTTGGACTTGTATGATCAAAACAAGTTTAATTACAATGCGCACATCGGGTTTTCTAATCCACTCCAACAAAAAATGTTATGCTTATAGTTGTTGTCTTGCTCATAATCCCATGTACTTTTTGCAAAGCTTTGAATGCATTAAAACCCACCATGGGACCCACTCCTATGGTGACTTTGGTTGAATTTCAAGTTTTTATTTATTTAGTCTTGGTTCTTGGTTAAGGGCATTAATTAGGTTTAAGTGGGTTACTTTATGAGTTTTAGTACAATGCCAATTCTCATTCATCGCTCTTGCGATGTGATGGACTTATTCTAGTGATGCCACATTATTTCCGTAAAGAGATAACTAAACAAACTATAGGCATAACTATAAAACACCACATACTGCATCTTATATATATATATATATATATATATATAACACCTTTCATTGAGCTATATGATTTATTCAAAATACATGTTTCACCATTGCTTAATATTTTGATACGTTTGAAACACGATAGTCTCATTAATAAACACTCCCTTCCCTTAAACATATTGCGTTTCTCATACACACTTGTTGTAGCCATCAATATCATCACGAATCACTAAAATAGATGTTCAAAACATTAATTTGTTTCTTCCTTAGCCTTTATTAATACTACCATATAATTTTCAAAAGGAAAGCTACTTTGTTTACCATTAATAAACACTCCCTTCCCTTAAACATATTGTGTTTCTCATACACACTTGTTTTAGCCACCAATATCATCATGACTCACTAAAATAGATGTTCAAAACATTAATTTGTTTCTTCCTTAGCCTTTATTAATACTACCATATAATTAGAGAATAAACATCACTTGAAAAGTTACAAAACTTCTCACACACACATTATATAATGCACACGAATTAGGAGTAGGACTCATCACCAATTTCCACTCCTAACATAAGCAGTATGGAAACGTTTTAAAATTTGTCGACCTCGTCATGAAGCCCACCTTTTACTACCTCGCAAGTTTTCATTGTCTTTCTTGCTACGATGCTTGTCTTTCTTGCATTGATGATACATCCTTCACTCTTAGGAATGATGAGATTGGTTACTTTAGGTGACTCTAAACAAACAACCTCATCCACTCACATAGTGTCTTTTACCATATATATATATGCTTACTCATGCCTATGATTTCACTTGAAACTAAGTTCAATCCTAACCTATCATTTCACTTGAAACTAATCCTAACTTTGTAATATGTCACCGTTAATAAATTTAATGTTAGGATAATTGTCATCTTTATCTCCTTTGTCACACTATATCACTATATACTTCTATTTCTCGAGTATCACTTTATTGTTTAATCACGCGTATAACTATTACAACTTGGACACTTAAATTAAGTTGACTTATGATATATAGTTGATTTAACATTTATAGAAAAGCATTTATAATTCACAAATTAATATGGTAATTGCTTTCAACTCAAAAGGGCCATTCATTATTGGCGTAAGCTAAAGGCCAAACAAAACCGACCTTTGCCGACCGTCCTTTCACGGCGTCCCGACTACCGTCCGACTCCCGTCACCAATCATCTCTGCCCTCCAGCCGCCACCTACCCGTCCATACGCCCCATCCCCTCTACCACCTCCGCCCATCCACCACCATCCATACATCATCGGCCTACATCATCCACCCCCGCCATCCCATACATACATCCCCGCCATCCCATACATACATCCCCGCCTTCACTACTTACCAAGCATTTTTGATTATCATTGGTTGTTGAGCGCATATATCCTCTCATCATCATTAAATATTTCCTCACTTTCTACAAATTGTTTATGACGTGCATTGATTCTTATCACGTTCTTTACCATCATACAAGTTAAAGATTTATTTAGTATCAATTTTATTTTGAGTCCTAACATTATTCCTTATGTCAGCTCAAGGTATATTATTCCTCATTTATTCCTTATGTCAGCTCAAGGTATATTGAATTTTATGTGGCTCTATTTGGACAAGGAGATATATTTATAATATTAATTTATTGTATTAAATTTTGAGCTAATTAATTGCATTTTCATTGCTCATTACATGTATGATCTTTGTAGCGATATCAATACAATCCAAGTTAATATGATTTCAGCTACATTATTTATATTTTATATTTATTTTAGGCATATTATAAATACCAACTATTATGGTCATTAATGTGTTTTATTAATAAGTAATCTGTTAATGTGTTTTATTAAAAAGTAATTTATATGCATTTAACTGCATACATGATTATGTGAAATTGGGGAGAGAAACGAATATACCCAGAGTACAATATGAGTGAAGTAGATGTAGTCGGTTGAGTGCATCAATGCCATTTCTCTCTATCGAGTAAAGAGATGTTCCATCGATGTTGACTTCAAATGGATATCGAGTTTTTGTTAGTAGTGTGGCGAGTTGTTTAGTGACCTTCTCTTGGTTTGATGCATTCCGAACATTATATAGGATGCCTCGAGGATAGTTTGTAGTTGAATCGTGACATTGATGACATCGTTTGTGGATTCATAAATTGGAATAGATCTTGACCCACATATAGGAAAGGGACTCATCATGGCTGGATCTCAATTTTTAGCACGACAAATTAGTTACATTGTATACTGTGAGACCCTCTATAGGGGGTGGATATAATATGATATTCTGAGCCCCTCTATAGGGGTTGATTGAGTACGATTATGATGATAACCCCATTGTTCTTGACAAGAAGAAGAAGATCTATCCCATTCCAGTGATGGATCATTGGGAGAAAGATTATGAGTGTTTTAAGATGGATTATTATGAGGAGAATCCTTAAATATCTAGTACGAGTGATGATGAGGTTACTGCATATAGGAAGAGTCTAGGAATCAAGGTTTATGGATTTGATGTAAGAAGGAAAATTAAGAAATTTGAAGATTGTGACATTTCTTCTACATTGATGAATGATATTGTTAAATAGGGTTATGAGAACCCAACCCCTATACAGTGCCAATATATGCTAGTTGTGCTATCTAGAGGGGATATTATAGGAATAGCCAATACGGGTTCAGGAAACACTGTTGCATTTATTATACTAATGATTTTTTAGATAGAGAGTTGGCCAGAAATTGCCAAAGAAGAAGGTCCAATTGGTGTTATTTGTGCACCTACAAGAGAATTGGCTAAACAATTTTATCTCAAGGCAAATAAGTTTGCAAAACCTCACGGTGTGGCATCCATGTTTCTAGTGTTTATGGAGGCATGCCAAAGCTAGAATAGTCTAAATAACTAAAGGAGGGTTGTGAGCTAGTGGTTGCTATCCATGAAGGTTGATTGACATGATAAAGATGAAAGCCATTAACAATGCCTAGAGCAACTTACCTTGTTCTAGCTGAGGCATATATGATGTTTGATCTAGAGTTTAAGCCCAAAATAAGATCTATTGTTGGTTAGATATGGCCTAATCGTCAGACACTACTCTTTTCTGCAACTATGCCGAGGAGAGTGGAATGCTCCGCAAGGGAAAGTCTGTCAAATCCTATTAGAGTTGTTGTAGGGGAAATAGGAAAGGAAAATGAGGTGTAATAC
>ML777268.1:1449477-1478915 GCA_009831015.1 Picea engelmannii
TCGGTGGTTTCTTTTATTAAAGATAAGTTCTCTTTGTTATAGTATTATTTATCTGTGTATGATTTATTCCGTTGTGTATTTATTTATCGTTGAATTCAATATTTAGAGTATGCATGCTTGTTGGTTATGATTGTGCATGTCGTATGCTTCATTTATTTTATGTTTAGCATGAATCTTGATCAATGCATGTGAATATTTCATGCATCCTTGTTATTTAAAGTTAGGACAGGGGTCGAATTAGTTACGAGAAGGCACTAGAAGTTAAGACAAGATCTCGTGGTTGAGATCGAGTTAGGACCTTGAAGTCATGAATCTCGGGAGGAATGGCGTTGTAGACATCGCACAGAAGATAGAGCGTAAGAGATCCTTAGTAAGGGATTGAAGGATCGTGACCGTCCCTTTCGAATTTGGGAACAATCACCTTTGTGGGATTGAGTTTAGATTTGGACCATTGGATCTGTTCAAGAGAAGACAAATCCTTCGCATCCATCGAATCTAGAGAAGGTATGGGTTTGTTAAGCACTAGAGTCCTTCAGACTTCATTGCTTCAAAAATTTTTAAGTCTTTGATGAAAAGGAGGTAAAAGCCCCAAAGATTCGAAGTCTCGGAGTGAATCTACATCGTAGATCACTCGAAGGAGTACTTGACCGTTGGATTTTTCCAAAGACAGATAAGGGCTGTTGGATCAGACACAGATCGAGAGGTGAGGAATAGCGGAGAAGATCAGTTACCAGTCGTCAGATCTTCACATGATCAAGCGTGAGCCATAGATCTCATGACAATTCAGAGGTTCGTCTCTCTAGGAGAAGCGAGTCCTTAAGCTGCCAAGAAGAAAATCTCCCAAAGTCCTAAACTCCAGAGCAAATCATGACCATCCGTTGTCTGGGACGTGTGTCTATAGATTATCAAGTATTCGACATTCGAGAGTTTTAGTCCTTATGTCACTTGGAGAAGTTTTCTCCGAAGCCCCGAAGTGTCGAAGTCCCAAAACTCTGAAGAAGCATAGTTTGGAAGTTATTTGGTTCGAGAGATTTGTAATGTTATGTGGTGAAGTCCCCCGAAGCCTGAAGTCCTGAAGCTCCAGAGAGCGACAGACCGAGAGTTCGCTAGTTCAACGTTCATGAGTTTTGAGGTGTATAGTAGAAGAAATTTCTGAAGCCTAAAGTAGCCGAAGTCACAGAGCACCAGATTGATGTGACATGTTGACATGGACCCACCTCACGTGTGCCATGTGTCATCCTGTTTCATGATATTCATAGACCTTTTGTGCCAATTATGACTTGACACATGTCACCTGTAGAATGGGCCACATGTCATCTCCATAATTTTTCCATGCATTATCCTTGGTGCGTAGTTGTTGATGTGACTCCGGAAGTTCGGAGATTCAACACCCGGGGATAAGGGAGTATGTTGTTGTCAGAACCTTTGAAGTGCGGAGCTCCAGAGAACTTCGCCAGTTCGGTGTTCAAAAAAATCAAGGGGTGAAGTGGTAAAAAACCCTCCGAAGCCCAAAGTCTTGGGGCCTCGAAGCTCTGAAGAAGGGTCTGTTCGGGAGATTCTCCAGTTTGAAATTTAAGAAATATGAAGTGTGATGAAGGTGAAAGCCTCGAAGCCCTAAGACCCAGAGCCCTGATGTCTCGAAGATCTGGATAAGAACCTCCCATTAAGCACTTGTTCATGGCCCTTGGTCCTATGAGACTTTGGTTGAAGTAAAAGGGGGATAGTGGCCGAATTATTGTTTTTAAAGACAAAAAAGTGCTAAGGAAGGGCTAAGCATGTGGTTTCGAGCCGTGGTCACCTGGGGAAGGGGTTCGAAGGAAGTTCCTATTCTAGGAGTGCTAGCAAAGCACATAAACATCACTCAACTCCTTACCCAACAAGAAGGTATTATGCATCTGAAGATGCCATAAGTAGTTCAGAAGTGTTTCTCATTAGGCACCAAAGAAGAAGGCATGAATTGGACAGTTTGCAAGGAGAGTTGAGGAAGCTTAGGCCACCATCCTTTGATGGTGAAAGGGAAAGGGAAGATGATGCTAAAGAATGGTTTCTTGGACTCAATATATATTTCCAATTTCATAACTATTCATCAAACCTAGAAGCCAGAATTTGCACCCACAATTTATATGGGAAAGTTACTATGTGGTGGGATCAATTGAAGCAAATTGAACATATTAATGATAATAGGATCACTTGGAAGCAGCTCAAAAAGTATTTTCAGAAGGAGTACCTCTCAGAGCATTTCTATGACAAGAAAATCCAAGAGTTCTTTGAACTCAGGCTGGGAAGCATGGGTATTTCAAAATATGAGAAGAAGTTATTGGGGTTGTTAAAGTATGTCGGGTTCATAAATGATGAGAAGGTGAAAATACAAAGGTTTTTGAGTGGGTTTCCATCCTTTTATAAATAAAAGATTCAGTATGATGAGACCAATACCTTGACTAAGGCCATCAGAAAAGATAGGTACTTGTATGAGAAAGTCTAGGGTAGATAATCCATACAAAAGTGTTGGAAGGATAAGAAGAAGGAGAAGTTTGATCAGAGGAAGAAGGGATTCAAACCTCCTTTCAATAGAAATGATCCTAATAAAAATCATCAAGATCAGTATGCCAAGGATGAATCCAAGAAAGAAGACTCCTTGGGAAAAAGGGGAAGAACACCAATCTAATGTTGGGCATGCAAAGAACATCACCTGTACAAGGATTGCCCACATAGAAAGGAAAAAGTGAAGACCGTGCAAAACATCCAAGAGGTTACGATAGTAAAAGACATGGGAAGAATTTATGCAGCCTTAGATGACCGATAAGAAAAATACCAATCCAACATGATCGAGGTGGAAGGTAAGATCATGAATCAACCTGTTTCTATTTTAATTGATTCAGGAGAAAGTCATTGTTACATTGATCCTAAAATAGTGGATAGTTTACATTTGGAGAAAAGTAAGCTTGGAAAATCAGGTTTGGTTCAACTAGCCACTGGAACCAAAAGGAAAATCCATGATATGGTCAGGGGTTGTTCCATAAGTCTTAATGGTGTGAATACTAGTGTTGATCTAAATATCATACCATTGGGGTCTTATGATATTCTAATTGGAATGGATTGGTTGGACAAGCATCATGCTGTCCTAGATTGTCATAGCAAGACATTTACATGCCTTGATGGAGATGGAAAACATAGCACTATGCAAGGAGTTCCAAGACCCATCTCTATAAGGGATATTTCAGCCTTACAGTTGAAGAGATGTTTTATAAAAGGATGTCAATTGTATGTAGCCCATGTGGAGGAGCTAGAAAAGACAAAGGGGCCCAACCTTGAATATTTCTTGGTACTAAAAGAATTCGAGGATGTATTCCAAGAAATACCAGGGTTGCCGCCAAAAAGGGAGATAGATGTTTTTATTGATTTAGTGCCAAGAGCTTCCCCGATGTCAAAAACACCTTACCGAATGAGTACACCAAAGTTAAAAGAATTACAAATGAAGTTGGAGGAATTGCTGAAGAAAGGGTACATATGCCCAATTGTTTCACCTTGGGGAGCACCAATACTCTTTGTCAAAAAGAAATATGGAACCTTGAGGCTGTGTATTGACTTTCGATAGATGAATAAGTCCACTATGAAGAACAAGTACCCTCTACACAGAATTGATGACCTCTTTGATCAGCTAAGAGGAGAAAATATGTTTTCAAAGATAGACTTTAGATCAAGATACCATTAGGTAAGAATAAAGGAAGAAGACATCCATAAGAAAACCTTTAGAATCAGGTATGGGCATTATGAATTTGTAGTGGTTCCATTTGGACTGACCAATGCACCAACAATCTTTATGTGCTTAATGAATGGCATATTAAAAAATTATTTGGATAAGTTTGTCATAGTATTCCTCAATGACATACTTGTCTATTCCAAGTCTGAAGAGGAACATGAACATCACCTCAGACTGGTATTGCAAGTTATGAGAGAACATTAGTTCTATGCCAATATGAGTAAGTGTTCTTTTTACCGATTATAGATCCATTACTTGGGACACATTATTTCAGAACAAGGCATAACAATGGATCTAGAGAAGATTAAAGACACTAGAGGATGGCCAACACCCAAGAATGTTCCAGAAGTCAGATCTTTTATGGGGTTAGCTGGTTACTACATAAGGTTTATAATAGGGTTCTCTAAGATTTCTCATCCCATCAATTCTTTGCAAAAGAAGGGAATGAAATTTGAATGGACCTCTGAGTGTGAAGATAATTTTAATCTGTTGAAGAAATTGCTTAGTAGTGCACCTGTGTTAAAGATTGCTGACCCAAATGAAAGTTTTGTGGTATGCACAGATGCATGTAAGGAAGGGCTTGGTGGAGTCCTCACTCAAAATGGACATGTCATTGGTTATGAGTCTGGAAAGCTTAAATAACATGAGAGGAACTATGCCACACATGACTTGGAGCTTGCTGCCATTATTCACGCATTGAAGATGTGGAGGCATTATCTCACGGGGAAGAGATTTGAACTAAGTATAGATCACAGTGGTCTGAAGTATCTTTTTGAACAACCAACTTTGAATTCCAGGAAAACAAGATGGATAGAATTTTTAAGTGAATATGAATTTGATATCAAGAATATCAAAGGAAAATAAAATAAAGTTTCCGATGCACTTAGTAGAAGAGTGCATCTCATGCATGCTACAACTATTAGTATGCATCAATCAGTCTTGAAGAGAAAAAATTTAGATGTTGTTGTTACAGATCAACATTACCTACAAATAAAGGAAAGCTTACAACAAGGAGATGTACAACAAAAAATGAAAGAGTATGAGATGAAGGAAGACATATTTTTTTTTTTTTTGTTAATTTGTGTGGGACCTGTTGGCTACGCGATTAACCTGTGGTTTGAGAAACCGCGACTCAGGGGCATCTAAGCCGTCAAAATCACCCGGGGATTGCACCCGGCCTGAGCCACACCAACCCTTAACATGGTTGGATTTTTTGTCCCCGCAGGTTTCGAACCGGTGACTTTAACATCACATAGTGGCTTAACAACACACTCCGTCACCGAATGTCCTACACCTCGGGGACTCTGAAGGAAGACATATTACTTATAAATAAAAATAGAATTTATGTTCCTAGTTCTAGAGAAATTAGGAATATGGTACTAAACAAAATGCATAATGTTCCATATGTTGGACATCCCGGTTACCAGAAAATGATTACAATAATAAGAAGACAATTCTTTTGACTAGGAATGAAAAAAGGATGTTGTTGATTACATCGCTAGATGTATGGAATGTTAGAAAGTGAAGGCTGAGCATAGGCACCCAACGGGTTTGTTACAACCATTACCAATTCCAGAGAAGAAGTGGGAAGTGATAACCATTGAATTTATAACTAAATTTCCCAAGACAATAAGACAACATGATTCAATCATGGTATTGGTTGACAAATTGACAAAGGCTGCTCATTTCTTTCCTGCAAAAACAACACATACAACTAATATTGCAGAAATTTACATGAGGGAGATTGCTAGGTTTCAAGGGATACCTCAGACAATTGTCTCGAACAAAGACACAAAGTTTACTTCAAATTTCTGGAAGGGATTATTTAAAGGATTTGGTACAAATCTGAACTTTAGAAAAACTTACCATCCACAGTCAGATGGGTATATAGAGAGAGTCAACTGAGTAATTGAAGACATGTTGAGAATGTATGTGATGGATAAGCCATATAAGTGGGGAGATTACTTGCACTTGGTTGAGTTTTCCTATAATAATTGGTATCAAGATTCATTGAAAATGAGCCCATTTGAAGCTTTATACAGTAAGAAATGCAATACTCTAGTGAGATGAGACAACCCAATAGATAGAGTGGTACTTGGGCCAGAGTTTCTCAAGGAAATGGAAGACCAGATGGTTAATATTAAGCAAAATTTAAAGGAAGCTCAGGATAGACAAAAAGTTTATGCAGATACGAATAAGACAACAAGATAATTTAAAGTGGGGGAGCATGTTCTTTTTAAAGTGAAGCCCAAGAAGAGATCTTTGAAGTTGGGTAGTTGTACAAAGCTAGCAGCCAGATTCTGTAGTTCATTTGAGATATTGAACAAAATAGGGCCAGTTGCATACATGCTTGCATTGCTTGCTTCCATGAATGTGCATAATGTATTTAATGTCTCTGTGCTAAAGAAATATGTACATGATCCTAACCATGTTATTGATTGGAATCTTGTTCAGGTAGAGACAGAGGGAGACTTTCAGGTCTAGCCACTGTGAATATTGGATAAAAAAGTCAAAATGCTCTAGAATCGAGCTATAGAGCTGGTAAAATTTTAGTGGACCTACTACGGTCCTGAAGATGCTACTTGGGAGCATGAAGATGCGATGCGGGCAAAGTACCCACATCTTTTTGAATAAATTTTGGAATTTTGATTCCTATTTTGTATATGCACCAAGGATAGTTCCAAAATCAGGGGGAGGGGATGCAACACCCCAGGTTTTGAGCCCCATATTAAATAATGTATTTTTTAATTGTTGAGAGGACAGAGTGCCCAAACAATTAAAAGAGGCTAGTGTGCCTAAGAAATGTAATGTTTTGATCATTATTAATAATAAATACATCATTGGCTACTAGAAAAACAAGGACTAGAGTTATAGGGGTCTATGATTCCACAAGAGAGGGGCTTGAGGGGCTAAGTGTTTACTTCATTTTTTTAACTACCCATTTTGTTTAATGGAGGAAATCAATTACGTGAGATTATTGGGGGAAGGCCATGAGGTTATTGATTTCCAAGAATTACATAAACCCATCTCTAGTCTATTGGGGGTTCGTTTTTTCTCTCTCACTCCCATTCTCATTATTTTTCTGTTGATGACCACTTTACTCATTTTTCACTCACGCACTCACACATTCATTCATTCACTCGTTCACTCACTTGATCATTGTTCACCTCTCTCATGGAGGTTTCACTCCATTCATTCTTTCACCCACTCATCTTTCTGCATCCGTGTCTTGGCTCGGGAAAGGAAGACAAACTACTGAAGAGTAGCCATGGTATTGTTGGCTGTAGAGAATGCTGGTGTAATCCAACCATGATTTGAGGCCTGCATGTCTGAGATGCTTTGGCCTGTATCCAGATTTTCTCACAGTTGTGAGTCTTGAGAGTCTCAGTGTAATACCCCTGTTTCCCCCAGTTTGTAAATATAACTATAATTGGCCAAGAGACTATGGCGGATTAGATATGTGTGAATGTTTGATTTGATGAACCCTTGTATAAAAGGGTCAATGTATGTATTTTTTGTTATTAATAGAAAATGAATATATGTTGCACAACTGTTGAAAGGGGGGAGTTTTCCAAGATAGACCATGGATGCTATGAGAGAGATGGTGAGGGAAACCAAGAATGGTTGACATGACCCTCACCAATCCAATACTTATTGGATGTAATTGCTCAACAGTCCTCTGACCCATGAATGAATTACCAGTCAGGTTGGTAGTTGGAAGGCCTCCTCAAGAGTTAATGAGGAGATGGGGCAGGGTACCCATTTGTAAGGCTTCCAGACCTGACCATGAGTTGGGATACAGACCCACGCAACCTTGCTAAGGAGGTCAAGAAAGGAATTAATTCGGGGGGACAAAGGTAGATCTACAAGGAAGAAGAGTGGAGAGAACGATCTTAAGAAGAGAAGAGAGCGATGTTCAACTCTGGAATTGAGAGGAAAATTGAGAAGCAATCTCATTTTGGATGTAAAAATTCATGGGAAGGGTTTCGATACAAGATGATAAATGAGGCTGACAAGTGACTGTGGAAGTAATCGCGCAGAACTCCTTGCCTGGTATAGAGAGAATTGGTTTCCAATATCCCATGGGAGGAGGAGAGTAACCTCCATCCCTGACTGTCATTGAGCAAGGATAAAGAGTCTCTCTCAGAGCATCATGGTCTAGCTCGGGGGTAGCCAATGATAAATCCATCAGGAGTGGTTGTGCTTATGTTTGGGTGGAAACAAGCACCCCTCTCAACATCCAATTTACATTTTCCAGTTCTGATAAGTATTTTCATACTCTGTGTAATATCATGGATGTGCTGATTGAATGTCTGTGTTTATGGTTGATTTTTACAATGTTTGAATAGTTATTAGAAATGATCGTTTGCTTCTGTGAACCGTTATATTTACATGTCCTTCTATTTATCTCAGTATATCCTCTAGAGAGTTATGGAATGTGAGTCTGCAAGAAATTTGGGGTAGGATTAACTGATTTTTTAAGACTGCCAACATTTTGAGTCTACCTTAGTGGGAATGTCAAGTTCAAACTTTGTGAAAGAAGGGCACTTCCTTCAAACCTTTCACCAATGTGACCGAGGTCTCACACCCACGACCTTAATTAAATCTCAGCTAAAAGCTGAGTGTAGCCCCTTAACCTAGATATGGTTCCATATGACCTAGGGTTGGAAACTCCTAACTAAGACCAAAAGGAGTGAAGCTATTTTGACTTCGGAACTTCAGGAATTCGGAGCTCCGAGACATATGACTTCACAACCCTAGAAAACAACTTAAGGCCAGAGTTAGGAATTGATGAGAGCCATAAATCTGGGAACCCATTGGGGATATCTCTCTCAATTGTTAAATCGAACCTTGTAAGGATGGTAGCACTAAGTACTTTGATGAAGTTCCACTTCGGGAGAATAAGAGTGGTTTAATGTCGAGACTCTCGAATGTCATAGTCATGAAGTAATCTGGACTGTTGAGAGAAGAGGGACGCGTGTGCACATATCAATGACTATTTGGAGGCTCGGATATTCTGCAGTATCAAAGCATAAACACAAGAGTGCACGAGTTTCCCCGAAGCTCTGTAAGCCAGAGTAAATCCTGGTCGTGAACACTAGGTGTATGTGGTGATAGATCAGACGTGGTTTGGAGTTTGGAGCTTTGGGAGTAAGTTGGAAGTTACACGCTGAACTCCTGAATGTCAAATTTACAAAGTGACATGGTCCATTGATCCTCATGATTTGTCTCGACTGTTGATCCTCAGGATCTGTCTCAACCGTCGATCTAGGGACTCCGTTGAGAGCCCCTCTTAACTGCCCAACCAACTAGGACACTTCATGGAGTGACACGTAGTCCCCTCTTGTTCCATGTTAAATGTCGTCTGTTAGACTAGAGCCATTGGATAAGGGGCTACATGGTAGGAGATCCGATAGTCCAGAGACTTGGTACTCCGGAGGAACTTGGCCAAGATTATTCAAAGTGTGAAGACCCCTGAAGTCGCGAAAGGCAAAGTAAATCTCAACCGTTGATAGTTAGAGGACACGTAACGCAATATCCGATAGTTTGAAGACTTGGCCTCTGGGGAATTCAAGATGTGGTGAGTTGGTTAGCTCCGAAGCCCAGAGTAGCGAAGCAATGTGAGTTGTGGATATATGGACCTACGTGGTCAGATATCGACCGTGAGATCTGAAGGACGTTAGAAGGATGTTTTTCTGGGGTTGATGTGGTTCACTGACGTCATCTAGGGTGACATGGACCCATAAATAAGGTGCCATGTGCCATTGGGATATGGACGTTTTGCAGACCCTTTATGCCTATTAGAGCCTAACATGTGTCACCCCCTGACGAGGGCACATGTCACCCCTGACCCTTGCTACGTGTCAGCCTCTAGTACGTGCTCACCTGGACAACGTGGTTAGTGATGTGACTGGGAATTTGAGAGTCTGGAACTTAGGGACTCCAGAGGATTCAGGGTGTAGTACCGTAGAGGGACCAAAAGGATGAAGGTCGGAGTCATGTGGAAAGCTTATGGGACTTCGGGAGATCTCATGTGTAGACAAAAAGAGGCACTTCACGCTGAAGCACCAAACACCGAATTATCCCTAGGCCTATTTCTTAACCAAGAGGAAGATCCATCGTCAGATTTAATGGGGGATGGATATCCACCGTAGATACATGAGCATTGGGAGCTCTAAGACATTGGGGAAGTTTGGATGAGATGTAGGAGATGGACCCACGTGGATGCTACATGTCCCTTGACTAATAATGCCTGAAGAGCTTTGAGAGGTAATAACTTGCAAACCAGAACTCAGATTCTAGTATGGCGATGATCATTGGAAATCTTGTGGCGAGAAGGAGCCGATGGAGATCCCAAAGTTAGGATTTGAGATAGTAAGGAAAAATGAAATTATGATGTTCCACCCTTTAAAAGAGTATTTAGGGGTTGGGTGTGTTACAAATTGGTATCAGAGCATGGAAACAACACTTGGTCTGCTTGGGCTCATGCACGAGTCGTTTAAGAATATTATTAGATAAATTTAAGGGGTAACACCCTACCTTACACCCTTCTATAAGAAACTCTTCTGAACCTCTACTGAAGAGAGAAATTAAACCTTCTACTGTTTTGGAAATCTACATTGTATGTTGCTAATGTTTCCAAATAAATAAGCTGACTTCACTTTGCAATGATATGTGTTATTCATAAATTGGTAGATCATTAACTAATAGGAAATGTTTTATCAACACTCAAGTAGTGAGTGAACATAAGGAAAACTACAATGTAAGGGATGGTGACACACCATGAGTTGGGGGAAATCTCCCACAATAGAGAGGAAGAATATGATGAAAGGAGGGCAGTGGAAACCCCTCCATATTTGGAAGAAACTATAATAAGCCTCATGGAATAATTATAGAGTTGTAAGGCTGAAAATGAAAGACTAATAAAGGATCAGGAAAAGCAGACTGAAATTAATGCAGTCTTATTGCAAAGTCTATCATACATACAAAGGCAAATGCAACATGGTCCATATGCCAGTCATGTGGACATGCATCATACTAAGAAAACTCCAAGTCCACCCAAGATACAAAATCATGGTCCTGAAAGTGGCCACACTAGGAGGAGAACCTCAAGGAAGGACCAACATGGGGCCAAGAGACATTCATCGGAATATTCCTTTGAGGACACTGACAACTCTAAGAAATATTCTAGTGGAAAAACTAGTTCCCATTCCCAGATAAGAAGAAAGAAGAGGAAACAGTCCAAGTGTAATGACCCTGAAGAATTCAAGAAAGCCAAGCCACCCACCTTCAATGGAGATATTAAGAAGGGGGAAGAAGTAGAAGTTTGGCTACTCAACTTGAAGAAGTACTTCAAAGTCCATGACTACTCTGAAAAATTAAAGGCTCAGATAACCATTTTCAACCTGAATGGGAAGGCTTCCATTTGGTGGGAGGACCTTAGGAATGTGAAGGGAATCTATGAGAAGGACTTGTCATGGAAACAATTTGAGAAATACTTCAAGGAGAAGTATCTATTAGAAAATTACTTTGGTGGGAAAACCAAGGAGTTATATGAACTCAAGCTAGGACAACTCACCATAGATGAATATATCAACAATTTTCTCGAGATGATGAGGTATGTGCCCTACATAAAGGATGAAAAAGTAAAGATGCAACAATTTATTAGTGGATTACCTTAGTCGTACTAGGAAATAATTGAGTTTTATGAGCCAAATACTTTAGAAGATTTTATTCGAAAGGAAAAGTTCTGCTATGAGAAATTCAAGAGTAAGACAAAACCTCATGAAGACTGGAAGAAGAGAAACAATTCGAGATTCAAGAAGAAGGGGTTTAAATATTCAATATTTAAGAACCACAAGAAAATCTCTAGGATGAGCCTTCCTGCCAGAAGTGTGTATCAACACAAATTTCCATCCCATAGTGGAAATAAAACATTCGGAGCTGTCCCAAGTAAAATTGATAACACAAAGAGATAACCTTTGAAATGTTGGGGTTTTGGAGAAGAACATCTGCTGAGGGATTGTCCGCATAAGAAGAAGAAAAATAAGAGGGTCTACAACGTCCAAGAGGCAACCACAATCAATGATGTGGCTAGGAGCATGCCACAAATTTATGCATCCTTGGATAATAGACAAGATGACCACCAATATTTAGTGGTGGAGATGGAAGGTACGATTTCCAACCATCATGTTTCCATTTTAATTGACTCTGGTTCTAATTTGAGTTATGTTTCCCCTCAAGCTGTTGAGAAATGTAAATTGAAACAAGTTAACATGTTAAATCATGGCTGGTAGAACTAGCCACTAGAACCAAAAGAAAATTAATCGAGGCCATACCAACATGCCAATTCGTTATAAATGGATTTCCCACCCAAGCGAACCTAAACATACTTCTTTTAGGATCTTATGACTTGCTAATTGGCATGGAGTGGTTGGCTTCCCATAAAGCCAAGTTGGACTATTACAACAAAATTTTGGAGTTTGAAGATGGATAAGGAAGAAGGATAACCCTACAAGAGATTTGAAATCCTGTCTTAGTGAGACAAATATCAACCCTCCAAGTGAAGAAGTATTGCAAAAAGGGATGTCCCTTGTATGCAATACAAGTGATGAACTCTGTTGAGAACAAAAAACCCAACTTATAAGACCATCCCATATTAAGAGAATATAAATATGTATTCCCAGAAGAGGTGCCAGTTATACCTCCAAGAAGGGACATTGACTTTTCAATAGAACTTGTGCCAGGAGTAGTGCCAATGTCTAGAAAACCCTACATAATGAGTACACCAGAGCTAGTTGAGGTCAAACTACAACTAAAGGAGATGTGGGACAAAGGCTACATTCAACCTAGTGTGTTTCCATGGGGAGCACCAATCTTTTTTGTGAAAAAGAAGGATGGCACATTCAGATTGTGCATATATTATAGACATCTCAATAAGATGACCATCAAGAACAAGTATCCCTTACCAAGTATCAATGACTTGTTTGACCAATTA
Organism: Picea engelmannii; assembly: GCA_009831015.1. Taxonomy (NCBI): domain Eukaryota; kingdom Viridiplantae; phylum Streptophyta; class Pinopsida; order Pinales; family Pinaceae; genus Picea; species Picea engelmannii. The sequence continues at coordinate 1,462,236 of ML777268.1, forward strand.
AGGGGTGCTAGAATCTTCTCCAAGATTGAATTGAGGTCTGAATACAATCATGTCTGAATTAAAGATGAATCCATCCACAAGACAACCTTTAGGACAAGATATGGTCACTATGAATTTGTGGTGGTGCCATTTGGGATTGCCAACAAACAAGCCACTTTTATGTGTTTAATGAATAATGTACTCAGAAAGTTCTTGGATAGGTTTGTGTTGGTTTTCATTGATGATATCCTAATCTATTCCAAGAATAGGGAAGATCATGAAGAACATCTCAAGCTAGTACTTCAAGTACTAAGAGAACATCAACTCTATGCTAAGCTTTGTAAGTGTGACTTTTTCCAGAAAGAAGTCCATTACTTAGGCCATGCTATTTCTGAGGAAGGAGTGGTAGTTGATCCTGACAAGATTAAATCCATCATGGATTGGCCTACCCCAAAGGATGTATATGATATCAGATCTTTTATGGGTCTATCAGGATACTATAGGGGGTTCATAAAGGGATTCTCCAAGATTGGTTTCCCAATCACCTCCCTTCAGAAAAATGGGGTTAAATTCGTTTGGACATCAAAATGTGAAGAAAAATTTCAAGAGATGAAATACCTTCTAACCAATGCGCCAGTGCTGAAGATTGCATACCCAAACAAGGGATTCCTTGTGTGTACAGATGTCTGCAAGGAAGGGCTTAGAGGAGTCCTTATACAAGAAGGACATATGATTTTCTATGAATCTAGAAAATTGAATGAGCATGACGTCAATTATGTGACCCACGATGTGGAATTGGTTGCCATAGTGCATGATTTAAAAATGTGGAGGCATTACATTTTAGGTAGAAGATTTGTGCTTATGACGGACCATAGTGGGTTGAGATATTTGTTTGACCAACCAAAACTCAATGTGAGACAAGATAGGTGGATGTCTCTCCTTAGTGAGTTTGATTTTAAATTCAAACATATCAAAGGAAAGGAGAATAGAGTGGCTGATGCCCTTAGTAGAAGTATGAAAGTGGTTCACTTGGCAGCTGTAAGCGCCAGTGAATTAGACATCAAAGAGAGAGTCAAAAGTGCACAAGAAACATATGCATTTTTCAAGAATGTGACATCATACCTAAAGAAAGAGCCCACAGGGATGAAGTATGAAGGCTATCAGATGTTTAATGATGGACTGCTAACTTAAAAGGGCATATTGTATATTCTCAATTATGATGACTTGAAGAGGTTCATAATGGATGAACTACACAAAAGACCATATATTGGTCATCTTGGTTATCAAAAAATGATCATGGACACCGAGAAACTATTTTATTGGTCTAGACTAAAAAAGGACATAGCTGATTACTTAGCTAAGTGTCTAGAATGTCAGCAAGTCAAAATAGAGCACTGACACCCAACAGGGATGTTGCATCCCCTACCAATTCCTGAATAGAAATGGGAAACCATCTGCATGGATTTCATCACAGGATTACCAAAATCAACCAAACAAAATGACAACATCATGATAGTCATGGAAAAACTGAGAAAGGTTGCTCACTTCATACCCGCCAAGTAAACTTGCAAGGCAATAGATATTTCCAGTATTTTCATGAAGGATATATTTAGACTGCATGGCATGCCTAAAGAAATTATATCTGACAGAGATACAAAATTTACTTCAAACTTTTGGAAATCTCAGTTTGCTGGTTTTGAAACAAAATTGCTCTTTAGTACATCCTATCACCCTCAAACTGATGGGAAGATAGAGAGGGTAAACCAAGTGTTAGAATACATAATGAGGATGCATGTAATACATCAACCCAAGAAGTGGGAATACTACCTACCACTGGTATAATTTTCCTACAACAATAGTTATCAAGAGTCCATAAAAATGAAACCTTTTGAAGCTCTCTATGGAAGACAATGCAACATTCCAATCAACTGGAACAACCCAGTAGACAGAGTTACAATATAAATAGTTACAATCAGACCAGATATGCTAAAGGAAATGGAACAACAAGTAATTTAGATTAGATAGAATTTGAAAATAGCCTAGTATAGACGAAAGAGCTTGTAGACATGAAAATAACTCCTAGAGAATTCAAAGCAGGGGATCATGTTTATCTCCGAGTTAGACCCAGGAAAAGTTCTTTGAGGATGGGAGCTTATGCCAAGATGGAACCTCGGTAATTTGGACCTTTTGAAGAGTTGGATAGAGTGGGACCGATATCCTATAGGATAACACTTCCTCCCACAATGAAGGCACACAATTGTTTCCATGTTTTGTTATTGAAGAAATATGTACGTGATTCTAATAATATTATTGACTAGTCTATGATTTAGGTGGAACTCGAGGGATAATTCATGCTAGAACCTCAATGCATAATAGACAGGAAAGAAACCCCACTTAGGAACATAACCATTGCACAGGTCAAGGTGCAATGGAAACACTTTGGCCCAGATGAGGCATTGCACAGGTCAAGGTGCAATGGAAACACTTTGGCCCAGATGAGGCTACATGAGAAATGGAGGATGCCATGAGACATGCATATCCATTTTTGTTTACTTCTGTATATACAGAGCACATAGGTAGATAGAACATCAAGGACGATGTTTCTTTAAGGGGGAGGGGATTGTAATACCCTTGTTTCACCCAGTTTGTAAATATAACTATAACTAGCCAAGAGACTATGGTGGACTAGATATGTGTGAATTCTTTATTTGATGAACCCTTGTATAAAAGGGTCAATGTATGTATTTTCTGTTATTAATAGAAAATGAATATGTGTTGCACAACTACTGAAAAGGGGGAGTTTTCCTAGATAGACCATGGATGTTATTAGAGATATGGTGAGGGAAACCAAGAATGGTTGAGATGACCCTCACCAAACCAATACTTACTAGATGTAATTACTCAAAAATCCTCTGAACCATAAATGAATTACTAGTCAGGATGGTAGTTGGAAGGCCTCCTCAAGAGTGAATGAGGAGATGGCGCAGGGTACCCATATGTAAGGGTTCCAGATTTGACCACGAGTTGGTATTTACACCCATGCAACTTCGCTGAAGAGGGAAATAAAGGAAGTAATTCGAGGGGACAGAGGTAGATCTGCAAGGAAGCAGAGTGGAGAGATTGATCTTTAGAAGAGAAGAGAAGAGAGCGTTGTTGAACTTTGGAGTTGAGACAAAAATTGAGAAGCAAGCTCGTTTTGGATGTAAAAATCCATGGGAAGGGTTTCACTACAAGCTGATAAACGAGGCTGACAAGTGACTATGAAAGTACTCACGCAGACCTCCTTGCTTGGTATAGAGAGAACCGATTGCCAAGATCCTATGGGAGGAGGAGATAAACTCCATCCCTGACTGTCATTGAGCAAGGAGAAATATTCTCTCTCAGAGCGTCAAGGTCTAGCTTGGGGGTGGCCGGTGGTAAATTCGTCAGGAGTGTCTGTACCTATGGTTGGGTGGAAATGAGCGCCCCTTTCAGTAGTCGCTTCATGTTTTCCAGTTCTGATAAGTATTTTCATACTCTGTGTAATATCGTGGATGCGATGATTGAATTTCTGTGTTTATGTTTGAGTTTTATAGTGTTTGAATAGTTATTAGAAATGCTCGTTTTCTTCAGTGAACTGTTATATTTACAAGAACTTCCATTTATCTCAGTATAACTGTTAGAGATTTATGGAATTTGAGTCTGCAGGAAATTCAGGGTAGAATTAACTGAATGTTTAAGTCCTGCCGACCTTTTGAGTCTACCTTAGTAGGAATGTCAAGTTCAAACTCCATGAAATAAGGGCACTTCCTTCAAACCTTTCACCCATGTGACTAAGGGATCACACCCACAACCTTAATAAAATATTAGCTAAAAGATGAGTGTATCCCCTAAACGTCGATATGGTTCCATATGAACCAAGATTGGAAACTCCTCGCTAAGCTCAAAAGGAGTGAAGCTATTCTGTCTTTATAACTCCGAGAATTCGAAGCTCCGGGACATATGACTTCAAAGCCCTAGAAACAACTTAAGGCCAGAGTCACGAATTGATGAGAGTCGTGGATTTGGGAACCCATTGGGGATCTCTATTTCAGCTGTTAGATCGAACCTAGTAAGGAGAGTAGCACTAATTACTCCGACGAAGTTCCACTCTGGGATAATAGGAGTGGTCTAACGTCGAGACTCCAGAATTTTGGAGTTGCGAAGTAATCTGGACCGTTGAGAGAAGAGGGATGTGTGTCCATAGATCAACGAATATCCGAAGGTTCAGATATTTGACAGTATCAAAGCGTAAACAAAAGAAAGCATGAGTTTCCCCTAAGCTCTGCAAGCCAAAGTAAATCCTGGCCATGAACACTAGGTGCACGTGGCAATAGATCGGGCATGGTTCAAAGTTTGGAGCTCTGGGAGGAAGCTGGAAGTTACACATCGAACTCTTGAATACCGAATTTACGAAGTGACATGGATCGTCTATCCTTAGGATCCCTCTCAACCATCGATCTAAGGACTTCATTGAGAACCCCTCTTAACTTCCCAACCAACTAAGACATGTTGTGGAGCGACATGTGGTCCCCTCTTGTTCCCTATAAAATGTCATATGTTGAACCAAAGCCATTGTATGAGAGGCTAAGTGGCAGGATATCCGATAGTCTGGAGACTTGGTACTTTGGAGGAACTTGACCAAGAGTCTTCAAAGTGTGAATACCCATGAAGTCACAAACGACGAAGAAAATCTCAATCATTGACAGGTAGGGGACATGTGGCATCAGATTCGATAGTCTAGAGACTTGGCCTCTAGGGAATTCAAGATGTGGTGAGTTGGTAAGCTCCTAATCTTGGAATAGCGAAGCAACAAGAGTGATGGATCTATGGAACTACGTGGTCATATCTTGACCATAATATCTGAAGGACGTTAGCAGGATATTTGTCTGGGGTTGATGTGGTTAACCAACGTTATCCAGGGTAACATGGACCCGTAAATAAGGCGCCACGTGTCATCGAGATATGGATGTTTTATAGACCCTTTATGCCTAGTAGAGCGTGACATGTGTCACCCCTGACCTTTGCTACGTGTCAGCCTCTGGTACCTGCTCGCCTGGCCAACGTGGTTGGTGATGTGACCGGGACTCTAGGAGTCTAAGACTTCGGGACTCTAAAGGATTCAGGGTGTTTTGTCGTAGAGGAACCAAAAGGATGAAGGCCAGAGCCATGTGGTAAGATTATGGGACTTCGGGACTCCGAGAGGTCTCGTGCATAGACAAAAAGAGGTGCTCCTTGCCGAAGCACCAACCATTGAATTATCCCTAGGTGTATGCCTTAACGAGGAGGAAGATTCACCGTCATATTTAATGGGGGATGGATCTCCACCATAGATACAGGAGAATTGGGAGCTCCGGGACATCGAGGAATTCTGGATGAGATGTAGGAAATGGACCCACGTGGATGCCACATGGTCCTTGACTAATAACGCCCGAAGAGCTTCGGGAGGAAATAAATTGCAAACAAGAACTCAGATTCCAGTATGGTGACGACCGTTGGAAATCTCATGACGAGCAGGAGCCGATGGAGATCCCAGAGTTAGGATTTGAGATAGTTAAGAAACAATTAGATTATGATGCCCCACCCTTTAAAAGTGTATTTAGGGGTTGGGTGGGTTACACTCAACATGGAGATTCTGGACCAACTGCATTAGAGCCTTGGAAGGAGAAGGACAACCTAAGGCACTGTGTGGTAGAGAAGGGAGAGTGTCCATTCTATTGGGTGGTGTAGGTTGGGTAGAAGAAAGATGGGTACTTGGATTGGTGTGGGTGATGAGAAGCCTATGAGAGATTGAGTGCCGACTGGTTTGAGAATCTGAGTAACACTCTAGAACCATCCTTGTAGATTCATATCCCTAGCTTGGGGGTGACATTACTGTTGATACTTGGAACAAAAATGTTTACGTTTGGGTGGAACGTCCTTGCTCTGCAACCATGTGATGGTTTCTTTTATTAAAGATAAGTTCTCTCGGTTATAGTATTATTCATCTATGTATGATTTATTCCGTTGTGTATTTATTTATCATTGAATTCAATATTTAGAGTATGCATGCTTGTTGGTTATTGTTGTGCATGTCGTATGCTTCATTTCTTTTATGTTTAGCATCAATCTTGATCAATGCATGCGAATCTTTCATGCATCCTTGTTATTTAAAGTTAGGATAGGGGTCGAATTAGTCAAGAGAAGGGACTGGAAGTAAGCGTTCTTGGCCTGTGAGTGGCTGGGAATGCTACACGAGGACATCATACAAATTTTCCATGTTATTCTTTCATATGTAGGAAGATGTCTTGGTTTTTGAAAAAACTTCATGAGGAATTATGATTGCTTGTTTGATTGGAATTTTGACAACTCGTAATCACTATAGTGCATCCCTGCTTGAATTCCTCAAACCTAAAATACTTATTGAATATGGAGAACCAAATCATTTTTTTTTTTACTTATGAGTTCAAGTTATGATTTTATTCAGTACCTAGCTCTTTGGTATGCCTATCACATATGGGTTTATTGTTCTTTTAATACAATGCTTCTAACTCTCCTTTTTTTCCACATATGTTGGTGGATACACATTTCTTCCATAGTTTTGAGGAAATTGGAAAAAAGAAAGGAAACATTGGTGAAGACATTAGATTAGAATGTGAAGATGGAGAGTATCTAAAGCGCAAATTCACTTTCCATACCGCTATATGTTCCTGAATACCATGGAATTATTAGTTGCACATTATGAAGACTAACCATATTTTAGAACATTGCGTGTTTTCTCTTTCATAGATTGGTATCATTCACATATCAATGTCTCTTAGAGATCGACTTTATGTAATCATTTGACCAAGTTCGTATTTTTTATTCTTATGAAATTAAAATCGATATTTGAAGATGTATCTAACAACCCATACTCTAGCTTAGTGTCCACTATTCCTGAGCTCATCAACACATTGTTTATGTGAATCTATATTCATATTTAATTCATCCATTTAAACAAAGAACATAAAGGATGCCAAGTAAAGATAAATGTGTCTATATGATTCACATCATTGATCTCACATCGTTTGTTTATCTGTGTGAATGTAGATCCAAGTTTTGTGGCTTCTATAATATTAAATACTGGTCATATGAGCAATCAATTTTGAATATTAGTTGTTTTCATTATTTTAAATTGAAATATATTTGTGCTTAAATTTCTTTTATAGTTCTCTAATAAATTGCGTTCTTTCAATTATGAGGAGCAGAATAATGAGGAAACCTTGACCAAGATATTTTCAAAGGTTTTAAAAGTTCTACATCTTTTTAATAAGGTCAATGTTTTAACAATAGAAATAAGCATGTTGAGTGTTAATATCTTAGTGTTAATATCCAATTATCTTGTGTTATGGTGAATGCATGTCATTGACATCTTATGGCCCTTAAGGTCCTAGTTTTCAAACATGGCTCTGATACCAAATGTAACACCTCACTATGAGATCATATTAAATAATATTTGATAATTTAAACACATGCATTAAGTGTAAACAAATTTTTTTTTTTCATGGATGGAATAGCCTACAACATATTCATAACCCTTTTACAATTTTTCCAATGCTAAATATTCCAAATTTGAATCAAAATATACGAATCTAAATAGGACGATGATATAAATAAGAAGTTGACATTACGATTAAAATATCAAAATAAAAAAAATATACCAAATAAAATACCTCAACCCTAGTATGTTGAAGATGACCATTTGCAATGTAGTCTTGCCAGTAGTAGGAAGATGCTTCCAAGCATTCTTTTTTTTTCACTTGCATAAAGTGAAACAACATAATCCTCCAAGCCAACTAGCAGCCTATAGCCTAGCTGAATTCCTATCTCTAAGAAACCTTTCAGTTTCTTGGCCCTCAATGCCCGTGACTCCAAGAACAAAAAAACACATATGCTCTAAGAAGACTATCCCAAAATATATCTCTCAAGAATTATCCAACCTCTCAACATACTCGAACCTCCCCACCTCCTCCTTTCATCACCACTTTCTCTTCCTATTTATCATGTTTCAATACCCACTTCCCCATGTATCCTTAACCACCCTTATTATTATCCACTAACCTCCCTTATCTAGATTTTTTTTGGAAAAGATAAATAAACTAAAATATAAATTAATTATATAAAATAACAATAAATAAAATGTGAATTCTTTCTTCTCATGCTAGCTTATAACTACAACTTGGCAATTTTTTCCCAAATGTACATGGCAACCAACCATACTTATTTAATTCATCATACAAACCATCAATCAAAGTCAAATAAGATATTTAATGCTATTAGATATTTTTGTATGCAATATAATTTACATAGTCATTAAACCATTCCATTAAATAGTTAAAAATATAGTTTAATAATTAATACATTAATTAATTCTACTAGTGTACATGTGTAGGGTATGTGTGCGTAGCTAGTAGACACATATCTTATGCAAGTACTAATAATAAACAACCACTGCCTCTAGTGCATAGTTCTTGTATGATCACACTAAGACATGTAGGACAATAGATCAAGTAAATACATCATTTAATAATCTTAACGAACAAAATTACATTAACTCATCAATAACTCATTATCACGCTTTAAATATCAAAAGAGAATTAAAAAGGGTTTTAAACATGGTAGGAACCAAGTGAGTAAACAATAATGGCACATCTAATCCCAAATCAATATTCTCAACTAACAACGAAACATCCTTCCTTCCTAACCTACTTCCATCTTCCACCCTATATTATTTTCTGCTAGACTAAGTTAGAGCGTCAACTATATTGACCTAACTCCAGATAGAACCTATAAGTGAAAATGTCATACATCTCGATCAATATTCCCTAACAAGAAACTAGTAGTCACCATCACACGTCTAGGGGAGCGTGACTTCACATATCCCTCTCACAACTCTAGGTTTCAGAGGATAAACGATGAGAAATACCTCCACCCCTCTTGACGCAACTATGGTTAATAAGATACTCGGTGGGAAATACCTCCATCCATCTTGATAGGACTAGGGTCAACATCCTATATCAAGCCATATTGTGAAACTATTGTTCTTAAAGTCATGTCATCAAACAACCACTCTTGGCAAGTTGTCCATCCTGTCAAAACCACATTTACCATAGATCATAAAAATATTTTGAATCATAAATTAAATAATAAGTACAACTTATAACATACAATATATTTTTGATGTCTATGACATCCCACTTACCTCAACACTACAATCATTTGGCTATCATGTAGCTCATCAACTTGTACGTTAGTTCATGTATAACTCATATCCATGCATATACATAATAATTTCATATTAGGATCAATATCCGTATCAACGTTAAATTAAGAAACATATGCTTATTTTATCTTTCCTTACATCTTTTATGCATTCACAACATAACTTGAACCGTTATACATATACCAAAATTCCACATTTAAATTTATATGTTTGAACAATTCTCATAATTATGAACATACACAAATAAAAATAACATTACACATCACATAAATAGGTCTAGATATACACATCTCAAATGTCTATATCAGTATAACTAAGTTCAATTAGTTACTAAGCAATGAATTACTAAGATGAATGAAATCAAAGTTCTAATGGTTTAAAGTCAAAATATAGAGTGTTACATTTACATTTTGGTAAATCAACGGTAGAGGCTAAACCACAGACAAAGGAAAAAGAAGCAGAAGCAAAGACAGAGAAGCATGAGGGTATCTATTAGTATCCAATTAAATACAAGGATATCTCTTTTCACCTCTCAGTCCAACTTGATCTAATCTAGGGTAATACAACACATATGACATAAATCAATATGAGAGAGAAAAAGGTAATGTCTCTTAGGAAATAAATGAAGAGAAACAACCTGCTCCACCTTCTCCACCAATAAGTGAAGAGAAAAAACCCGCTCCACCAATAAAGGTAATGACTCTTAGTGTGGATTTCTGAGACGATGTACAAATTTTTGTGATGATTTTGAATCAAGTCCTCCCATTTGCTCCAACTATGCCCATTAAATTACTAGGTGTTCGCACATGGATACCCCGTAATATCAACTGTTCTAAGATGTTAAATCCTCAAAACACATATAAGGGGCAGATTGTTTTTAAGGCCAAACTGGTGCGATTGGGCATCAAACTCCAAAGTCAAGTTTCATGTCTCCATAATTGACTACAAGATAAAAACATCAATATTGGGGCTCTTCAAGACCAAATTAAGGCACTTTAATTGATGATTTATAGCCTTGAGCAACTTGAACACTACTCTAATGGCATTCTTCATATTCAAGAAGTGGTTTCTTAAATTCAAAAAAATTCAATCACATAAGACCAAATACTAGAGCTAGTTTACCTTTAATCAATAGATTTTCGCAGGTCAAAATAGAGATCGAGATCAAGACCCAAAAAAGGTAGGGAGGGAGGTAGGGGTTTAAGCAGTGAAGGAAAAAGCTATGGTAGGTGAACATAAGAACCAGATATAGGAATTTATTGCAAAGGGAAAGCCATGTATATTCAAACTATTGTGTTCAATGTTAGTTTTCCTTGCATTCAAAACAATATAAGAAGAAACAATTTAGTAATTTTGAATTAAGGTATATTGGGGAGTAATCATTTACCAAACTTATCCTCAAGGCTGACTATCTCAAGGTTGTCCATCTATGTAATGTAGTTTATCTATTCTTCGATGAAGATATATTATTCTTTGTTGTTTATATGTTGCTCCCTATTGTTCATCCATTGCAACTTCCTATAGAAGGAACTGATAAACTCCTGAACAATCACACAAAAATCATATTCTGATGAACGAATTGAACCAACTATATCATTGGAGCATAGTTCATAGTGAAGAAAAAAGGAGAATAACACAATGCATGGAGTAGAGTTCACAACTATGATTATTCTTGAGGGAACTTGAGGGGTGACAATGAGCCATTGCATAAAGAACACAATCTCCTTGACATATTGCAGGTGGAATGATGACACATATTGTTTTGCAAGTGGAAGGATGGAACATATTGTAGTGGGAGGCTAGATAATTTATTAGAAAACTAAAGGTTGTGCATGGGCATAGGACCAATGTTCTGGTGTAATCAACCATGAGGAAGAAGAGGAACAGGGAGGGTAATCAATGAAAGAAGAGAAACGAGGAGGGAACAACATCTATAACAAATATGCCTATAGTGTTGGAAAGCGACATGCAAGTGACAAAGTGGAAGTGGAGGGCATTTGGAAGCTCACTAGAGACATCAAATCCATCCTGATGATTTATGGACTATGAGTTATGCATCTAGAAACATGAAGCATTTAATGTTTGGAATTAATGGTAACTTGAAACTTACCATTAATTCATCTTGCTTCCTACATATCCCATTTAATAAGTTTCAAACCTCTCATTCCCAAAGTTCGAAGCTGCTTGACTTAATATGAATCCAAATAAAACCTCAAACTTAAAACTTAACAAAAAAAGATAAATATGAAAGGGAGGAGTCCAACAATGTTTTCTATAGTAACTTGAGTTTACTGTTTCATGAGTACAAGAATAAATTCTGAAAAATTGCTTGCATAGAAAAAAGTAGAAACAAAACATAATTCTCGCTTTTGGAGATCTCTCCCCTAATTAAATAGGGTAGATTCTAGATTTAGATGATAGCCCAAGAGAATATTTTACTCCACCTCTTTCTCTCTTTGCTTTCAACTTGATTTTATTCCCCTTGTTAGCAAGGAAGAGGGAAGATAATCTTTCTTCAAGATTTTTGCAAAGGAATGGAATTAGAAGTTTTAGGGGAGTGCATAATGGACCCAATGAAACCCATGAAATATGAACCCAATCTAAATATTATATCTCTCCCCTCCTTGCTAATAAATAAAAAAGGAAAGACACCTCTAGCTTAATAAAAACTAGATATTTTAACTTAAACATTCCAATGCTCTACAATCCATGCCTAGACTACTCAAGGACTTGGACAAAGGCTTGTGAAATTTCCAATTAAACATTTCTCATGCAAAAGAATGGATTTCCTTTTTGGTTTTGAAGACAAAATGTCTAGCTCAGGGATGGCTTCTGCCTTTTGGCGAACCCATTCTTCAATGGGCGCTTCTCACCAAGTGGTTTTGAGGATCTAATTAGATAAATGAAGGCATTATCCTCTAGATTTGAATTTGTGTCCATACTGAGGGCATCGACGAAGTATTTGACCTCAAATTATCAATGTGTTTCAAAAAAACACCAAAGCAATCATGCTAGCTCAACCAGAGGGGATTTGAGTACAATAATGGTGATGATAGGTTGTGGATATATTAGGGTTGGTGGCAATATTTGTAGGTTGCAACTAGGATAAACCCTTTCTATTGTAGGTTGTGATGCTCTGACTCCACATATCGGTTTTTTTCCTCGTATTTCTTCCCAAGAGACACTATTTCAAAACAAATATTGAAACAAAAAAATCACTTGAAATAACATGTTCTTCTTACTTATACTTCAACAGAATTTTATAGATACTCAAGACTAAATGATTGAAATTTGCATATTCTTTTGCAACACTTATTTATCATTGCTACAAATTATTAAGAAATTTAAAGAACACAACTAGTCCTCTAATATTAATAACGTTTAAAAAAATGAAGAAGTTAATATCTAAAGAGAAAATAAGAGAATAGGGGAAACTAGTTTCACTTGTTGATGAATAAATTATAACTTAAATAATATAGTTTACTGATATTTCATATGTTGTGATCAAGGAACATATAAAAAAAACTGGAAAATCATGGTTGTACTTCTCATACATGTTCAAATCCAAAAAAGGAGACAAACATTCATCAAGGGTTTAAACAAATGTTATGCAATATTCATTTTTCTTTCTTACTTTTGCAAAATCATTAATTTCCATATACTAGTAATTGTCTTTACCACTTAATGAAACCCCTATATTAGTGAAGAATAGTCATTGATACCATTACTTTCTAGGACGTACAAAGTGAAGAAGATTCAATTATCCTTATCTTAGTGAAATCAATGATCATGTTGTAAGTACTATCACTACTAATAATTGAGACTAGTCTTGACATGGTATCGTTGTACGTATGTGAAAAGTTAGCATACATTGATTGCAAATATAATGAAAATTACCACTACCACTTACCATTTCTTCTAATTCCATGTGTTTATTTTAAAAAATTAACTATTGATGGTTTATAAGAATTATTAGCCTTTCAATTACAATAATATAAGATGATTTTCATTTCATGCTTGATAAAAATAAATAAATAAATAAAAATAATAATTTTTGGGGATATTATTTAATATCCTTCTATGAAAAGCTAAAAGAAATTTAAAAATATGGCTATGAATCTGGCTCTCAATTGGAGTATTCAATAGCATAAAATGTTCAAGAGAAATTTTGGCAGCATAATAGTAAGTTAAGAACTCCGTCTCTATTCCTTCTACCCAAAAACTCAATAAATAGGCATAATGAAACCATAAACCATTTATGGTTTCCCAATTCTACATGTTGGAAACCACCGACAACTAATTTTACAATTGTCGTTGCTCAATATTAATTTCCTATTACCAGGGGAGGCAGGTGCGGGGGTGGGTTCTTTACGAGCCTAGAGGAAAAATAATTTTGGACTACTATTGGAATCTCAGGAATGACACCAACAATAAATCAGAGGCACATGCACTTTTTAAAGGACTCCAACTAACAAAGTAACGACAAATCCTCAACCTGAATGTAGTAGGTGAATCAAAGACAATCATAAGGATGATGATCCATGGTTCTAAGCCAAAACATTTGAGCCTAAAAAGGATTATAGATATAATTTGTGTAACCATGAGGGCCTTAAATCCAAACTTCTTACACGTTTTGAGAGAAAATAATACGGAAGTTGTCAAAATGATGAACGGGGCCACAAGGATACCTCTTGGAGCCTTAGCGGTGGAGGGTAAAGAAGGTCTAGCCCCCCTTGTTTAATTTTATCTCATATGATCATGAGCCATCGTGCAATGGCCACAAGAGGGTACACTTGGAGCTCTAGCATGAGTTGTGATCGGTGGAGGCACCAACTGGCAGGTGAAAAGATAGGGCCTCCTCGACCAAGTACAAATTGTGTTAACGATATCTAGTATGATGATCCCATTATGGTGTGGGGTGGTATGCTTATCCATTTAGCTGAGTTCGTGGGTAAGAAAAGGTCGAAGGATATGACACAGATGGGCCAACCATGTAGCAAATCTGAAGCAAAGTGGAATAGTTAGGGCGACGATGGATCCGTTCCTAGGCTCGAAAATTTGAAGGGTCCAAGTACAACGCCCCAGGAAGAGGTTGTAAGTCATCTGTTTGACATGATTTTGGTTTTGAATGTCACATTTGGTGAATTATCTTAGCCTTTTCAGGAAACGTCCTTACTGGGACAAATTTTCTTTAAGTCTATGCCAAGCCATTTGCACCCTGCATTCTCCTTGGTTCACGTTGTCTGTTCAGAGTTGTTTGCGCCTCAGAGAGCCTCTCCTAAGATTTTTTGGGCAACCCCTTTGTTTTATTTTCATCTTCCCCTGCCTCGTCCATCACTTACTCTTTTCCTCGCTTGAATCCTCACTTCATGGTCTTTGTTAGGACCTGATTCTTCCACTTCCAGACTCTGATAACTCAAGAATCCTAGCCCTCTACAGAATTGTGCCCCTTCCAACAGTATGGATAATAGATAGAAGAACCATAATGCGCCAAGGACAACAAATTTACATGGAGTTAAGGGACTACTCGTTGGACTTGACCAACCAGACCATGAGATGGAGTGTGTAGGGTGTCAGAGGCTACAAATCCACATGGGAGCTTTCATATCTACATTAACCTTTGAGCTTGAGACCCTCTCTCAGCAGATGCATCTAATTGAGAGGTTGCAAGATGAAATATTTTCTCAAAGGATCCAAATCGAAGAGCAATGCAACAGTTTGGAGATTATGCAAAGCAGAATGGACTAGATGGAAAGAAGTCATCAGTAGCCAAATTCCCAATCAAGCACCCAGGGAGCTTCTAAGAATGTACCTTCAACCATAGTAAATCAAATCTCGGATCTTAATGGGTCCTTTCTAGACCCAATTTGGGAGCAGCATGGGAAATCGAAGATCAAAATGGAACCCGGTAGCTGAATTTTTTAAAATTCAAGTGTCATGTTTTATTTTACGTTATATATAAACAGAGTCTTCTATAGATTGTATTCTTTGAGATACAATAGTTATGATATATCTAGGGAAGGTCGAAACTCAATGGACACAAATTTTGTATTACCAATTCCAATCTTTAAAGATTCTATATCTTGAAGGTCGTTCATGACCCCTTTTATTGTACTACAATGGATTTATCCACATTTTTTGATATAAAATTTCCTAGTTCTTGTTAAAAAAAAATTTAATTTCTTGCTACTACTTAGCATTTATTACTTTCTATTGCTCAACATTCATTACTTTCTATTAAATTCTAAGGTGTATGACACACCTATCCCAATATTTTTCCCATATTATGACCCATTTATATTCATTTTAATTGGGACCTATTAAGCTAAAACAAAAAACAAATTTTTTTGATATCATAGATTGTTCAATGCTATAATTTGATAGGAAAAATGTTTTTCATAGAGTACTTATCAAATATGATTAATATTTATAGAAATATGTCAGAAATACAAGCAATTTGTCAAAAATATTTTTTTACAAAACCTTTATTTTGACTGGTGAAATGATTTTCAAATTCCAACTGCAACCATCACATCTCCCCAACATGAACTGTCCACTTCTCTACATAGTTATCTTATTAATATGCACACATAATACACATGAAATGACAAATTTACTTTAGAAACATCATTTGTTACCCGCTCTACAAAAACCATGTTGGTCCTATTTGCTTGACCACAAGTGGATGGTGGGTTGGCTAAGGTATGCATGTGTTTAATGAAAAATTTATATATATATTTTAAATTATTTAACCTTTTTTAACATTTGATTATATTTATAAATGAGAATTAAGAATATTAACTCAACTCAAATTGTGTGGAGGCTAGTAAGATAAACATATAGGTTGCATTCATTACAATATTGGACCAATATATATTTTCCTAAATCCTCCTCATCATTCACATGAAAAGTTTAAATTCAATTTAAAGTTTAAATCTATTTTTTTTTTAATATTATCTAATTACAGTTTTTTCCAAATAAAATTTCATAAGAGATAAGGACATCCAATAAGACCAGTAAATGGGATCAACCCTTTAACATATTACCTGAAGCTAAAAATATTCAATCACTAAAATTACCCCACTCATCTATCAATTAATTTATTTATAAAAATATATAAATAAACAACCAATATAAATGTCAATGGATAAGTTTTCAATATATACATTGAATTTAAATACACTTGGGCTCAAAATCCATCGAAAGGGAATGCATATTCTCAACGTCCAAACCAACCAAAGATGTAAGGCTATGAGAAAAATGGTAGCCAACTACTGCTCTCCTATAAATATGGACTTTTGTCATAGGAAGAACTAGTCGTATATGTAGAAGCCTTGGTAAATCCTCATTTGATATCAATGGTAGCTACTACAACATCAATGGGGTTGATTTTAGTCCGAATTCCAAAGATTCCTCTTGAGGAAAAGGAAGATCGAGCTTCA
>ML777268.1:1526299-1565243 GCA_009831015.1 Picea engelmannii
TTTTTCTTTAGAATTATTATTATATAAACTAATAAAAATTCATTGTTGTGTTTTGACATGGAGGATCAAACCTAAACCATCAATCCTAATTCATATCAACATCAACGATTCGTGGGATTTCAGAGATATAGAGTTGTGCAATGTTTAATCAATACATTGTTCCTGTTCATGGTTCCATTTCGGGAATTTGTCCTTCGACATTATTTGAAGTTTTTTCTTCGAGTTATCTTGAATCCCCGAATTTCGAAAGCCTAAATCAACCCAATGTTATATCTTTCCCTTAAAGTTTCTACCCTTTTATTATTATATTTCCACTCAACATTTACTTCAACTCAACGTTTATTGAACCTTTTAATCCCGAAGTCATGAAGCTCCGGAGCCTCAAAGTTACAGAAGACACATTCATAAGGGAAAATACTTAGTTGACGTGTCTTATGCTATTTGGAATTGAACTACGTGGAGACACGTGGAATTTATTTCTATCATTTTGGACACGTAATTTTCACATTTCAAGATGACATGTGTCACCCATGTTCATATGAAATTTCATCATATGTGACGTCATCCTGCCATGTCACCGTGGGATATCGTTCTTTGGGATATCACATTGTTAATAGATCCCATAAGTCTCGAAGGCCCAAATTTCCAAAGTTGCGAAGTGATAGAGATTAAAAGATAAGAAATGATTAGCTTAATAAACCCTTTCCCATTGATGAATTGGAATTGGACTCCAAAAGCTTATGAGCCAATACACATCTATCATTCTAAGTTGTGGGAGGAAAATGAAAAATACCATTTTTATGAAATTTTCCATAATGTTATCATCCCAATTCATGAAGTTCTATATGGTATCCCTCCTCCTAGGATTTCTAAACATATTATGGGAAATTTAAGTGCAATTGTAGACTGGTACATCGAGGAAAGTTTTTCCTATATCAGAGTGTATGGTTTTTTTGCATCTCCTCATGATTTACCAAAATTTCTACCATATAGATTCATTTGTAAGGAAGTGGCATACCAGGTAGTTTCTGCATGCATAACTAAAGAATTAAAGGCAACATAGAAAAGGGTATGGCCAACTTATCCCATACAGGTTAGTGAATATTCCTTATTATATTTTGGACATTCTAAGGTTGAAGGTTTAGCCTTGGAATATATTGCATTATCTTCCATTGAATTCAAAAGGCATGATCCACATAAAGTAGTTGAAAATAATTTGGCTCAGTTCAACATGAAAAATTACTTTCATGAAGATTCACCATTTGATGATATTTTTAGAGGAGTGAAGACGTATGATAAATTTCTATCCATAATCCAAACTCTCTCTAATAAAGAAAAATCATATTTTCTCAATTTTCAAAAGCATAGGAGAAGTTGTCTACCAAATATTTTACAAGTAGAGAATTTTTTTACTCAAAATGGTAATCCATTTTCAGATATGAAACCATCTTCTAATGCTAAGCAACACGATTTTCCTCAGGAAAAAAATTAGAAAGTTGATTAAAAACAAGAAGAATTATCAAAAGATACAACATAGAAGGAATAAAATCTATGAGGTAATACTTTGAAAGAAACATGGGAAATGTTTGAAGCATTCTGTTGGCAGCCATATTAATCTCTATTTTTTACAAGTTGCCTACACAGGTTTTTTTTTCTCATTACTCGTCACAACCTTTCTCATTAAACGACACCATTATCCGTCACTTTCTGCATACCTGCTTTTCGATTTCATTTTCATGACTGCAAGCGTGAAAACTCACAGCTGAAATTCATGTTTGATTTAATAAAAGGGTTAATTTTCATATGGTTTATCGTCTATTTGTCTTGTTTTATCATGAACATGGTTGTTTCCATGGTTATCACCCCTTGGTCTCGAACACACCTTGGTTACATATGTATTAAACCACCACCCATTTAGCATTTGACTATTGTTAATATGGTTTTGATTCATAAAATCCAGATTCAATTGTTTATTTGACATATTGACATTTTGATCAAATCGTGGATATGCATATAATGGTTTTCAACTGTTATGATTTTTTATGTACCATTACACCGAGGTGTATTTCCAAGTATAGCCTGATATGATGTTTTTGCATGGCCTCGATATACACCACTTTCCTCGCACACATAGCATTAACACTCCTTCCTAGAATTTCGAGTTGCCTTTGCATTGTGTTGGGGAAGCTCAGGGCGATGGCTCTGTGCTTGTTCTGTCAAACCCTATCATCGAATACCCTGTCGATTCTGTGCTATTAGCCATGGCCCCTGTAGTGAGAATTGAGCCCAATGGTGTCTAGACATTGTTATCATTTGATAATGCCCAAGAAGACTTAGAGAGGAATGGCTGGCGGGTCTTTGTTGAAAAGTTCAAGGGTTTTAATTTAGAAGTCTCTCAACAATTCACGCTAATGTTCGATGGTTGTAGAGATAAAATAGGAGATGTCCAGCTTGAGTTAAACGAAGATTTCATTATCCAAGCCATCGACCTACCAGCCGTGGGACAAAAGTGGTTCAAAAACTCAGAGGTTGATGAGGTTCCCTGGTCACTGTTGTTCAACTCAAGGAAGATTACCAACTGTGACAAAGGTATGCCCGTATCAGCTCTAAAACCTAGATGGCATGATCTGTTAGCTATTGTCAAAAATTTCGTTACCTGTGAGGGTAGATATGGTTTGGTTTTCTTATATCACTTGCGGTTGCTCATGAGTTTCATCGATTTTCCCCTAAACATGCCCTATTTTCTCCTTCGAAGCTTATACAAAATGGAAAAATGTTTTAAAAGGCAGAAATCTGATTCCAGCCTGTTCCACCATTGTTTGATCAAGATTATTATTGTTCATCAGTTGAAATTAAACAATGATTGTTGGGATGCCTTCCTATTAAGAAACGGTTTTGCTAGCAGTGAAATAGGACAGGTTGACAAGTCTGTCATCACAGAAACCCTCGTCGAGCCTGCCATCCCTCCTCCTTCGCTCTTGCCCTATGTGGAACCCTCGACCTATGATGACACTACCCAACCCGACACTCTACCAGATTCACATCCCAAAGGTGGTGTTAAGTCTGTTAAAAAGTCTGCAAAGAAAAAGTGTAAAGGCAATGTTGATATCCATTATAAGGGTAAAAGAGCCGCACATTGGGTTTCACGATGTGCTTGAAAGAAACCTAAGCCCCGTGCATACCAAACAACAATTGTGTTGAGCGAGGATTCCGATTCTTAATTGGAACGGTTTCTAACTGAAAAATATCCATATTCGTATGGACTTTGCTTTGGTAAACCCTATGATTATGTGACAAACCTTCCCCCATGTCTTAAAGACAACCTCGACTTCCCTGGAATCAAACTCAATAGTGAACCTACAGGTCAAATGGAAAATTCCCCACATGTTAATACCATCACTACTAATACACAGTCTATTCAGCTGCAATGCAACGAATGTCAGTCATGGCTTGATAGGTATTACAGAGACGCGCCTTTACTTCAGTCTCAGATCAAATCCTTGGAAGACCATGTGAATTTTCTAACAAAAGAGAATGGCAGACTTCAAACCGTAGCCCAAACCAATGATAAACGACAAAAAACCATAGGGTATGGTGTTTTTAAGAACGTGGAAGCAACGACTGCCATTATGAATTCGAAAATTGCTTGATTAGGACGAATCCTTGAATCTGAGGTATGGTGTTTAAAAATAAGTTTAGGATGATTTTGTCTTTGTTTTAATTAGAATACATGATTTGTTTTCACAGATTACATCTAGTCTGTTTTGATTGATTCAATAAAACACGATTCTAGTTATAATTATAACTAGCTACATAATCGTGAGATTCTGTAGCTAGTTACTAAAATTCGAATTTCTTGATTTTACAACCAAAATGCAATCTAAAATCGTTTATTCTTATGTGTTTTCAGGTATATATGATTTCTAAAAACGATTTGAACCACTAGTGGCATCTCTCAGCATGCTGTTTCTTTATGTTGTTTTAGAATAGGCTGTTAAGTAGAATCTGGGAGGTTGTATCCCCCACAATTTTTGGAACAAATTTGATGATTTCCACAAGAAAAGTTTTGATCCTGTGGCCTTTATAAAATGTATTGTTTTGTAAACCAAAAACCATCGTTCGTTGGGAGAAGAATCTATGGATTTATGATTGACAGACTTGAGTGGAAGTGGATATTGGTATAGCTTTACCTTCGATATATCGTATTTTAGTTCAAGTTTTGGTCATTTTGATTTGTAATTAAATTGTGACTACTTTAGATATCATGGTTTATTACAGATTGATGTGATGGAATTCATATGATGTCCGTGTTTTACGTCTCTCATTTTATATACAACAATTAATCTGTTCAAATTTGATGATTAGAAGGTTAATCTTCTTTATTCAATGAGTAGTTATATGCAAATTTTTACAGCCAGATTTATCTTAATGTGATCATTTGTCAAATTATAAAATTATTGTTGCTACATCTCTTACATGGTCTGTCATTATCATTCAATCATTACTACTTCGCGTTTACGAGAAGCATTGGTAAGATCTGGTGCGGGTTGGCCTCATCAAACAACAAAATTAGATGTTATGCACAGGACGAATAGGAGATGCGATTACAGGTTAGTTTGCTAGTTTCATTTTATTAGTTTAATTAATACAGAAAGTTATTGTAATCTAAACACATTCTACTATTACTATCTTTGTTTCTCAATTAGACAGTTACTATTTCATTTTTGTTTATAAAAGTTATAAAAAACCAAAAACATTGAATGATAGTTTTGCTGTCATAAATCAATTCATATTTGATTTTCGCAGATTTCGATCAAAATTTTCATTCTGTAAATGTTATACATATATCAGATATATAATCATATTGTACATATAATAAGTAGATCTATTTTGTAAATATTAGTTAGCAAACTGTGAATATATTTCAGATTTGTATATAGTTTTCAGCAGCAGTTTTTCATTAAGTTAGTTTCTTTAGTTTTTTTTTTTTCACTTTCATAGGACTTAGATCGGCCAACGGAGCTGCTAAACCCGTCGGAGTGGATTAATCCAAATGACTTGGGTTAAGTAGACAACCCCAGACCAGATTCACTCCTCCAGTTGACGAGCGGTCAATTTCACCCGTCAACAAATGGCGCTAGAAGGGGGGCCTGAAAATTATTAATGGCACGAGGTGGTCGTAAGACTCCTCCACCACCTACCCGCTCACCTATAGTGACTAGAAGTCATTCAAATGACAACATTTTCCCTCAAACAACAACCACATCAAACGAAAATCTACGGATCACAGTTGAACCAGTAACTCCAAATCCTACGGGTGGTGATGTACAAGAGATTGTCCGCCAATCTCTCATAAGAAAACACAGTGAATTCACCTGTTTAAGACAACCAAACCAACCTTTGGACCAACCATTAGACTTCCCTGATATTAGAGAACAACTTGGAGGCACTAACCTCACTTTAAACCCTACAGATCCAATCCTCACTCCTGCAACAGGAGGATTTCGTGTACCACCATCACCACCTCCTTCATCTCCTTCTTCTTCTGGAGAAGAGTCCTCTGACAAGGGCAGTTCCTCATCCCAGCCTTCGACACCACCCACACTTATGGCCAACCAGAACAATCCCACCAGACCCTGGCTTGACCAAGATGTAGTGGCCATACCTGGGCCTCAACATCCCTTACCCAAATACCTGAAAAAGTGGCTCCCTAAATTTGACCCGGACTCTAAACAGATCGTCAAAGATCACATCAAAAAGTTCATGTTATCCATTAGACTCCGTAGTGTCGAGCACGTAGATGTAGTATGTATATTGTTTCCCTACACCTTTGAGGGAAATGCCTCTACCTGGTACTTTGCCCCACAACCCCATACCATCATGTCATGGGAGAAGTTTGAATCCTATTTTCTTGAGAAGTTTGGAGATGACAAGTCTCCAGAAGTTCTAGTCATGGAGATTTCTAGTTTAAGAATGAACCCCAAAGAGAATATCAAAGACTTTAATCAAAGGTTCTTAACACTAAAGAGCCGAATCCCTACGGATTCGATGCCTGCTGAGAATCTTATCATAGCATATTATACGAAAGCCTTACATCAAAGCATAACCATTTGGGTAAAGAGATCTAAGAAAGCCACGTTGTTAGAAGCCTTCGAAGAGGCTAGTCAGATCAAGAAAGACATCCTCAGCTTGAAAGACACTACTAGCAACGAAATAGAGACTAGTTCATCTTCCAAAAATAAAATCGAAATCCTCCCTAGACCTTCCCAAAAAAAAGCACAACCGGAAAGCTCAGATTTAGAAAAATTATAGAAAGTCATTCAAAAACTGTCCAATCAAGTTATATATTTGAAAAGGATGGCTGAAGAATCTTCTTCGAGAAAAGGTCCTTACAAACCCCCGTTTAGAAAGCCTTTTCCCACCAACCGACCTAATTCAAATACTGAAGGCCTAAATCTAGAAAGCCTGCAATTCGCTATTCAAACGATTCTAGAAGCACAAGATAACTTGATGCCTCCTGAGATCCCTGAGGAAGTAGCTGAACAAGAGACAGTAGAAGAAGATGAATCATCTCCGAACATTTTTGGACATTTCTCGGATAGTATTTTTCAAGCTAATTTCAAAACAGTACATCCTTACAACGCTAGGAGTAAGACAACAAACAAGCCTTCTTCTGAAATCACTACGACTTTGCCCCCAAAATAGTCTAAATCAACTGAGAATAAACAAAATTATGCAAACCCAAGCTTAGATTATGATTTGGTTGAAGATCTAAAAAATTTAAGGGCTAATATTTCTGTTTATGAATTATTAAAATTCCCGTTTCATCTACAAAAAATGCTACAAAATATTGCAGAGAACAACAAAAATGGAAATCCAAGCAGTAACAAAGGTTTTCAGAACAACCCCAAATTTCCTCAGAAGGCCTCCGCCAAGACTACTTCTGATTCTCATGAGAAAAGAGACCTTCCTGTAAATAATGTAACAAATGTAGATAAATTAGTTTTAGAGGCTGCGAGTAAAAAGAAACAAGCTTCTACCATTAGTACTCGTAGAAATGTCCCTCCATTTTTGTTAACTTTTGAAATCTTCAATAGGAACGTGCACAACTCTATGGTAGATTCAGGAGCATCATCTAACGTAATGCCATGGTCTGTGTGTCAGAAGATTAATACTGAAGTTCAACCATCCACCTTGAAGGTCATCCAGCTTGATTGAACTAGTGTTAAAGTTATAGGCAAATTGAGAAATGTGCTTATAATATTGTCATCTAACCCCAATGTTCATCAAGTGATTGATATTATTGTTGTAGATATCCTAGAAGTTTATGGTTTGTTTTTAAGCAGAGACTGGTCAAAATAGCTACACGACTATTTTGCGACGGATTGGTCTCACTTGTGGCTGCCCGAGAATGGAAATCCCAACATAATCAAGGTAAATCATGAACGTTACCTAAAGTTCACAGTGAGAGATTTAAATGATCCCAATGAGCCATTTACACCTTTTGCCGATTCACCCGAAATACAAGGGATGGATACCTTTTTCGACAATTTCATGGCCGAAACTTCCGCTATCACTAACCCTGAACAACAGTCTGAATTTTGACATATATGCAGCCAACAGCTTCTACCCAATGGTCACATGCACCTGACAGAAATCAAATATGGTCTCTTTACTTTGATGGGTCAAAATCCAAAGAAGGAGCTGGTGCAGGCTGTGTGATTATCGATCCAGCAGGTAACAAAACCCTGATTGCGTGTAGGTTAGAGTTTGAATGTACAAGCAACCCAGTATAATACGAGGCTTTATTTCAAGGCCTCAGGAAAGCATTAGATATGAACATTCAAAATTTGACTATCTTTGGCGATTCAGAAATTATGGTTAGACAGGTAAAAAATTCTATGCACTGTTTATCTCCACACCTTAAAAGCTACCAATCTGAGGTATGGAATTTGATGAATAAGTTTTCTGCATTTAACATAAATTCTATTCCCAGATTGAATAATTCAGAAGCTGACTTGTTAGCTAATGTAGCTTTAAAACTTTTTCCTGCAGAAGGCTTGTCTCTGAATGCATTCTCCATCGAACTGTTGTTCAGACCATCCGTCCCCAACAACATCACGAATTGGAGAGTCTTCGATGACGATCGACAGATTATAATTTTCCTGCATATGAAAGAAAATTTCCAGGGCGCAGTAATCGACAAAGGTACTCATGAAAAAAATCTTCATGACTTCACAGTAATACCAGATCCGAGATCTCCTAAATCTTCATCAGACATGGTAAATTCTATCCCTAAATCTGTAGTTAGATTAGAAAATTTTTATGATCTTTAGGACAAGTTCAAAAAATCAGTGAACTGTAAAATGAATAGTTCCTCTTTGACGCATGAAAAAGTAAACTTGGGAACTAACGACAACCCACAGTGCATTAATTTAGGGGTAGGATGTTTAGAACAAGAAAAAACAACGTTTATCAATTTTTTTAAGGAATTCAAAGATGTTTTTGCTTGGACATACGACGACCTAAAAACCTTTGATCCTAACATCATACAACATGTCATTCCTATGAAACCCCAAACCTTACCTTTTCAACAAAAGTTAAGGAAAATGCATCCAAAACTCAAACCAACTATCAAGAAGGAATTAAATAAACTCCTCAATGCTAAGATAATCTTTCGAGTTAGGCACACGCAATGGGTCTCTAATCTGGTCCCTATCCGGAAGAAGAGTGGTGAAATCCGACTATGTGTCGATTTTCGAAATCTTAATCGAGCGTATGATAAAGACAACTACCCTGTCCCACCCATGGAACATATCCTTCAACAGGTATCTAGTTCTAAAATATTATCCTTATTGGATGGTTTTTCAGGGTATAACCAAGTCCTGATGTCCCCTCCAGACCAACTTAAAACCACCTTCTGCACTCCATGGGGCACCTACGCTTATAGGAAAATGCCCTTTGGACTCATAAATGTTGGTGCCATTTTCCAGAGAGCGATGGACATCGCTTTCTGAGGCTTAATTAATCAATCTGTCGTATTTTACCTCGATGACATTACTATCTTCTCGAAAAACAAAGCTAATCATCTAGCTCATTTAAGATCCATTCCACAGCGATGTCATAAGTACGACATTTCTTTGAATCCTAAAAAATATATCTTCGCAGTAGAACAATGTAAGCTCTTAGGATTTATTATGTCAAGCGAACGGATGATTATCGACCCTGAAAGAACTCAAGTCATTTCGAAACTCCCCCCTCCCTCATCAAAAAAGTCCATGCAATATTTCTTAGGTTAGATAAACTTTGTTAGGAGATTCGTCCCCAGTTTTTCAGAAATGGTGAGACCATTACAAAACCTAATAAAAAAGGATGTACAATACCATTGGGGACCTTCAGAAAACCAGGCTTTTAATTCAATAAAAAAAAGTCCATAATAGACACTCCTTCTCTAATGAGCCTCAACTTTTTGCAAGACTTCACTCTCTACACATTCTCTTCTGACTGCTCTTACGCCGCTGTCCTAACTCAAAAGAACGCTGAAAACAATGAAGTCCCAATTGCCTTTATGAGTTCAGCCTTCAAAGGCACAAAGCTTAATTACCCAACAGTATATCAGCAAGCCTACATTGTTTTTAAAGCAGTAAAGCACTTCCGATCTTATCTTTTGAAATCTAGGATGAAAATCATTGTCCCTTACCCAACCGTCAGAAACCTGTTAGTACAGAAAGAACTAGGTGAAAAGAGGGCAAACTGGGTCGCATCCTTGCAAGAGTATGACATAAAAATTACCCCAGAACAAATAGTGAGAGGTCAAGGGTTATGAAAGTTAGTCACTGACTCAGCTGCAGGACAATAAGAGGAAAATGATATGTCGAATCTAGGACAACACAACCAAAATTTAATCTACTGTGCACAAAATACTGTGAGTCCCTGGTATGATGATATAAAATTTTGTCTTGAACATGGGTCAGCTCCCCATCACCTGGATCCCACAAAAAGAAGAGCGCTAAGATTAAAATCTGCTTCCTTTCAGTTGATTAATGGTATTCTATTTCGTCAAAATTTTGATGGAGTACTAATGCGCTGTCTTGAGAAAGATGAAGTAGAAAAGGTCTTATTGGAATTGCACGCAGGAGAAGCTGGTGAGAATTTTGGTGGAGATACCACTGCCCATAAAGTATTAAGAGCAGGTTACTACTGGCCCACACTTTTAAAATATGCTCATGCTTTGTGTCACAAGTGTGTAATTTGTCAAAAAACATCCGGACGGATACAAAAATCAGCCTTCCCTCTGCAACCCGTTTCAGTAGACTCCCCTTTTTAGCAGTGGGGTCTTGATATTATAGGCTCGATCAATCCACCATCCTCATATCAACATAAGTTTATCATAACAACCATCGATTACTTCACCAGATGGTCTGAAGCTGCCCCATTAAAAGCTGTAAATACCAGTCAGGTAATAGCCTTTTTGAATTCAAATATTATTACTCATTTTGGTATCCCTGACTGCCTGGTATTTGATAACGCTTCCTATTTTTCGTCTCTTGAGATGAGTGATTTTGATCTAGAAAAAGGAATTAAACTAAAATATTCTGTGAGTTATTACCCTCAAGGCAATGGATTGGCAGAATCAACTAATAAAAATCTGATCAAAATTATTAAGAGA
Organism: Picea engelmannii; assembly: GCA_009831015.1. Taxonomy (NCBI): domain Eukaryota; kingdom Viridiplantae; phylum Streptophyta; class Pinopsida; order Pinales; family Pinaceae; genus Picea; species Picea engelmannii. Next base: position 1,536,969 of record ML777268.1, read on the forward strand.
ACGGTCTCTGACAACCATAAAAATTGGCATAATGCACTGTTAAACGCAATCTGGGCTGATAGATTGACTCCAAAAATTGTTGTGGGTAACTCACCCTTCTTTCTCATTTATGGCAGTGAGGCAATTCTGCCACCACATATTCTCCTTCCCTCTCTGCAGCTATCGCAAAAAATACAAGAAGAAAACTGTCCCCCTTTGGAGAATCGAATTAACGCTTTGTTAAAATTAGAAGAAGTGAGGGCTCAAGCGAAATGGAAATTGGATCATCATCAACTCGTGGTTAAAAGCTGGTTTGATTCCAATTCTACCTCTGACAGAAATTTTGAGGTAGGTGACCTTTTCTTGAAATGGGATAAACCACATGAGGGAAAAGGAGAGCATACAAAGTTCTAGAACTTATGGCTAGGACCATTCTTGATTGCTGAGAAATTGGGTCCCAACTCCTTCCGATTATAGAATCTAGAGGGACAGCTAGACAACTATCCAGTGAATGGCCAAGCTCTAAAAAGGTATTTCACCTGATGACAATCCCGTGTACACTATGTAAATATTTTTGTTTTGCTTGCTTTTCGTTTTTCTTTTCTATTTTGCTTTGATTCTTCCCTTATGCTTACCAGTTTTTATTTTGAAACACACATACCTGCATCATGAACTGTTTCAGATAAAGAGAACAGAAAAAATTCTCCTCTGAAATGACTACTGAAGATTGTTAAAACATCAATTATGATATTTTTCTGAAGTTTGCAGCCATGTTAAAGAAAGTTTGTTGTTTGAAAAGTGTTTCTTGATTTCAATCTATAACTGAAGCTTTTCACGATCATCCATAAAAATTTCTTCTTACGTTGTCCCTGTTCCTTAAGAGAACAACTCAGAGATGTCTCCCCACCTTCAAAGGTTGGTTTATTAATAAACTATCTCTAGATATTAATGAAGGACAGTTAAAAAATTCTCTCAAGGTCTGTAATTTATTAAAATATGTCCAAAATATCAGGATTTTCAGCGTCGCCCCGCTCGAGTAAATATCTTTAAAACTAAATAAATCTTCAGAGAGCTGTGGGAAGTGCTTGTAAACCCACTGGGATACTAAACAGGTCTACTGGCAGCGGGTAAATGCTTGCATGACGCCAAGATAACTTCGCCGGGGTACTGAACAGGCCCGTTGGAAGCGAAGCAATGTCAGGTATATGAAAATTATCAGATATGAAATCTTTTGACCTTAAATGTCCTTCGTTCTGATCTGAAACTTCTTGGCAGGATACATATATCGGAGTGGGTTAAATGGCATCCATGTTGAGGCTATGGACGCTTGCTGGCAGTAGCGGCTCTGTCAACAGTGTTGAATATTTTAACCTCAACATCGTGACTCTTTTGTCGAGATTGTCATTAGTTTTCATCTTTTAAAATAACAAGCAATCTGAAACTAGAATTTTTTATGATTGATAATGATGTTCAAAACATTTCTTAGTTGTTTTCGATTTGAAGTTTTTCTGATTATCCTAATCTGGACTTGTTTGTTTGGTAGAGATAACTGCTTCTACTAGTGTGTCGCCATTGTTGGCAGCCATATTAATCTCTATTTTTTACAAGCTGCCTACACAGGTTTTTTTTTCTCATTACTCGTCACAACCTTTCTCATTAAACGACACCATTATCCATCGCTTTTTGCATACCTGCTTTTCGATTTTGTTTTCACGACTGCAAGCGTGAAAACTCACAGCTGGAATTCATGTTTGATTTCATCAAAGGGTTAATGTTCATATGGTTTATCGTCTATTTGTCTTGTTTTATCATGAATATGGTTGTTTCCATGGTTATCACCCCTTGGTCTAGAACACACCTTGGTTACATATGTATTAAACCACCACCCATTTAGCATTTGACTATTGTTAATATGGTTTTGATTCATAAAATCCAGATTCAATTGTTTATTTGACATATTGACATTTTGATCAGATAGTGGATATGCATATAACAGTTTTCAACTGTTATGATTTTTTATGTACCATTACACCGAGTTGTCTTTCCAAGTACAGCCTGATATGATGTTTTTGCATGGCCTCGATCTACACCACTTTCCTTGCATGCATAACATTAATTATCCTTCCTAGCATTTCGAGTTGCCTTTTCATTGTGTTGGGGAAGCTCAGGGCAATGGCTCTATACTTGTTCTGTCAAACCCTATCACCGAATACCCTGTCAATTCTGTGTTGTTAGCCATGGCCCCTGTAGTGAGAATTGAGCTCAACAGTGTCCAGACATTGTTATCATTTGATAATTCCCAAGAAGACTTAGAGAGGAATGGTTGGCAGGTCTTTGTTGAAAAGTTAGAGGGTTTTAATTTAGCAGTCGCTCAACAATTCGCGCTAATGTTCGATGGTTGCAGAGCTAAAATAGGATATGTACATCTTGAGTTAAATGAAGATTTCATTAGCCAAGCCACCGGTCTGCCAGCTGTGGGACAAAAGTGGTTCAAAAACTCAAAGGTTGATGAGGTTCCCTGGTCACTGTTGTTCACCTCAAGGAAGATTACCAGTTGCGACAGAGGTATGCCCGTATTAGCTCTAAAAACTAGATGTCACGATCTGTTAGCTATTGTCAAACAGTTCGTTACCTGTGAGGGTAGATATGGTTTGGTTTTCTTATATCACTTGCGGTTGCTCATGAGTTTCATCGATTTTCCCCTAAACATGCCCTATTTTCTCCTTCGAAGCTTATACAAAATGGAAAAACATTTTAAAAGGTAGAAATCTGATTCCAGCCTGTTCCACCATTGTTTGATAAAGATTAATATTGTTCATCAGTTGAAATTAAACAGTGATTGTTGGGATGCCTTCCTGTTAAGAAATGGTTTTTCTAGCAGTGAAATAGGACAGGTTGACAAGTTTGTCATCACATAAACCCTCGTCGAGCCTACCATCCCTCCTCCTTCTCTCTTTCCCTGTGTGGAACTCTCGACCTATGATGACACTACCCAACCCAACATTCTACCAGATTCGCATCCCAAAGGTGGTGTTAAGTCTGTTAAAAAGTCTGCAAAGAAAAAGTGTAAAGGCAGTGTTGATATCAATTATAAGGGTAAAAGATCCGCACATTGGGTTTCACGATGTGCTCGAAATAAACCTAATCCCTATGCAGACCAAACAACAATTGTGTTGAGCGAGGATTCCGATTCGGAAATTGAATGGTTTCTAACTGAAGAATATCCATATTCGTATGGACTTTGCTCTGGTAAACCCTATGATTATGTGACAAACCTTCCCCCGTGTCTTAAAGACAACCCTGACTTCCCTGGAATCAAACTCAATAGTGAACCTATAGGTCAAATGGAAAATTCCCCACCTATTAATACCATCACTGCTAATACATAGTCTATTCAACTGCAATGCAACAAATGTCAGTCATGGCTCGATAAGTATTACAAAGACGTGCCTTTACTTCAGTCTCGGATCAAATCATTGGAAGACCAGGTGAATTTGCTAATGAAAGAGAATGGATGACTTCAAAATGTATCCCAAACCAATTATAAAGGACAAAAAACACAGGGTATGTTGTTTTTAAGAATGTGGAAGCAACGACTGCCATTGTGATTCTGTAGCTAGTTACTAAAATTCAAATTTCTTGATTTTACAACCAAAATGCAATCTTAAATCATTTATTCTTATGTGTTTTCAGGTATATATGATTTCTAAAAAAGATTTGAACCACTGGTGGCATCTCTCAGCATGTTGTTTCTTTATGTTGTTTTAGAATAGGATGTTAAGTAGAATCTGGGAGGTTGTATCCCCCACAATTTTTGGAACAAATTTGATGATTTCCACAAGAAAAGTTTTGATCCTGTGGCCTTTATAAAATGTATTGTTTTGTAAACCAAAAACCATCGTTCCTTGGGAGAAGAATCTATGGATTTATGATTGACAGACTTGAGTGGAAGTGGATATTGGTATAGCTTTACCTTCGATATATCGTATTTTAGTTCAAGTTTTGGTCATTTTGATTTGTAATTAAATTGTGACTACTTTAGATATCATGGTTTATTACAGATTGATGTGATGGAATTCATATGATGTCCGTGTTTTATGTCTCTCATTTTATATACAACAATTAATCTTTTCAAATTTGATGATTAGAAGGTTAATCTTCTTTATTCAATGAGCATTTGTATGCAAATTTTTACAGCCAGATTTATCTTAATGTGATCATTTGTCAAATTATAAAATTGTTGTTGCTACATGTCTTACATGTTCTGTCATTAGCATTCAATAATTACTGCTTCACGTTTACGAGAAGCATTGGTAAGATCTGGTGCGGGTTGGCCTCATCAAACAACAAAATTAGATGCTATGCATAGGACGAATAGGGGATGCGATTACAGGTTAGTTTGCTAGTTTCATTTTATTAGTTTAATTAATACAGAAAGTTCTTGTAATCTAAACACATTCTACTATTACTATCTATGTTTCTCAATTAGACAATTTCTCTTTCATTTTTGTTTATAAAAGTTATAAAAAACCAAAAACACTGAATGATAGTTTTGCTGTCATAAATCGATTCATATTTGATTTTCGCAGATTTCGATCACAATTTGCATTCTGTAAATGTTATACATATATCAGAGATATAATCATATTGTACATATAATAAGTAGAGCTATTTTGTAAATATTAGTTAGTGAACTGTGAGTATATTTTAGATTTGTATATAGTTTTCAGCAACTGTTTTTCATTAAGTTAGTTTCTTTAGTTTTGTTTTTTTCACTTTCATAGGACTTAGATCGGCCAATGGAGCTGCTAAACCCGTCGGAGTGGATTAATCCAAATGGCTTGGGTTAAGTAGACAACCCCGGACCGGATTCACTCCTCTAGTTGACGAGCGATCAATTTCGCCCGTCAACACATTCATTAAGCATGGACATGTTTTCCCTCAAATTTCTTCAAACATTGAGTGTAAAGACCCCATCGTTACGACAACATATGACGCATAATAAGTGCATAATTTTTTTTTTTAAAGCAGGGAAGTAACATCTACAAAAAGTTAATCAACACAACTTGACAACGAACACAACACATGCAATTAAGGAAACAGACAACATCACGACCTAGCATGCTAGCACATCAACCGACACATGTAATAAGAGCCTTCAAAGGGAGCGAGAAATAAAAATCATTGACTCAATCAATTTGCATGGCGCACAAATAAATATTCAACAACCCAGCATTCTAGTGACCCTTCAAGGCACACAAGGGATATCTGATCAAGGACCATCATTCATATAACCAATAAATAAATTAATTCATTTATCATCTAAATCTATCATTCATCAATTAAAGTTTTGTGCGCTAGATATAAACTGAACGATGTGAGAAAGCATCCCATGACAAAGCTCTTTAGTAGCGCACCCCATCTCTGAAGAGTCTACACCCATGGGGCCTACTGCATGTCACTTAAACCCATTAACCACTTAATATTTATTAACGATAACAATTGAATGACAACAACATAATTAAGTCAATGAAAAGTTAAACGAAATGCTTCTTAATTCCTTCCAGAATTTATTTACAGAGGTTGCATTTATTCACAAGTAACAACTCATTTTAATTTCTCAATTAATAAAATGAAGCTCACAATTCCCTATCAACAATATGAATTTGGTTATACCTGATCCAGAATAAAGGTGAGGTTGATAGGCTGGATTTTATTCGCACCCACGAAAGGATAATCACAAACTCAGACCAAAAGATAACACGCGATACTTATTACTACAACGTGTGTACAATGGGTGCACTGGGGAGCTGTGAAAGGACTTGAAACTAGACAGAAAATGAGGAGATGAAAATCAATTCCACCCCACTCTAACACTATAGTAGCAAGGATTCGATAACTCATAATGATCATGATGGGTGCACCATCCATCCTAAGGACGATAAAATTAAAAACACCAATCGATAATCAAGTGTAAACCGTTCTACTAGTTTATAACTTTAAATAGATATTCAATGGTAAATCGATTTCAACACTCATAATAAAAATAATATTAAGTTGAAATCCATTATTAAATATTGACAGAAACTAAAATTTGGAATGGTAACCACCGCCATTTTATCTTCTACTACGATAATAAAAGCTACCACCTACACCTATAAAATAAGCAAGGCATGCCCAAGAAAAATGCAAACCATACTAAAATGTGATTTTAAACTAGGTGATTTTATACTGACTGGTATAAAAAGGACTGATATAATTGCGAATTTAAATAAGGCGGAACCAAGTGACTAGTATAAAATTTAAACAAGGCAATTATAAATGACTTATAAATTGACTGGTTGAAAAAGTAAAAGTGGAAGCTCGATCTTTGGGTTAACGTGGGATCTCCATTTACACTCACTCATGGGATATGAAAATTTGACAACAAAAGTCAGTTGTCATTTGAAAAGTTCAAGCCTTTTTCTTAAATAAGAGGATGTTACAGACTAGGAGAAATGTGGCCGGGTTTGGCATTGGCAGACTTGGATTCAGGTTTTTTCTTATCCAATGAAAACCCAACAATTTATATATTTATCTTATAAAATATATATACTAGAGAGTGATGGTTCACTACTGCATTTAACACCGTAAATGCAGCTATATCTGTGATGAAAATTATTACTGAAGATGCGAATATCACAGTAAACGGTAATGCAATTATTCCTGTGGAAGCGAATTATCCGCCCAACTCTCTCAAGATGAAATTTCAAATATCTATCAGCATATTGCACGGTGTAAAGCCAAACAAATACATTCAATGAGTTATTTAAAACATATATGTTATAATGAATTAATGAGCACATATACATCTAGACAAGAAGAGAGACGAGTGATTGTAGTGAGGGCATATAGGAGATAAACCCTTGTCACCAAATTTAAAAGTCAAAATTACATCCTATCAAATACAAATTGAATAATATTGTTATACTAAACTCTCAAAATCACAGTAATCTCTCGTCAAATGCTCAACAAAAATATTTGTAATTTGGTCAACAAAAACACTGAAAATCGCTCAACAAATACACTGTAAATCACTTAACAATCAATGTAATCGCTCAGCAAGATGACTGCAAATCGCTACAGAAGGGAGGGGTTACAAAGAAAAATGATTTTTCAGAGAAAACATCACAATAACGCAGAGGCTAAGGAAGGTATAAACGCCCATGAGATAATTTCGTGCTGGTAGAGAAATGATCCTACAGTTATTATCCATGCATAGGAAAGCAGGGCATTTGAATCTAAATCTTTAACACCAGAGTGAAAGATAGTTGATTCAACTCCTAGCCAACTGCCCAAGCACAGACTAATAACTTAAAGGATAAAGGAATCAGAATATAAAAACACAATCTGCATCTAGAACTTCTTCATGGAGAACAATAATGAAAAAAAAAAACGGAATCAAGGAATAAAGAAAACACAGGCAGGAGATACAAAATAACAGTCAAGGTTTTCAGTCCGGGGCTCACTTTGGCCATGCACAATTAGACAATAACTCATAGATAAAAGATACTATGGATAATGTTATCACTGAAATTTCGTCCGCACATGGTTACAAGAACTCAACATCGTCAAACAATGATGAAGTCATCCATGGACCTGAATTAACACCAAGGCATTCATAAAAAGGTCAAAAACTATACAAAGTAGTGAAAAATTGAAGGGTGCTATGAAGACACTGGGCGTGCGCGCACATGCGCAGAACAGGAATGCAGAAATCGCGCACATGCGCGACTGTTATCGCAAAAATCCATGCACCTGCTAAACGATGCATTTATGAGAGTGGTTGGCCTCCTACCCACTTATGGTTCAGCTCCCAAGCTGATTTGACCCTCAAATCTGGACTGGATTCGAATGGATGGCTGGTCAAAGACCTATAAATTCCCTAATTAGCTTCTTTTCACACTACAAATCAGTTAAACAATAGCTCAAAGGAATTCTATAAAAAGGCCATGGATGCACCTCATTTTTCAAGGAATTCAAAGCAATGTTATGCTGCCTCTATTCTCTTGAGGACTCCATCCTTGTCAAGAGCATATTTGCACCATTGCATTGGGCAATCCATCTCACCCATTGAGTGGATTTGTAAAGAGTTCTTTCATCATTTTCCATTTTTCTTTGTTGTAAGAAGAGATAGCTAGTGGGGGTCCAAGAGCCCTCCCTTGGAGGAAGAAGGGACTCATAGTCCCCTTTCTTCTTGGTGTATTATTTCACTAATAGATCAGCCTCAACATTGGTGACATGGGTCTGATGGTTCTTTTTGTTTCTATGTCCCTATACTCATGAATTTAGTTGTTATTTCATTTCTTAGTTTAATTCTTAATTGTAGTTTTTTTTTATTTCTTTTCCTAACTCTTTTCCTTGCAGCTGTCCTGCTCAGCAGACCCAACTGAGCTTGCAAGCACCTCTATTTTTCTCACTAAGGTGATGAAAGAGGTGCAACAGATTGGCGACTCCACTGGGGAAAGGTATCAATTTCCTACCCCATTTGGGTTTTTCTTGCTCTTCTTTTAGATGCACCACACTTAGTCCCCTCATCATATAAAGGGGTTAGTCAAAAACACATAGGCACTTAGGAGGATAAAATCAATTTCCCTTCTTTTCTTTTTTCCACATGGATGGCTTGTTTTGACTCACAAGATAAGTTGGAAATCATTTTTAATCACATTTAACTTGCATTGGGACTAGAATTTGAATAACAATCGCTTAGTATGCTCTTCTCTCGTGCCTCCAAACGATCTTGAGAATCAGAAAAAGATTGTGAAACGATTTCATCTCCCTTAAGAACATTAAAACCTTTAGGAGTGGACAACAACCCTTCTTGGGACTCCTCTTAGTTTACTTTTTCAAACACATCTTAATATTGTGACGGGACCATACATGCCCACATGCTACAAAGATAGGATAGTGTTTGAATTTTTCTTTCTTAGATCAAATCACTAGGGAAGTTTAAAGGTTTTGTAACGGGCCCATACATGCCCACATGATCAATCTAGGATAGTTTCAAATTTTTTCTTAGATTACATCACAATAGGGAGTTAAAGGGATAGTAACAGACCCACATGTCCACATGCTAGCTTCCTAGGGACTTTTGAATTATGCAAGGTTGTACCAAAGGCACTTAGTTAATTAGGTAATCAAACACTTGTAAGGACCAAGCGAATTCCACATGCAGCAAGGTGACATCTAATTCACTAAAAGTTGGCACACTTTCACTCACACACAAAAGTCACTTATCACTCACATAGCTTCTTCTTGAAACGTGGAGGTCAAAGTAAGTCTCCTCCAAAGGGATTCCGAAAATACCCTACCCTTTTCTTGACGAAACTATCCACTCCCAATTTAATCAATGAGGTTGGTTTGCACCCCCAACCTCCCAAAACAACTACATCTAAAATCTTTCTAAAAACTCACTAAGTTTTCCTCCACAGAAGGTGCCAAAACAAATTTTTTAGTCTAGGTAGGATTTTGGGGATAGGCATCCAAATAACTCCCCGTTATCTGGTTCTCACATTGTCAAAACCATAGAAGTTGTCAAATAGGGAAATGAAAATCCTCCAAGTCAAGTGTTCCTAATAGCATAAGGAAGGGATATACCTATGAAGGGTTGAAGGCCAAGGTCCGGTTGTTCTGTGCATCCCCCCTTGAGGCACCCACCTCTTGGACGGGATCCAGCCCGTGACCCATTTCTTAGGCCGAAAATCTAAATGCCGCACTTTGACTGAGGTACCTAGTGACCAAATTTTAGGACATCTACCCAGGTGGAAATTGTGGGCTGCAATTACACCTTGATTGGATTTTGTGTGGCTATTGGGAAATATCGCCAGCTCTTTCGGGATATGCCCCCTTTACCCCTCATTATAACCAATTATTTCATCCTTCACTAGTTTCTCTTCCAGTGACTTCAGACCCCACTATTGAGTACTATTGGAAGGTCCAGTGCTATTTGAGAGGAAGGACGTTACGTATTCTAGGACACGAGCATTTTTTTTCTTGGCGAGATGGGTCCTGGTATTTTTAAATATCCATCCTTGTTAGGAACATACCATGGAGCACCACCACTCCTTCATCCTTCCAATCAAGTATGCGTCATATCATCTAACATAACTCGCATAGAGGATACCCTTCCTCCTACAGAGGATTCTATTATATATGACGTCCCACTCATCGCAGAACCCCCCCCTCAAGAACCTCCTAGACACTCGTTGACCCCACCAGTCCACGATTCCACCTCTCCCCAAGGACATATCCCAGTTTGGAAGACAGTTCCCCAAGCCATCACTCAAAGTCCCTTCTTTTACCCTCCACCAGGAATCGAAGCTTTTCAGGTAGCCGCAATGCTCACACTACCTAATATGGTGTTAGCAATCCCATTTTGGTATTTACACCCACCAGATATGGTCCCTCGACCATCCCTTCCCCCCAAAAAAGAAGGAATCCCCATGACGATTCCCATACTTACCCCCACCACACCCCCACTCACTAACCCCCCTGCCACAGCTGGGGGCAGGAGAAATAATAAGGAGCCCACAACCCCACTTCCTCCATGCATCCCACCACCTTGCGCACTATGTGAGAAAGAGGGACATCCAACCAACAACTACCCATATCTACCAGAGTTACGGAATTTGATTCCACTCACTCCCACTCCCCCAACACTCACCACTACAACCAGTCCTGCCACTACCACCCCCCATTCCAGTAGTAAAGGGTTGCGGACCAAATTCGCTTGTGCTATATGTTTATAATATGGCCATTATACCCACCATTGTCCATCACTACCATGCTTTCAGCAAACATTAGCCACAGTACGCCAGAGCTTCCAGAGCAACCCAAGTCCTGCTACGTCCTCCTCCTCAAATATCACTGACATCCGTTATGTCACCACTTCAGTCAATGAACATATGAGATGCCCTTGCTCTCTCTGCGACTCATTATCTCATTTTACATACCAGTGTCCTATGATCCTTGACTACAGGCAACGCCAATTGACCCTGCTTCAATGGCCTGCAAAATCAATAATTGACATTACTTCGTCATTAGAGGATCTTCATGTCATTTCTCCTTGTTGGCGATATTTCTAGTATAGGGATAAAATGAAAAAAGAATGGGTTAAAAACCCACTTGTCCTAAAGTTCGGAACACAAGCATGCTTGTGGTAAACGGAAAGTGGATCTGGATGGAAGATATCAATGCGCCTGGATCAACGGCATACGGGCAATTGCGGACCCCCCCCGCCTTTCTACCTTTAAGAGGAGGGGGGGGGGTCCGGAATCCAGGGCGCATCTCTTTGATGGCTGAGATCGAGGAGCCCAGATCAATGATGTGCGAGGCTATTCCGGGCCCCCCCTGCCTTACTACCTTTAAGCGAAGGGGGGGGGTCAGGAATCGGGCATGCGTATTCTCTACGGCTGAGATCAACACGCCCAGATCAACGACGCTCAGAAGATCTCGTCCTTCTCAGCTGCTATGTTATTAACCAGTGTGGGACCTCCTTTCCATCATGTAGACTTCTGTGCCACCTTCCTTCTTCCTGGACGTGCGATGAGGCTCACGCCCTTTAACCCCTTCCTCATCCTCAGACATCTGTCCATCTCCCCCCCCTCCTGGTCCATGTGGTCCTTCTCCCATCTCATCATCCACTCATTGACTGCCATGTGTCCCACTCTTTCCATGTCAGTCTCTCGTTAAAAGAAATCCCATCACATCTCTTCTCCTCCCCCATCCCCCCCTTCGACTGTGTCTTCCGCCATGTGTTTTCCTCTGTCATTCCTCTCACGCCTCGTCACTTCATACCACACCCTCATGAGGTTGGTGCCACCACTCCTATTATGCGCCTTATCCTTCGCGCTGGCCAGCACGCCTTTTATCGGGCAGCTCAGTTAATCCAGGTGGCAGTTCCAGGGGCCTTCCACGTCCCAAAGGTGCCGAGTTGGCTGGACCATCCTCAATCCCAAGGAAGCAGTTATTGAAGTGGTTGGTGGTGGTTAAACATTGTCTCTGCCATAATGGGAAAGTCCGGAGACGAATTAAAGGCACGTCGATTCACCCACGGAGCTATCAGAAGTCCGATTGCGTTCGCCATTGGTGCATGATTATTCAAATATTGTAGCTGCAGATTGTCAGAAGCCATGCAGACGCAATGTGTTTAATGCGATGTCTAAGTTTTGTCGTTGTTGTTGTTTTGAGTATATGTAGGCATTTTCGCCATTTTTTTATCTATCGATGGTAGAGCGAAGCTCCCGACTGTAAAGTTTTAACAACCATTTTGGTTTCTTGGTTATGCCTCTATGTTTGAGATTTCTTGTTTTATGACAAGAAGTTATCCTTTTCCATCTATGTTTCGTCTCATGCCGGAGAGTTCATGATCGGATGATTCGCGTGAATTGTTGCGGGGGACGAAGTTGGATATTTTCCTCGGGATTGAACGACAACGATCAACTGATTCTGAAGGTGCACTAGATATCAGAACTTGAGGATTGCTACTGTGCACCTGGCGAATTCATTGTGACGAATCCACTACGATGAACCCATTGGATTAGTTGTGGCTTCCAGCGGTAGACACACGCGGTCCCATCCACAACTGCCTCTGGCTGCAACTGAAGAAAATCCGGAGGTGATTCTCAAAAAAGGAAAGGCCCCTCAAGGAGAAAGATTCACCTCTGAATCAGGTATTTCTCGACCTCCTTCCGTAAAAACTCCGTTTTCTTATTCTCAGCTTCCTAGTCATCCTTCCTCTAAGGTTTCCCGTTTTCTGAATTTCGGGAGTGTTCCTGCTGAGTTTTATCCTCCTGGTCTAGTATTACAGGGAGAGATCCTTGTCACTCCCCCCTCTCTGGAAGTTGTGCCTCATTTAATACCTCAGGCCTCAGAAGGTTTCACTACCCCTCCTTTTATTTCTACTATTGCACAGAAAGAAGCATCTACACATTCAGGTCCCTTAGCCTTATCTCTGTTTTCCCCGTCGTCTCCTTTGAGAGCCTCTTTTCCGACATCTCCCGTTCACACTCCTTCTCCTCCTAGTTCTCCTCCACCTAATATCCCCATGGCTGGTTCTAATCCCCCTCTGAACATAATGGATGCCATAGTCACTGCTAGGTATGCTCCTTTAGTCATACCCCATCCTATGAATCCTCTCCCTGCTGGAGACTATTTGAAATACATGCCTAATTTCGCAGGAGAAGGAGACATAACTGCAGAAGAGAACTTGGCTACTTTCTACAGTTATGAAGACAACTTAAACATTGATAATGAAGATGTCTGGATGAGAGTCTTCATCCAGAGCTTGAATGGCGAGGTTAGGAAATGTTTTAGAGGACTGGTCCCCAAATCTATTGCTGGAATTGAAGCTCTGGATAGTATTTTCCTGAGGCAATGGGGAGACAGAAAGGATTATATGTATTACATGACATATTTTGGGGCTCTGAAGAAAATGGATGGAGAGTCTGTCTCTGACTTCTCCAAAAGATTCAATAAAATGTATAACAAGATTCCTGCAGAGATAAAACCCTCAGAAGCCTCTGCCCAAATTTCCTATTCTAGTGCATTTGACCCTGATTTTTGTCTTTTATTAAGAGAAAGAAGAGCCACCTCCTTAGCTCAAATGCAAGATGAAACTATAGAAGTGGAATCCAACATATTAGCAGCTGATAGACTGAGGAACAAGTCCGATGGAGACAGAAGAAAGAGAAAATCAGAAGCCTCAACTTCCGGCCCATCACTGGCCCACCCTCAAGTGAATGAACTGACCCAGATGATGAAGCTTCTGTCTGAAGAGATGGAGAGGCTAAAGGTGGAAAGGAATCAAATGAACAAGGGCCCTCAGAGCACCGAGAACAAAGGGGGTTTCAGAAGGCCAAATAATATTTCTCCCCCAACTATGCACAGAGAGAGAGGAAGAGATAGGGATGACCAAAGAATTCAGGCTCCGTTTCAGAACAATTTTGTGGCCAATGAAGAAGAAGGGGAAACAGACGAGCCTGAGCCTAAAATCCACTTAGAAGTCACTCCTCCTTTCCCTCATCTGACTCAATCAGCATATGAGGAGTCTCTCATGAACAATCAACTAAATGAATTAAGCAAAGGAGACAAGGTCGGTGATGGCCGAGGCAGGTATAACCTGAGGTCCAACAAAAGGACAACAACGCCTGATATCCCTGAGCAGTCCACCAGAGCAGAGAAACCTGCTAATGAAGTAGCAGACAGTCACAGAGGTAAGAAGGCTCAACTCCTCCCTCCCATTGTCCACAATCATGTTCCTGAAATAAGAGAAATTCCAAAGCTTACCTCTTCTTTTAATTTTGATCATGAGATTCAAAAGATCAGAATCCCTGTGCCCCTCACTGAGCTAATCAGACATGAAGTATTTAAAAAGCGTTTCTCTAAACTTTTGAAATCTGAAGCCTCATGTCCTTCTACAAACTTCATAAACCTCCAAGATCAAAAGACAATAGTTGTCCTAAGACCCATGGTAGAAGATAGAGATGACTCATCTCCCCCTTTCTACACATCCCTGAACATACATGATAAAGTGCTACACAACTGCTTAATGGATTCAGGGGCATCTCACAACCTCATGCCCAAAACCGTCATGGAAGAGCTAGGACTAGAAGTCACCCGAGCCTATCATGACCTCTATTCTTTTGACTCCAGAAGAGTTCAGTGTTTGGGAGTCATCAAAGACCTGGTAGTTTCCTTGTTTCAATTTCCCATGAAGAGTATGGTCATGAATATCGTGGTAGCTGATGTTCCCCCCAAGTTTGGCATGATGTTGTCAAGATCTTGGATTAAGATACTTGGAGGGATGTTATAGATGGATCTTACATATACCACCATCCCAGTCTTTGGAGGGGAACATAGGAGATTGTACATAGAAGCTCAGCTAGCCTACATAGTCAGTGATGAAGCGAACCCCACCAATCACCCCATCTTTGCACTTGACACTGGCTTGGGGTCTAGCTTGTTACAGGTCACTGAGACTCCTGAGGCCCCCTTGCAAATCTGAAAACAACCCATTCTCAATCAGGAGATGCCTCCTCCAACCACCTCTGTTTAAAATATGTTCTTTGATGGAGCTTCTTCCAGTATGGGTGCAGGTGCCGGGGTAGTATTCGTGTCCCCTTGTTAAGAGACCATATCTCTGTCATACAAGCTGGAATTTGAAGTCACCAACAATGTGGCAGAGTATGAAGCTTTGGTTCTGGGGTTAAGAGAGGCAAAAGAAATGGGAATAAGGGAGATGGCTGTGTTTGGAGATGCAGAATTGATCATCCAGCAGGTAAAAAATGTTTATCAGGCTAAGCATCCTCGACTCAAGAATTACAGAAACATGGTATGGGACCTAGTTGATAATTTCTTCTTGGCTTTTAACATCTCTTTCATTCCAAGGGAAGGAAATGCTCCAACCAATTTTTTAGCTTTCACAGCTAGTTTGTTTGAGGTTCCCACGCTGCCCACTGTCAGATCCAATATAGAAATAAAATATAGACCCTCGATACCAGACAATGTCAGACATTGGAGGGTATTTGAATATGATCAGGAGATCGAAAAGTTTCTTCAATCCATTGATGACTTTTCTGCATTACACATAGATGAGGATCCTGACATTGAGGGAGCACCTGACCATCACCTTGGAGAGTTTTTGAATAAAATTGCTGACCACCAGATTATTCAGCTGCCAAGCAATCACATACCGAAAGGACTAATCCCATTAGAAAGGTTGTTCGACAGGAACGATGTGGCAGTAAAAGGAAGAGTTTCAGGTGACGAGGCTGACACAGCTGAGTGCAACATAGGCACACCAGAGGAGCCTAAGTTTGTCAGATTGTCAAAGATTTTGACCGAGGAGCAGAGGGTCGAATATACTGAGTTGTTGAGGGAGTTTGTTGATGTATTCGTATGGACCTACAGAGACCTCAAAACATATGACACATCTTTCATTGAGCACAAGATCCCACTGAAAGAAGAGGCTAGGCCATTCAAGCAGAAGTTGAGACAGATAAATCCCATGCTGCTACCTATCATGGAAAAGGAAATGAAGAAGCTGCTAGATGCCCAAATCATTGTCCCCTTGAGATATTCCGACTGGGTGGCCAATTTGGTTCCAGTAAGAAAGAAAAACTGCGAAATCAGACTCTGTGTTGATTTCAGAAACCTGAACAGGAGCTTAAGGAAAGATAGTTATTCCCTTCCCAACATGGAGCACATATTGCAGAAGGTCACCGGTGTTTCCAGAATATCCATGATTGATGGTTTCTTTGGGTACAATAAGATATCATTCATGCCTGAGGACCGAGAAAAAATAGCCTTCACCACTCCTTGGGGCACATTCATGTATGCCAAAATGCCTTTTGGGTTGATGAATGTAGGAGCCATGTTTCAGTGAGCCATGGACATAGCCTTCATCGGGGAGAAAGATAATTTTGTGGTGATCTACCTAGATGACATAACAGTCTTCTCCAAGACTGATAAAGAGCACCTCTTCCACTTGAAGAAGGTTTTCCTGAAGTGTCGGAGGTATGGTCTATCTTTAAACCCCAAGAAATCATTGTTTGCTATGAAGGAGGGGAAGCTATTGGGCCATATAGTATCATCAGAGGGGGTGAGAATTGATCCTAACAGGGTGGAAGCGATTCAGACCCTGTCACTTCCCAGATCTAAGAAAGAGGTTCAGGAATTTTTGGGGAGGATTAACTTTCTGAGGAGATTCGTCTCAAATTTTGCCGAATTAGTAAAGAACATCACAGCCATGCTCAGGACCACTAAACCCAGGGAATCCTTTATCCAAATAAAGAAGGCATTGACTGAGGCACCTATGCTAATCGGTCCCGATTATTCCAAAGATTTTCTGATATTTTCTTTCGCCTCCTGTGATACAATAGCTACAGTTCTGTTGCAGAAAAATGATCAAGGGAAAGAGCAGCCCATTGCTTTCTACAGCAAGGCATTGAGAGACGCAGAAATCTGATATGAGATCATGGAGAAGCAGGCCTATGCCCTGGTGAAGTCTCTTAAAGATTTCAGAGTCTATGTATTGCACTCAAAAATCACTGCATATGTCCCCTCAACCTCTGTGAAGGACATTCTTATACAACCTGACATAGATGGGAGGAGAGGTAAATGGATCGCTAAGATCCTAGAGTTTGATCTGGAGATTAAGCCCACCAAGTTGATAAAGGGGCAGGGTTTGGCCAAGTTGTTGGCTGAATCCAACTGCAAGGCCCTGGGAATTAAATTCATCAATAAGCAAGCTGAGCCGTCCAACAAGCAGTTCCAGGGTACCCTATCACTAGCATCATGCCCCTGGTACAAGGATATATTGTATTTTCTGCAAGATTTAAAGCCCCCTGATGGGTTGGAAAAAAGTAAGGCCAAAGATTTAAAGCTCAAAGAGGTCAGATATTGCCTCATTGACCAAGCCCTGTACTGGAATGACCCTCTAGGGGTATTACTAAGGTGTCTAGACCCGCAACAAGCCCAGAAGGTTATGTTCGATTTTCATAGCGGTCTCTGCGGAGGTCATCATTTCTAGAAGACCACAGCTCACAAGATCCTCCGAGATGGGTATTACTGGCCCACTTTATTCCCTGATGTCTGCAGAGAAATTAGAGCTTGCATCAAGTGCCAAAAGTTTTCAGGAAAGCAACAACTCAAATCTCTGCCATTAAAGCCGGTAGTAGTCTCAGCACCCTTTCAGCAGTGGGGATTGGACTTCATTGGAGAAATTCATCTTCCCTCAAGTGGCCAACATAGATGGATTCTGACTGCAACCGACTATTTCACCAAATGGATAGAAGCTGTCCCCACCAGAAGCACTTCTCACAAAGTGATTATCATCTTCCTTGAAGATATCGTAGCTAGATTTGGCTGCCCTAGCAAAATTCTCACTGACAATGCCTCCCCCTTTCGGTCTGAGCCTCTGGTCAAGTTCTGCGAACAGTTTGGGATTTCACTGCTTCACTCTACTCCCTATTATCCTCAAGGAAACGGACTGGCAGAGTCTTCCAACAAAAGCCTGATCAAACTCATTAAGAAATTGTTGGAATATAATAAAAGAGCCTGGGACTCAAAGCTCAAATTTTCTCTTTGGGCTGATCGAGTGACAACAAAGAAATCTCTAGGCATCTCACCTTTCCAACTTGTCTACGAAATAGAGGTCGTTTTCCCCACTCAGCTCGCCTTATCTGTGGCAAATTTCCTCCAGAAATTTGAAGGAGAACTTAACCATGTGGTCAGAAGGATTCATCAGATGGTGGAAGTGCAGCAGATCAGAGAACAGGTCATGAACAGGGCCTACAATCATCAGCAGAAGATCAAGCAGGCTTTTGATAGGAAGAGAAAAAAGAAAGAATTCGAGCAGGGTAATCTGGTGCTCAAGTGGGATGCACCCAGATAGGAAAAGGGCAAACACAGTAAATTTGATGCCCTCTGGTTCGGGCCTTTCAAGAAACTTGAATTATTTTCAAATAACACTTACAGGTTGCAGGATCTGGAAGGCAAAGAAGTTTTCAATGGCCCAGTAAATGGGCGTTTCTTAAAAAAATGTTTTTTGTGAGCCACAGTCGGCTCTTTTTGGTTTTATTTTGTAAATATTGTTTTTTGTTTTCAGCGTAATAAATGACTTCATAGCCCAACAGAAAGGAACTGAATCTACAAAAGTGTTCTTAGAGCATCACAGGGACGAATCTATCCCCCATGGAGCCAAATGTTGGCGATATTTATGGTATAGGGGTAAACTGCAAAAAGAATGGGTTAAAAACCCACTTGTCCTAAAGTTCAGAACGCAAGAGCGCCTGTGGTAAATGGCAAGTGGATCTGGACGGAAGAGATCAACATGCCTGGATCAACGGCATACAGGCGTTTCTGGATCCCCCCCGCCTTTCTACCTTTAAGAGGAGGGGGGGGGGGGGTCCGGAATCCAGGGCGCATCTGTTTGACGGCTGAGATCGAGGTGCCTAGATCAACGGTGCGCGAGGCGATTCCAGACCCCCCCTGCCTTAATACCTTTAAGCATAGGGGGGGGGTCCAGAATCGGGCATGCATCTTCCCGACGGCTGAGATCAACGCACCCGGATCAACGACGCTTAGAATATCCCGTCCTTCTCAGCTGCTCTGTTCTTAACCAGTGTGGGCCCTCCTTTTCTTCATGTAGCCTTCTGTGACACCTGCCTTCTTCCTGGCCGTGCAATGAGGCTCGCACCCTTTAACCCCTTCCTCATCCTCAGACATCTGTCCATCTCCCCCCCCTCCTGGTCCATGTGGTCCTTTTCCCATTTCATCATCCACTCATTGACTGCTATGTGTCCCTCTCTTTCCACGTCAATCTCTCGTTAAAAGAAAGCCCATCACATCTCGTCTCCTCCCCCCTCCCCCCCTTCGACTGTGTCTTCCACCATGTGTTTTCCTCTGTCATTCCTCTCACGCCTCATCACTTCATACCATGCCCTCATGAGGTTGGTGCCACCACTCCTATTATGCACCTTATCCTTCGCGCTAGCTAGCACGCCTTTTATCGGGTAGCTCAGTTAATCCAGGTGGTAGTGTCAGGGGCCTTCCACGTCCTAAAGGTGACGAGTTGGCCGGACCATCCTCAATCCCAAGGAAGTAGTTATTGAAGTGGTTTGTGGTGGTTAGACATCGTCTCTGCCATAATGGGAAAGTCCGGCGATGAATTAAAGGCACGTCGATTCGCCCACGGAGCTGTCAGAAGTCCGATTGCGTCTGCCGTTGGTGCACGATTATTCAAAGATTGTAGCTGCAGATCTTTAGAATCCATGCAGACGCAATGTGTTTAATGCGATGTCTCGGTTTTGTCGCTGTTGTTGTTTTGAGTATATGTAGGCGTTTTCGCCATTTTTTTATCTATCGATGGTAGAGCGAAGCTCCCGACTGTAAAGTTTTAACAACCATTCTGGTTTCCTGGTTATGCCTCTGTGTTTGAGATTTCTTGTTTTATGACAAACAGTTCTCCTTTTCCATCTATGTTTCATCTCATGCCGGAGAGTTCATGATCGAATGATTCACGTGAATTGTTGCAGTTATGTTATGATAAAGGATTTGTTGTGACATTATTGTATTCTCTGGTCTTCTGTGTGTGAATGTAAAAGGATCTTGCGTTCGAAAACTTTCCTCTCCAGTCTGTTATAAACCTGATGTTTATGACAGACCCCCGCACTCTCCTTATGCAAGTCTCCCCCCTGCTCACCTTTATTCCAACTCACTGTTTGAATTTTATCAAGACCTCACTCGTTTATGCATACCTGGCCTAGTTTCAGAGTTGAAACAACATTGTTTTGAGTTTTCTTCCATTTGATCACCCCTTTAAAACAAATCGTGACATTAATCTGATGGGCGTCAGGCTCAGCTTATGCAAGCAATCCAGGAGTGACTTCTGATGCCAACACTCCTGAACCCAAGGCCCTTCCAACACCTCCCTGGCTCTTAAACGACTTATCTGAGGATTCACCACCCAATCCCCCCAACTCTCCCACTCATTCCCCTATGGAAATTTTACACCCAACTACTACGGGTACCTCTCAGTACTTCAATATATGGTTTATGTCGAGTGAACCCTCACCATCTCCTAACATTGTTCCCCCTTCTTCTTCACCAGGGGGAAACCACACAAACACCATCACCAATATCACCCCTCATGACCCCTTATATTCCCATCACTTCCAATGCGACGAAGAAATACTTGAAGAATTAAACCACCCAGATCTCCCCTGGGATGCGCTGCACCACCGCACACTCTTCTCTCCACATGAAGCCTCCATGCCTCATAACCAAAACCCCATTTACGCGGTCGAAACCAAGGATTTTATCCCATCAGGGCCTATCGACTGGTTCAAAAACCCCATTCCTGCCCCTGATGCTTTTGAAGAAGGCAACATGGCCAACATTTCCCCAACCATTAAAATTGACATTTCCATTAAAAATGACATCGTCGAGGAAATCACCATTGGAGCTTCTTGCACTCCTCAGGAAATCACCACATATAAATCCCTCTTCCAAGAATATCAGGATATTTTTGCCTGGTCCTACACAGAAATGTCTGGCCTCAATCCCTCTATCGTTGAACATCGCATCAACACCTAGCCCGACATTACACCAGTTCGTAAAAAACAATGACCGCTACACCCATCCAAAGACGCGACCATCAAAGATGAAATTGACAAATTACGCACTGTTGGGTTCATTTACCCCATCGCCTATACCTCATGGGTTTCCAACCCTATACCCATTAACAAAAAATAGGGAACTATCCGCGTTTGCACAGACTTTCACGATCTTAATCACGCATGTCCCAAAGACAACTTTCCAACGCCTTTCATCGATCAAACTATCGACGACTATGCAGGCCACGAGGCTCTATCCTTTATGGATGGTTTCTCTGGTTATAATCAAATTCAAATTCACCCCACCGATTAGTATAAAACCACATTCACTATCCCTTGGGGTACTTTTGCATATCGTGTCATGCCTTTTGGCTTAAAAATGATGGCGCAACTTTCCAGTGGGCTATGACATACATCTTTCACGATCTGGCTCATATCATCCTCACTTACTTGGACGACCTCACAGCTCGATCCAAGAAACGCACCCAGCATCTTGATGATTTACGACTCATCTTTCAAAGGTGTCGTCGGTACAACATCCGCTTGAATCCTCTCAAGTGCGTGTTCTGTGTCACCGTAGGGCGCCTCCTTAGCTTTATTATTTCCCAAAGCGGTATTACCGTGGACCCCCTTAAAGTCCAAGCTATCACCGAAATTCCACCTCCTCGGAATTTATGTCAACTTCAGAGCCTACAGGGCAAAGATAACTTTCTTAGATGCTTTGTCCCATATTACGCCATATGCGCACACGGTTTCCTTCGCTTACTACATCACGACATCCCATTTCACTAGGACGATCATGCCCAATAGTCATTTGACGATCTTAAAACAACAGTTTCAAATGCACCTCTAATTAGTGCACCTGACTACAATCGCGACTATATCCTCTACGTATCAGCATCAACTGTATCAGTAGCCGACGTTCTCGTCCAACTAGGTGATGAAAATCATGATCATGTCATTTATTATGTTAGTAAAAACATCTCAGGGCCACCCTTGAAGTATAAACACGAAGATAAACTTGCTCTTGCAGTCATCCTCGCAGTCCAGAAACTGCGCCACTACATTTTTCTTCGCACAACAAAGGTCGTCGAAGATTCCAACCCTATGTAGTACTTTCTCAGTCGTCGAAAAGTTAACAACAAATTTTCTCGATGGATCGTTATCCTTCAAGAGTATGACCTTGAGTTCTCAACACCTAAGAGTAAGAAGGCCCTCGTTCTCCCCGATCTTGTCACGGCCCTCCCCTCTGACACCACTAGTACCCTCGTCAACACTAACTTTCCCGATGAACATCTCTTTTACATCACTTCAGATGATCCTTGGTACGACGACCTCCTCATCTACCTCTGAACTCAAAAGTTCGATAACCACCTTTCACGAGATGATCGTCGTCGTATTAGACATCAGGCCCCTCGCTACCTCCTCATCGGAGACATCCTATACCGACGGGGAGTCGACACCATTCTTCGTCGATGCTTGACTATTGACGAGGCCGATAGAGTCTTAAACGACTGCCACAATGATGCATGTGGGGGCCATCTTTCGGGCATATCCACTGCTCAGAAGATTATCTGAGCCGATTACTTTTGGCCTACCTTGTTTCACGATTTCATTCACATTGTGAAATGATGTGAGAAATGTCAGCTCTACGCCAATAAAGCCCGAGCTCCCCCCGCTCTTCTTCATCCTGTCATCACTGCCAACCCTTTTTGTAAATGGGGCATTGACTTCATGACTTGTAATCCCCCCTCCAACAATGGTCATAAATACATTGTTGTCACCATTGATTACTTCACCAAATGGGCAGAAGCTATGCCCACCTTCAACAACACCACTCACACTGCAGTGCATTTTTTCTTTAACCACGTCATATCCCGCTTTGGAGTACCACTCCAACTCATTTCTGATCATGGGAAACACTTCAAAAATGAGATCTTCATCGAACTCTCATCTCGGTTAGGGTTCTCTCACGAGTTTGCCTCACCATATTACCCTCATTCTAACGGACAGGTCGAAGCAGTTAACAAAGTCCTCAAGACCATGTTACAACACATGGTTAATAAACATAAAACCAATTGGCATCATATGTTATTTTCCACGCTATGGGATTACCATACAACGGTGAAAATAACTACTGGTTTCAAACCATTTCATCTAGTCCATGGGGTTGAGGCCACTCTTCCCATCGAGTGAGAAATTCCCACCTTACACACCGCAATTGAGTTATTAGCCGACACTGCTCCAATGGAGCAGCACTTGCTGAACTTGGAGTCTCTGGATGAAGATCATCAATCTTCCTTACAGAACAATGAGGCAGCTAAAAAATGATCCAAGGCTAACTTTGATCGCCATGTCAACCTTCGCTCATTTCGCAAAGGCGACCTCGTCCTGGCTTACGATATCTCTCATGATACCTTTGGCCATGGCAAATTTGAGTCACTTTGGCATGGCCCATACATTATCCAACATTGCCTCACCAAAGGTGCATACATCCTAGCCTCCCCCAAAGGCCTCTTTCTCAAAGAACCCATCAACGGGTTGTATCTCAAGAAATTTTACGCTTAAACGTAGTCATTCTACTTTAGGTTATTTATTTTATAGCATTTTTAATCTTTTTTCCCTCCCTCATGTCTAAACTATCCTTTGTGCTATTAACAGATGCTTCCTCCACTAGCCTCCCACATCGGTTACACTGACAGCACCAGCCGTTGGACACAAAATATCGCTTCAGTTGCTTGGGCTCTCTACACCCCCTCACATGAAATGCTCCATTCGAGCGACATATGTTTGGGTTCAGCAACCAAAAACCAAGCCGAATACACTGCCGTCATTGGCCTCCTGGCCAATTCCTAACATCATCATATTCGTCACCTTAGCATCTTCCTCGACTCTCAACTAGTCGTACTCCAGCTCAACAATGTGTACCACGTCCCTGATCCTTACCTCTTTCGCAAATACCTGCAGGTTAGACTTTTATCTCGACATTTTGATTCCATTACATTTACACATATTCCAAGACAATTGAATCAAATTACGGATAACCTAGCTAATATTGTGTTAGACTGGCATATATCACATCAAGCTACCTCTATACATACATAAACATATAACACAAACTGTCATCACATATATAGATTAGACATCATCAAAACATTAACAAAACACATGTAAACACCACATCGATCTCACAATTTTATACTCATGTATATATCAAAAGGTCCACAGTGTCATCCAACTGTTTACATACAAAAATACAACTATCCGCAGGCCAATGAAGCACCTTTGTACAAAATGGGCTCACCAGCCTATATACAAAAATATATATATACATCAATGCATAGAGCACCACTCACGGTGCCTCTAGAGCACCATTGCCTGCTCCTCCCTCAGGCGGTGGTGGACCACCACCACCTTCCCCAGGTGGTGGTGGTCCAGCCCCTACCGGCCCCTCCTGCCCCGACAACAGTCATTCGATTGTCATCGCAGCAGCCACTGCTTCTCGTTGTACTATGGCCCGCCATGGAGGCGGTACCCTCACACACTGCTCCAGGAATCCCTCATCCTGGATGTGAGACCATATGCCCTCAGGCACATCTTGTAACACCGCCTCCAAACGACGGCGTATGTCCTCAAAATCCACTATGGCAGCCGCCGAAGGAGCGTGTGATGGCCCAACACCAGGGTCATCAAACCAGCGTCTCCTCGCTGCCCTCTTTGGCTCAGCTAGTCGCACTGCGGCGTCCTCACACTGACGTCTCTCTCCCCGCAGCAGTCTCTCTAGATCCTGACGAGCCGACGCTCTCTACAACTCCACCTCGTGCCCACGAGGTGCCACATCTGCACATGAAAACAAACAATAGATAGTATCAACATCTATATCATATACATATGGAATGCTATCTCAAAAAATACAAACACATACACATCAACATCATCCACATACCTCGGCGGTCAAACACCTCCCCTAGAGGTAGCACCATGTCCAGATCATCTCGGAAGTCAACCCCAACATAGGGGTACCGCAGTATCACCTGTGGCATCTGCCGCCATACCTGTGCCGCCTCTGTAGTGAAGAAGTGGCCACCCTCACCACCACCATGTCAAAGCAACACGGTCGACCACCGCCTCAGCCGCGGCTCTCATGCCCCAGGTGCACCCAATAGAATCCTAGGGCACAACATCGACACCCTCTCCAGAAACCAAGCCACGAAGATGGACCTGAAGGAAAAATCCCCCGTATCCATAGAACGACAGTGGTCTAGCTACCCCACCATCCTCGAGTGCAGTGTAAGCCCCCAGGAAAAATGCTTGCCCACCAACACCCTCCCCATCACCATCAGCTGGCCACCGCTGATCCGCTGTGTCGCCAGTGACCCATACACTCTCACAATCATCGCTGCTATGCAACGATGAGCTAGGGCATCCATCACCCCGATACTCACAACTGTGTCGGACATATAGTTCGGCCCCGAACAATATCTTCGGCCCACCATTGCGAGCAGTGTATCCCTGGAGAGCACCGGCTCCGTCAGTAGGGGCGTTCCCTGAAATGGGAGCCCAGTCAGAAAATACACGTCCTCCATCGCAGTGAAGGGAATATGCTCTCCCTGCACTATGAAGTAGTGCAGGTCTGGACTCCACATCCAGATAAGAAACTGCAGGAGATACTCCTGTGCCCGTATAAAGGGGCACTCAAAGAACTTTAGCAGCCCACAGGCTGCCAAAGTCACATGTATGCCTGGCTCCTCAATAGCCACAGCGTCTCGCAGCTGGGATCAATCCCTCTCTCTCCAACCAATCGACATCGTTCACACAACTCACCTGCACAACACAAAACCATCCTAAGTCAACCACATGGACAATCAAAAACATAAAAAAGACACATTTTATACCCGTCAACCTTGCGTCCACGGCGCGGTTATTTCACCCACAGGCGCACAGACATGAGCACCTATACACCCCACAGGCGCGTACCTATTCACTACATAGGCGTGCATGAGTGCACACCTGTTCCTACACAGGAGCGCTTTCAGGCGTGCCTGTTCACCATACAAGTGCGCACAGGTGCGTGCCTGTTCAACCGACAGGCACGGACATGTGAGCACCTGTCCAACCTATAGGCGCGCCCATCGTGTGCACCCTTAATCCCCTTAACCGCACTCCCATACGCGTTTATCCGGTGGATAGGCACGCACGTGTGTGCGCCTATTACCAGATCACCCGTGCATGTGGGGCCCATACCACCTAAACACCTATGTACGGCCCTTCATACAGCCCCTGCCCAAAAAATGAAATCCTAATTCTATGCAGGATGATCAGACCACTAACCTGATGCTCGCGGGTCCTCAATCGGATGCCTCATCCTCCCCGAATCTCACAATCTCCTCTGAATGCTTCTCGTCCAATCACTATAACAGCAAGTACAAATGAAGTGGCAATGTGGGCCCTACAACTATATATAGGTCTTTTTTCCAAACTTCCACTCACCATTCCGGGAGCCCACGGTGTCCATTTCTCGATCTGTCTTTAGCCACGGGATCAACATCCCGTCATCTGCATCACAGCAATCCTTGGGCATTTTTTCATCCTGAGCCCCCGGGACGCCATTTTTTCATACCCTGATTAGGTATGCATGCGCATATTCACACTTATCAAATACATGCTCATATCTTTGATTCTCTTCAGATATTGTTCACGTCGGGTATTTGGTTTTCATGTGTTCAAGTACTTGGTCATCATACATTGGCACAACCCCTTCAAGTATATACTCAACACTGGCATGTAGTCTTTCCCTCTGTATCGCACTTACATTTCCAGTCACACCCTCTGGAATTTACCTCTAGGATCCCCATTCCCAGCTCTGCAGTACCCACACCTCCATTTGCATCTTCGGTACTGTCACCCGGTAGCATTATTATCAACATGAGTTGTCCCATTCATAGCACCTTTTGGCACTTCTGACACTCATGCTATTTTTCAAAACCCTTTAGGGATGGGAGTCTCGATAGTCTTACATCATGTCACAAATAAACCACATACTCCTTCTCCTCATTTTTCTAGCTTTCCCAATGGACTCCCAGATTATCTCTCCATAGTTCTATGGTCGGGCTGCACCTCCACAGTAGCATGAACGCTCCATTTCATCCACAATCTGTCTACCCATCTGCAAATCTCCCTTCATTTCACCTACCTCATACAGAAACCCACCCATGGGGCCCCCACCCTTCATCAGTTCTTTGAGCAAATTATGCCCTACCCGGGCCCACCATATCACACTGGGGCACCTGTTTCTGTATTTGTACACTTCCCCCCAATTATTCATTATTTATTGTAGAAATGCCTTTATTTTCAGTTGTTACATTACCTTTTTTGTCGTCACCTTTGGCGACCTACTTCCCTTTTTGGCCAACAACAACCCATGTCACCCTTGGTTGGAGCACTACTTATCGTCCACCCTTACCGACATCATCCATATCTTCAGAATATCCCACAGGCCACTTACCTCTGCCCTCTGAATTTTTCCACCTTCTCCCGCCTCTGGCACAACTTATCCTAGGTCTTGTCATCCCCCTGACACTCGACCTTGTTAAACGGTTGCGGCCACTTTTTATCTCACGCATACTCCAACCAAGGGAAGTCTTGAGTCTTCCAACATCTTGACTTCGTCCATGTACCTCCTCCACTTCATCACCTCACCTAGTAGATTTCACGAAGCCATTTGCTTCTAGGAGTCGCGCCCCCCTTTTTGTCGACATCAACATAGTTTTCCAGAAGGGCGACAGTATCTTGATTCTCACTATCCACTCAATGAGAGATCTCGGATGACACAGGGTGAAATACCATTGCTCCCTACTATCGTTGACCCCCATAACATTCGACGCCAACACTTTCTCATGTTACGGTGGGTCTTACTTTGTGACTATTGCAGTTAGTTCTTTTATATTTTTCGAAGACCTCTGAACTTGGCTAGGCTATCACTGCCCACATAATCAGTGATACTCATTATCAAGATCACTACCTACTATTCAGAGTATGTTCATCCACATAATTGTCTCCTGCCTTTATCATGACCTCCCTCGAGGGCACTGCAGTTGTCTACACCAACACTTCATTCATCTTTTTTGGAGTTACATGACAC
>ML777268.1:1574543-1591546 GCA_009831015.1 Picea engelmannii
GCTAGCAGTGAAATAGGACAGGTTGACAAGTCTGTCATCACAGAAACCCTCGTCGAGCCTGCCATCCCTCCTCCTTCGCTCTTGCCCTATGTGGAACCCTCGACCTATGATGACACTACCCAACCCGACACTCTACCAGATTCGCATCCCAAAGGTGGTGTTAAGTCTGTTAAAAAGTCTGCAAAGAAAAAGTGTAAAGGCAATGTTGATATCCATTATAAGGGTAAAAGAGCCGCACGTTGGGTTTCACGATGTGCTTGAAAGAAACCTAAGCCCTGTGCAGACCAAACAACAATTGTGTTGAGCGAGGATTCCGATTCTTAATTTGAACGGTTTCTAACTGAAAAATATCCATATTCGTATGGACTTTGCTTTGGTAAACCCTATGATTATGTGACAAACCTTCCCCCATGTCTTAAAGACAACCTCGACTTCCCTGGAATCAAACTAAATAGTGAACCTACAGGTCAAATGGAAAATTCCCCACATGTTAATACCATCACTACTAATACACAGTCTATTCAGCTGCAATGCAACAAATGTCAGTCATGGCTTGATAGGTATTACAGAGACGCGCCTTTACTTCAGTCTCAGATCAAATCCTTGGAAGACCAGGTAAATTTTCTAACAAAAGAGAATGGCAGACTTCAAACCGTAGCCCAAACCAATGATAAACGACAAAAAACCATAGGGTATGTTGTTTTTAAGAACATGGAAGCAACGACTGCCATTGTGAATTCGAAAATTGCTTGATTAGGACGAATCCTTTAAGATGAGGTATGGTGTTTAAAAATAAGTTTAGGATGATTTTGTCTTTGTTTTAATTAGAATACATGATTTGTTTGCACAGATTACATCTAGTCTGTTTTGATTGATTCAATAAAACACGATTCTAGTTATAATTATAACTAGCTACATAATCGTGAGATTCTGTAGCTAGTTACTAAAATTTGAATTTCTTGATTTTACAACCAAAATGCAATCTGAAATCGTTTATTCTTATGTGTTTTCAGGTATATACGATTTCTAAAAACGATTTGAACCACTAGTGGCATCTCTCAGCATGCTGTTTCTTTATATTGTTTTAGAATAGGTTGTTAAGTAGAATCTGGGAGGTTGTATCTCCCACAATGTTTGGAACAAATTTGATGATTTCCACAGGAAATGTTTTGATCCTGTGGCCTTTATAAAATGTATTGTTTTGTAAACCAAAAACCATCGCTGCCTAGGAGCAGAAACTAACCATTGCTGCCTGGGAGCAGAAACTATGGATTTATGATTGACAGACTTGAATGGAAGTGGATATTGGTACAACTTTACCTTCGATATATCGTATTTTAGTTCAGGTTTTGGTCATTTTGATTTGTAATTAAATTGTGACTACTTTAGATATCATGGTTTATTATAGATTGATGTGATGGAATTCATATGATGTCCGTGTTTTATGTCTCTCATTTTATATACAACAATTAATCTGTTCAAATTTGATGATTAGAAGGTTAATCTTCTTTATTCAATGAGTAGTTATATGCAAATTTTTACAACCAGATTTATCTTAATGTGATCATTTGTCAAATTATAAAATTATTGTTGCTACATCTCTTACATGTTCTGTCATTATCATTCAATCATTACTGCTTCGCGTTTACGAGAAGCATTGGTAAGATCTGGTGCCGGTTAGCCTCATCAAACAACAAAATTAGATGTTATGCACAGGACGAATAGGAGATGCGATTACAGGTTAGTTTGCTAGTTTCATTTTATTAGTTTAATTAATACAGAAAGTTCTTGTAATCTAAACACATTCTACTATTACTATCTTTGTTTCTCAATTAGACAGTTACTATTTCATTTTTGTTTATAAAAGTTATAAAAAACCAAAAACATTGAATGATAGTTTTGATGTCATAAATCGATTCATATTTGATTTT
Source organism: Picea engelmannii (assembly GCA_009831015.1). Taxonomy (NCBI): domain Eukaryota; kingdom Viridiplantae; phylum Streptophyta; class Pinopsida; order Pinales; family Pinaceae; genus Picea; species Picea engelmannii. The sequence continues at coordinate 1,576,475 of ML777268.1, forward strand.
CGCAGATTTCGATCAAAATTTTCATTCTGTAAATGTTATACATATATCATATATATAATCATATTGTACATATAATAAGTAGATCTATTTTGTAAATATTAGTTAGCGAACTGTGAATATATTTCAGATTTGTATATAGTTTTCAACAACTGTTTTTCATTAAGTTAGTTTCTTTAGTTTTTTTTTTTTCACTTTCATAGGACGTAGATGGGCCAACGGAGCTGCTAAACCCGTCGGAGTGGATTAATCCAAATGACTTGGGTTAAGTAGACAACCCCAGACCGGATTCACTCCTCCAGTTGACGAGCGGTCAATTTCGCCCGTCAACAAATGGCGCTAGAAGGGGGGCCTGAAAATTATTAATGGCACGAGGTGGTCGTAAGAATCCTCCACCACCTACCCGCTCACCTATAGTGACTAGAAGTCATTCAAATGACAACATTGTCCCTCAAACAACAACCACATCAAACGACAATCTACGGATCACAGTTGAACCAGTAACTCCAAATCCTACGGGTGGTGATGTACAAGAGATTGTCCGCCAATCTCTCATAAGAACACACAGTGACTTCACCTGTTTAAGACAACCAAACCAACCTTTGGACCAACCATTAGACTTCTCTGATATTAGAGAACAACTTGGAGGCACTAACCTCACTTTAAACCCTACAGATCCAATCCTCACTCCTGCAGCAGGAGGATTTCGTGTACCACCATCACCACCTCCTTCATCTCCTTCTTCTTCTGGAGAAGAGTCCTCTGATGAAGGTAGTTCCTCATCCCAACCTTCGACACCACCCACACTTATGGCCAACCAGAACAATCCCACCAGACCCTGGCTTGACCAAGATGCAGTGGCCATACCTGGGCCTCAACATCCCTTACCCAAATACCCGAAAAAGTGGCTCCCTAAATTTGACCCGGACTCTAAACAGATCGTCAAAGATCACATCAAAAAGTTCATGTTATCCATTAGACTCCGTAGTGTCGAGCACGCAGATGTAGTATGTATATTGTTTCCATACACCTTTGAGGGAAATGCCTATACCTGGTACTTTTCCCAACAACCCCATACCATCATGTCATGGGAGAAGTTTGAATCCTGTTTTCTTGAGAAGTTTGGAGATGACAAGTCTCCAGAAGTTCTAGTCATGGAGATTTCTAGTTTAAGAATGAACCCCAAAGAGAAGATCAAAGACTTTAATCAAAGGTTCTTAACACTAAAGAACCGAATCCCTACAGATTTGATGCCTGCTGAGAATCTTATCATAGCATATTATACGAAAGCCTTACATCAAAGCATAACCATTTGGGTAAAGAGATCTAAGAAAGCCACGTTGTTATAAGCCTTCGAAGAGGCCAGTCAGATCAAGAAAGACATCCTCATCTTGAAAGACACTACTAGCAACGAAATAGAGACTAGTTAATCTTCCAAAAAGAAAATCGAAATCCTCCCTAGACCTTCCCAAAACAAAGCACAACCGGAAAGCTTAGATTTAGAAAACTTATAGAAAGTCATTCAAAAACTGTCCAATCAAGTTATAGATTTGAAAAGGATGGCTGAAGAATATTCTTTGAGAAAAGGTCCTTACAAACCCCCGTTTAGAAATCCTTTTCCCACCAACCGACCTAATTCAAATACTGAAGGCCTAAATCTAGAAAGCCTGCAATTCGCTATTCAAACGATTCTAGAAGCACAAGATAACTTGATGCCTCCTGAGATCGCTGAGGAAGTAGCTGAACAAGAGACAATAGAAGAAGATGAATCCTCTCCGAACATTTTTGGACATTTCTCGGATAGTATTTTTCAAGCTAATTTCAAAACAGTACATCCTTACAATGCTAGGAGTAAGACAACAAACAAGCCTTCTTCTGAAATCACTACGACTTTGCCCCCAAAATAGTCTAAATCAACTGAGAATAAACAGAATTATGCAAACCCAAGCTTAGATTATGATTTGGTTGAAGATCTAAAAAAGTTAAGGGATAATATTTCTGTTTATGAATTATTAAAATTACCGTTTCATCTACAAAAAATGCTACAGAATATTGCAGAGAACAACAAAAATGGAAATCCAAGCAGTAACAAAGGTTTTCAGAACAACCCCAAAGTTCCTCAGAAGGCCTCCGCCAAGACTACTTCTGATTCGCATGAGAAAAGAGACCTTCCTGTAAATAATGTAACAAATGTAGATAAATTAGTTTTAGAGGCTGCGAGTAAAAAGAAACAAGCTTCTACCATTAGTACTCATAGAAATGTCCCTCCATTTTTGTTAACTTTTGAAATCTTCAATAGGAACGTGCACAACTCTATGGTAGATTCAGGAGCATCATCTAACGTAATGCCATGGTCTGTGTGTCAGAAGATTAATACTGAAGTTCAACCATCCACCTTGAAGGTCATCCAGCTTGATTGAACTAGTGTTAAAGTTATAGGCAAATTGAGAAATGTGCTTATAATATTGTCATCTAACCCCAATGTTCATCAAGTGATTGATATTATTGTTGTAGATATCCTAGAAGTTTATGGTTTGTTTTTAAGCAGAGACTGGTCAAAATAGCTACACGACTATTTTGCGACGGATTGGTCTCACTTGTGGCTGCCCGAGAATGGAAATCCCAACATAATCAAGGTAAATCATGAACGTTACCTAAAGTTCACAGTGAGAGATTTAAATGATCCCAATGAGCCATTTACACCTTTTGCCGATTCACCCGAAATACAAGGGATGGATACCTTTTTCGACAATTTCATGGCCGAAACTTCCGCTATCACTAACCCTGAACAACAGTCTGAATTTTGACATATATGCAGCCAACAGCTTCTACCCAATGGTCACATGCACCTGACAGAAATCAAATATGGTCTCTTTACTTTGATGGGTCAAAATCCAAAGAAGGAGCTGGTGCAGGCTGTGTGATTATCGATCCAGCAGGTAACAAAACCCTGATTGCGTGTAGGTTAGAGTTTGAATGTACAAGCAACCCAGTATAATACGAGGCTTTATTTCAAGGCCTCAGGAAAGCATTAGATATGAACATTCAAAATTTGACTATCTTTGGCGATTCAGAAATTATGGTTAGACAGGTAAAAAATTCTATGCACTGTTTATCTCCACACCTTAAAAGCTACCAATCTGAGGTATGGAATTTGATGAATAAGTTTTCTGCATTTAACATAAATTCTATTCCCAGATTGAATAATTCAGAAGCTGACTTGTTAGCTAATGTAGCTTTAAAACTTTTTCCTGCAGAAGGCTTGTCTCTGAATGCATTCTCCATCGAACTGTTGTTCAGACCATCCGTCCCCAACAACATCACGAATTGGAGAGTCTTCGATGACGATCGACAGATTATAATTTTCCTGCATATGAAAGAAAATTTCCAGGGCGCAGTAATCGACAAAGGTACTCATGAAAAAAATCTTCATGACTTCACAGTAATACCAGATCCGAGATCTCCTAAATCTTCATCAGACATGGTAAATTCTATCCCTAAATCTGTAGTTAGATTAGAAAATTTTTATGATCTTTAGGACAAGTTCAAAAAATCAGTGAACTGTAAAATGAATAGTTCCTCTTTGACGCATGAAAAAGTAAACTTGGGAACTAACGACAACCCACAGTGCATTAATTTAGGGGTAGGATGTTTAGAACAAGAAAAAACAACGTTTATCAATTTTTTTAAGGAATTCAAAGATGTTTTTGCTTGGACATACGACGACCTAAAAACCTTTGATCCTAACATCATACAACATGTCATTCCTATGAAACCCCAAACCTTACCTTTTCAACAAAAGTTAAGGAAAATGCATCCAAAACTCAAACCAACTATCAAGAAGGAATTAAATAAACTCCTCAATGCTAAGATAATCTTTCGAGTTAGGCACACGCAATGGGTCTCTAATCTGGTCCCTATCCGGAAGAAGAGTGGTGAAATCCGACTATGTGTCGATTTTCGAAATCTTAATCGAGCGTATGATAAAGACAACTACCCTGTCCCACCCATGGAACATATCCTTCAACAGGTATCTAGTTCTAAAATATTATCCTTATTGGATGGTTTTTCAGGGTATAACCAAGTCCTGATGTCCCCTCCAGACCAACTTAAAACCACCTTCTGCACTCCATGGGGCACCTACGCTTATAGGAAAATGCCCTTTGGACTCATAAATGTTGGTGCCATTTTCCAGAGAGCGATGGACATCGCTTTCTGAGGCTTAATTAATCAATCTGTCGTATTTTACCTCGATGACATTACTATCTTCTCGAAAAACAAAGCTAATCATCTAGCTCATTTAAGATCCATTCCACAGCGATGTCATAAGTACGACATTTCTTTGAATCCTAAAAAATATATCTTCGCAGTAGAACAATGTAAGCTCTTAGGATTTATTATGTCAAGCGAACGGATGATTATCGACCCTGAAAGAACTCAAGTCATTTCGAAACTCCCCCCTCCCTCATCAAAAAAGTCCATGCAATATTTCTTAGGTTAGATAAACTTTGTTAGGAGATTCGTCCCCAGTTTTTCAGAAATGGTGAGACCATTACAAAACCTAATAAAAAAGGATGTACAATACCATTGGGGACCTTCAGAAAACCAGGCTTTTAATTCAATAAAAAAAAGTCCATAATAGACACTCCTTCTCTAATGAGCCTCAACTTTTTGCAAGACTTCACTCTCTACACATTCTCTTCTGACTGCTCTTACGCCGCTGTCCTAACTCAAAAGAACGCTGAAAACAATGAAGTCCCAATTGCCTTTATGAGTTCAGCCTTCAAAGGCACAAAGCTTAATTACCCAACAGTATATCAGCAAGCCTACATTGTTTTTAAAGCAGTAAAGCACTTCCGATCTTATCTTTTGAAATCTAGGATGAAAATCATTGTCCCTTACCCAACCGTCAGAAACCTGTTAGTACAGAAAGAACTAGGTGAAAAGAGGGCAAACTGGGTCGCATCCTTGCAAGAGTATGACATAAAAATTACCCCAGAACAAATAGTGAGAGGTCAAGGGTTATGAAAGTTAGTCACTGACTCAGCTGCAGGACAATAAGAGGAAAATGATATGTCGAATCTAGGACAACACAACCAAAATTTAATCTACTGTGCACAAAATACTGTGAGTCCCTGGTATGATGATATAAAATTTTGTCTTGAACATGGGTCAGCTCCCCATCACCTGGATCCCACAAAAAGAAGAGCGCTAAGATTAAAATCTGCTTCCTTTCAGTTGATTAATGGTATTCTATTTCGTCAAAATTTTGATGGAGTACTAATGCGCTGTCTTGAGAAAGATGAAGTAGAAAAGGTCTTATTGGAATTGCACGCAGGAGAAGCTGGTGAGAATTTTGGTGGAGATACCACTGCCCATAAAGTATTAAGAGCAGGTTACTACTGGCCCACACTTTTAAAATATGCTCATGCTTTGTGTCACAAGTGTGTAATTTGTCAAAAAACATCCGGACGGATACAAAAATCAGCCTTCCCTCTGCAACCCGTTTCAGTAGACTCCCCTTTTTAGCAGTGGGGTCTTGATATTATAGGCTCGATCAATCCACCATCCTCATATCAACATAAGTTTATCATAACAACCATCGATTACTTCACCAGATGGTCTGAAGCTGCCCCATTAAAAGCTGTAAATACCAGTCAGGTAATAGCCTTTTTGAATTCAAATATTATTACTCATTTTGGTATCCCTGACTGCCTGGTATTTGATAACGCTTCCTATTTTTCGTCTCTTGAGATGAGTGATTTTGATCTAGAAAAAGGAATTAAACTAAAATATTCTGTGAGTTATTACCCTCAAGGCAATGGATTGGCAGAATCAACTAATAAAAATCTGATCAAAATTATTAAGAGAACGGTCTCTGACAACCATAAAAATTGGCATAATGCACTGTTAAACGCAATCTGGGCTGATAGATTGACTCCAAAAATTGTTGTGGGTAACTCACCCTTCTTTCTCATTTATGGCAGTGAGGCAATTCTGCCACCACATATTCTCCTTCCCTCTCTGCAGCTATCGCAAAAAATACAAGAAGAAAACTGTCCCCCTTTGGAGAATCGAATTAACGCTTTGTTAAAATTAGAAGAAGTGAGGGCTCAAGCGAAATGGAAATTGGATCATCATCAACTCGTGGTTAAAAGCTGGTTTGATTCCAATTCTACCTCTGACAGAAATTTTGAGGTAGGTGACCTTTTCTTGAAATGGGATAAACCACATGAGGGAAAAGGAGAGCATACAAAGTTCTAGAACTTATGGCTAGGACCATTCTTGATTGCTGAGAAATTGGGTCCCAACTCCTTCCGATTATAGAATCTAGAGGGACAGCTAGACAACTATCCAGTGAATGGCCAAGCTCTAAAAAGGTATTTCACCTGATGACAATCCCGTGTACACTATGTAAATATTTTTGTTTTGCTTGCTTTTCGTTTTTCTTTTCTATTTTGCTTTGATTCTTCCCTTATGCTTACCAGTTTTTATTTTGAAACACACATACCTGCATCATGAACTGTTTCAGATAAAGAGAACAGAAAAAATTCTCCTCTGAAATGACTACTGAAGATTGTTAAAACATCAATTATGATATTTTTCTGAAGTTTGCAGCCATGTTAAAGAAAGTTTGTTGTTTGAAAAGTGTTTCTTGATTTCAATCTATAACTGAAGCTTTTCACGATCATCCATAAAAATTTCTTCTTACGTTGTCCCTGTTCCTTAAGAGAACAACTCAGAGATGTCTCCCCACCTTCAAAGGTTGGTTTATTAATAAACTATCTCTAGATATTAATGAAGGACAGTTAAAAAATTCTCTCAAGGTCTGTAATTTATTAAAATATGTCCAAAATATCAGGATTTTCAGCGTCGCCCCGCTCGAGTAAATATCTTTAAAACTAAATAAATCTTCAGAGAGCTGTGGGAAGTGCTTGTAAACCCACTGGGATACTAAACAGGTCTACTGGCAGCGGGTAAATGCTTGCATGACGCCAAGATAACTTCGCCGGGGTACTGAACAGGCCCGTTGGAAGCGAAGCAATGTCAGGTATATGAAAATTATCAGATATGAAATCTTTTGACCTTAAATGTCCTTCGTTCTGATCTGAAACTTCTTGGCAGGATACATATATCGGAGTGGGTTAAATGGCATCCATGTTGAGGCTATGGACGCTTGCTGGCAGTAGCGGCTCTGTCAACAGTGTTGAATATTTTAACCTCAACATCGTGACTCTTTTGTCGAGATTGTCATTAGTTTTCATCTTTTAAAATAACAAGCAATCTGAAACTAGAATTTTTTATGATTGATAATGATGTTCAAAACATTTCTTAGTTGTTTTCGATTTGAAGTTTTTCTGATTATCCTAATCTGGACTTGTTTGTTTGGTAGAGATAACTGCTTCTACTAGTGTGTCGCCATTGTTGGCAGCCATATTAATCTCTATTTTTTACAAGCTGCCTACACAGGTTTTTTTTTCTCATTACTCGTCACAACCTTTCTCATTAAACGACACCATTATCCATCGCTTTTTGCATACCTGCTTTTCGATTTTGTTTTCACGACTGCAAGCGTGAAAACTCACAGCTGGAATTCATGTTTGATTTCATCAAAGGGTTAATGTTCATATGGTTTATCGTCTATTTGTCTTGTTTTATCATGAATATGGTTGTTTCCATGGTTATCACCCCTTGGTCTAGAACACACCTTGGTTACATATGTATTAAACCACCACCCATTTAGCATTTGACTATTGTTAATATGGTTTTGATTCATAAAATCCAGATTCAATTGTTTATTTGACATATTGACATTTTGATCAGATAGTGGATATGCATATAACAGTTTTCAACTGTTATGATTTTTTATGTACCATTACACCGAGTTGTCTTTCCAAGTACAGCCTGATATGATGTTTTTGCATGGCCTCGATCTACACCACTTTCCTTGCATGCATAGCATTAATTCTCCTTCCTAGCATTTTGAGCTGCCTTTGCATTGTGTTGGGGAAGCTCAGGGCAATGGCTCTATGCTTGTTCTGTCAAACCCTATCACCGAATACCCTGTCAATTCTGTGTTGTTAGCCATGGCCCCTGTAGTGAGAATTGAGCTCAACATTGTCCAGACATTGTTATCATTTGATAATGCCCATGAAGACTTATAGAGGAATGGTTGGCAGGTCTTTGTTGAAAAGTTCGAGGGTTTTAATTTAGCAGTCGCTCAACAATTCACGCTAATGTTCGATGGTTACAGAGCTAAAATAGGATATGTCCATCTTGAGTTAAATGAAGATTTCATTAGCCAAGCCACTGGTCTGCCAGCCGTGGGACAAAAGTGGTTCAAAAACTCAAAGGTTGATGAGGTTCCCTGGTCACTGTTGTTCACCTCAAGGAAGATTACCAGCTGCGACAGAGGTATGCCCGTATTAGCTCTAAAAACTAGATGGCACGATCTGTTAGCTATTTTCAAACAGTTCGTTACCTGTGAGGGTAGATATGGTTTGGTTTTCTTATATCACTTGCGGTTTCTCATGAGTTTCATCGATTTTCCCCTAAACATGCCCTATTTTCTCCTTCGAAGCTTATACAAAATGGAAAAACATTTTAAAAGGTAGAAATCTGATTCCATCCTGTTCCACCATTGTTTGATCAAGATTAATATTGTTCATCAGTTGAAATTAAACGGTGATTGTTGGGATGCCTTCCTGTTAAGAAATGGTTTTGCTAGCAGTGAAATAGGACAGGTTGACAAGTCTGTCATCACAGAAACCCTCGTCGAGCCTACCATCCCTCCTCCTTCTCTCTTGCCCTGTGTGGAACCCTCGACCTATGATGACACTACCCAACCCAACACTCTACCAGATTCGCATCCCAAAGGTGGTGTTAAGTCTGTTAAAAAGTCTGCAAAGAAAAAGTGTAAAGGCAGTGTTGATATCAATTATAAGGGTAAAATAGCCGCACATTGGGTTTCACGATGTGCTTGAAATAAACCTAATCCCTGTGCAGATCAAACAACAATTGTGTTGAGCGAGGATTCCGATTCAGAAATTGAATGGTTTCTAACTGAAGAATATCCATATTCGTATGGACTTTGCTCTGGTAAACCCTATGATTATGTGACAAACCTTCCCCCGTGTCTTAAAGACAACCCTGACTTCCCTAGAATCAAACTCAATAGTGAACCTATAGGTCAAATGGAAAATTCCCCACCTGTTAATACCATCACTGCTAATACATAGTCTATTCAGTTGCAATGCAACGAATGTCAGTCATGGCTCGATAAGTATTACAGAGACGTGCCTTTACTTTAGTCTCGAATCAAATCATTGGAAGACCAGGTGAATTTGCTAACGAAAGAGAATGGATGACTTCAAATTGTATCCCAAACCAATGATAAAGGACAAAAAACCACAGGGTATGTTGTTTTTAATAACGTGGAAGCAACGACTGCCATTGTGAATTTGAAAATTGCTTGATTAGGACGAATCCCTTAATCTAAGGTATGGTGTTTAAAAATAAGTTTAGAATGATTTTGTCTTTGTTTTTAATGAGAATACATGATTTATTTGCACAAATTACATCTAGTCTATTTTGATTGATTCAATACAACACGATTCTAGTTATAATTATAACTAGCTACAGAATCGTGAGATTATGTAGCTAGTTACTAAAATTCGAATTTCTTGATTTTACAACCAAAATGCAATCTTAAATCATTTATTCTTATGTGTTTTCAGGTATATACGATTTCTAAAAAATATTTGAACCACTGGTGGCATCTCTCAGCATGCTGTTTCTTTATGTTGTTTTAGAATAGGCTGTTAAGTAGAATCTGGGAGGTTGTATCCCCCACAATTTTTGGAACAAATTTGATGATTTCCACAGGAAATGTTTTGATCCTGTGGTCTTTATAAAATGTATTGTTTTGTAAACCAAAAACCATCGTTCCCTGGGAGAAGAATCTATGGATTTATGATTGACAGACTTGAATGGAAGTGGATATTGGTATAGCTTTACCTTCGATATATCGTATTTTAGTTCAAGTTTTGGTCATTTTGATTTGTAATTAAATTGTGACTACTTTAGATATCATGGTTTATTACAGATTGATGTGATGGAATTCATATGATGTCCATGTTTTATGTCTCTCATTTTATATACAACAATTAATCTGTTCAAATTTGATGATTATAAGGTTAATCTTCTTTATTCAATGAGCATTTGTATGCAAATTTTTACAGCCAGATTTATCTTAATGTGATCATTTGTCAAATTATAAAATTGTTGTTGCTACATGTCTTACATGTTCTATCATTATCATTCAATCATTACTGCTTCGCGTTTACGAGAAGCATTGGTAAGATCTGGTGCGGGTTGGCCTCATCAAACAACAAAATTAGATGTTATGCATAGGACGAATAGGGGATGCGATTACAGGTTAGTTTGCTAGTTTCATTTTATTAGTTTAATTAATACAAAAAGTTCTTGTAATCTAAACACATTCTACTATTACTATCTATGATTCTCAATTAGACGGTTTCTCTTTCATTTTTGTTTATAAAAGTTATAAAAAACCAAAAACATTGAATGATAGTTTTGTTGTCATAAATCGATTCATATTTGATTTTCGCAGATTTCGATCACAATTTGCATTCTGTAAATGTTATACATATATCAGAGATATAATCATATTGTACATATAATAAGTAGATCTATTTTGTAAATATTAGTTAGTGAACTGTGAATATATTTTAGATTTGTATATAGTTTTCAACAACTGTTTTTCATTAAGTTAGTTTCTTTAGTTTTGTTTTTTTCACTTTCATAGGACTTAGATCGGCCAACGGAGCTGCTAAACCCGTTGGAGTGGATTAATCCAAATGGCTTGGGTTAAGTAGACAACCCCGGACCAGATTCACTCCTCCAGTTGACGAGCGATCAATTTCGCCCGTCAACACATTCATTAAGCATGGACATGTTTTCCCTCAAATTGTTTCAAACATTGAGTGTAACGAACCCATCGTTACGACAACATATGACGCATAATAAGTGCATAAATTTTTTTTTTAAAGCAGGGAAGTAACATCTACAAAAAGTTAATCAACACAACTTGACGACGAGCACAACACATGCAATTAAGGAAACAGACAACATCACGACCTAGCATGCTAGCACATCAACCGACACATGTAATAAGAGCCTTCAAAGCGAGCGAGAAATAAAAATCATTGACTCAATCAATTTGCATGGCACACAAATAAATATTCAACAACCCAGTATTCTAGTGACCCTTCAAGGCACACAAGGGATATCTGATCAAGGACCATCATTCATATAACCAATAAATTAATTAACTCATCTATCATCTAAATATATCATTCATCAATTAAAGTTTTGTGCGCTAGATATAAACTAAATGATGTGAGAAAGCATCCCATGACAAAGCTCTTTAGTAGCGCACCCCATCTCTGAAGAGTCTACACCCATGGGGCCTACTGCATGTCACTTAAACCCATTAACCACTTAATATTTATTAACGATAACAATTGAATGACAACAACATAATTAAGTCAATGAAAAGTTAAACGAAATGCTTCTTAATTCCTTCCAGAATTTATTTACAGAGGTTGCATTTATTCACAAGTAACAACTCATTTTAATTTCTCAATTAATAAAATGAAGCTCACAATTCCCTATCAACAATATGAATTTGGTTATACCTGATCCAGAATAAAGGTGAGGTTGATAGGCTGGATTTTATTCGCACCCACGAAAGGATAATCACAAACTCAGACCAAAAGATAACACGCGATACTTATTACTACAACGTGTGTACAATGGGTGCACTGGGGAGCTGTGAAAGGACTTGAAACTAGACAGAAAATGAGGAGATGAAAATCAATTCCACCCCACTCTAACACTATAGTAGCAAGGATTCGATAACTCATAATGATCATGATGGGTGCACCATCCATCCTAAGGACGATAAAATTAAAAACACCAATCGATAATCAAGTGTAAACCGTTCTACTAGTTTATAACTTTAAATAGATATTCAATGGTAAATCGATTTCAACACTCATAATAAAAATAATATTAAGTTGAAATCCATTATTAAATATTGACAGAAACTAAAATTTGGAATGGTAACCACCGCCATTTTATCTTCTACTACGATAATAAAAGCTACCACCTACACCTATAAAATAAGCAAGGCATGCCCAAGAAAAATGCAAACCATACTAAAATGTGATTTTAAACTAGGTGATTTTATACTGACTGGTATAAAAAGGACTGATATAATTGCGAATTTAAATAAGGCGGAACCAAGTGACTAGTATAAAATTTAAACAAGGCAATTATAAATGACTTATAAATTGACTGGTTGAAAAAGTAAAAGTGGAAGCTCGATCTTTGGGTTAACGTGGGATCTCCATTTACACTCACTCATGGGATATGAAAATTTGACAACAAAAGTCAGTTGTCATTTGAAAAGTTCAAGCCTTTTTCTTAAATAAGAGGATGTTACAGACTAGGAGAAATGTGGCCGGGTTTGGCATTGGCAGACTTGGATTCAGGTTTTTTCTTATCCAATGAAAACCCAACAATTTATATATTTATCTTATAAAATATATATACTAGAGAGTGATGGTTCACTACTGCATTTAACACCGTAAATGTAGCTATATCTGTGATGAAAATTATTACTGAAGATGCGAATATCACAGTAAACGGTAATGCAATTATTCCTGTGGAAGTGAATTATCCGCCCAACTCTCTCAAGATGAAATTTCAAATATCTATCAGCATAATGCATGGTGTAAAGCCAAACAAATACATTCAATGAGTTATTTAACACATATATCTTATAATGAATTAATGAGCACATATACATCTAGACAAGAAGAGAGACGAGTAATTGTAGTGAGTGCATATAGGAGATAAACCCTTGTCACCAAATTTAAAAGTCGAAATTACATCCTATCAAATACAAATTGAATAATATTGTTATACTAAACTCTCAAAATCATAGTAATCTCTCATCAAACGCTCAACAAAAATATTTGTAATTTGGTCAACAAAAACACTGAAAATCGCTCAACAAATACACTGTAAATCACTTAACAATCAATGTAATCGCTCAACAGGATGACTGCAAATTGCTACAGAAGGGAGGGGTTACAAAGAAAAATGATTTTTCTTTGAAAACATCACAATAACGCAGAGGCTAAGGAAGGTATAAACGCCCATGAGATAATTTTGTGCTGGTAGAGAAATGATCCTACAGTTATTATCCATGCATAGGAAAGCAGGGCATTTGAATCTAAATCTTTAACACCAGAGTGAAAGACAGTTGATTCAACTCCTAGCCAACTGCCCAGGCACAGAATAATAACTTAAAGGATAAAGGAATCAGAATATAAAAACACAATCTGCATCTAGACCTTCTTCGTGGAGAACAATAATGAAAAAAAAAAATGCAATCAAGGAATAAAGAAAACACAGGCAGGAGATACAAAAGCACAGTCAAGGTTTTGAGTCCGGGGCTCACTTTGGCCATGCACAATTAGACAATAACTCATAGATAAAAGATACTATGGATAGTGTTATCACTGAAATTTCATCCGCACATGGTTACAAGAACTCAGCATCTCCAAACAATGATGAAGTCATCCATGGACCTGAATTAACACCAAGGCATTCATAAAAAGGTCAAAAACTATACAAAGTAGTGAAAAATTGAAGGGCGCTATGAAGACATTGGGCGTGCGTGCACATGCGCAGAACAGGAATGCAGAAATCGCGCACATGCGCGACTGTTATCGCAAAAATCCGTGCACCTGCTAAACGATGCATTTATGAGAGTGGTTGGCCTCCTACCCACTTATGGTTCAGCTCCCAAGCCGATTTGACCCTCAAATCTGGACTGGATTCGAATGGATGGCTGGTCAAAGACCTATAAATTCCCTAATTAGCTTCTTTTCACACTACAAATCAGTTAAACAATAGCTCAAAGGAATGCTATAAAAAGGCCATGGATGCACCTCATTTTTCAAGGAATTCAAAGCAATGTTATGCTGCCTCTATTCTCTTGAGGACTCCATCCTTGTCAAGAGCATATTTGCACCATTGCATTGGGCAATCCATCTCACCCATTGAGTGGATTTGTAAAGAGTTCTTTCATCATTTTCCATTTTTCTTTGTTGTAAGAAGAGATAGCTAGTGGGGGTCCAAGAGCCCTCCCTTGGAGGAAGAAGGGACTCATAGTCCCCTTTCTTCTTGGTGTATTATTTCACTAATAGATCAGCCTCAACATTGGTGACATGGGTCTGATGGTTATTTTTGTTTCTATGTCCCTATACTCATGAATTTAGTTGTTATTGCATTTCTTAGTTTAATTCTTAATTGTAGTTTTTTTTTATTTCTTTTCCTAACTCTTTTCCTTCCAGCTTTCCTGCTCAGCAGACCCAACTGAGCTTGCAAGCACCTCTATTTTTCTCACTAAGGTGATGAAAGAGGTGCAACATATTGGCGACTCCACTGGGGAAAGGTATCAATTTCCTACCCCATTTGGGTTTTTCTTTCTCTTCTTTTAGTTTGTTTAACTTGTAGGTACACTAATCGGCCTAGGCCAACCTGCCACTCAGCCAATTCCAAGTTGAATTGAGAGAAATCCATCTGGATTTTTCATTCTCGGCTATGTGTCATATATGCGCGGGTTTTTAGGCCCACAGACGCGCATCATGCGCACATGCGCCTGAATCACAGTTCTATTCTGCTCACGTGCGCCTGTTGACTTGTCTTTGTTCGCGTGCATGCACTCTGTGCGCCTCTGTCTCCACTGAGACCCACGGATCTGTGAAAAATTTCACATTGTAAAGTTGTTGAGATGTGGGGAAGGCCATTTTCCTTCTTAAAAATGATTTCAAGAATGTTTTAAAGATGCACCACACTTAGTCCCCTCATCATATAAAGGGGTTAGTCAAAAACACATAGGCACTTAGGAGGATAAAATCAATTTCCCTTCTTTTCTTTTTGCCACATGGATGACTTGTTTTGACTCACAAGATAAGT
>ML777268.1:1592408-1613531 GCA_009831015.1 Picea engelmannii
TTCTTTTTTGATTCCCCACGTGGACAAAACCCACTTACCCACATATATGCTTCTTTTTCAAAACATTTTATGTATGATGCACATCTGATTACAGTTTGATTTGGATATATATATATTGTGTAAACATTCAATTCAAAGGCTCTTATTTCTATATTACTCTCACCACTCTTTGCACACATTCACGCAGCTAGTCGGACATCATAGGGGAACCATAGAACCCCCTTCGTTCACGACGCTTGCCAAACCTCCCTCCTAACTTAGGGGGAGTGTATGGTCTTGCCCACTCATCGGCACCTCCTTCACACACTCCTGTGAGTGCTACTGTTTTAGGATCATCTTTACTTGGTTCTACATTACTTGGGTTCACTTCCCAAGGTTATCCGTTCACTCGCTCTCCGTTACACGAAAGCGGGGGACCTACTTCCTCTCAAGGAGGAAGTACCAACCCACCTAGCCCCCCTCAAGGGTCAGGTTCACAACAAACTCACACCATGGATGGAGCTAATCCTCCCCCCCCACTGCAGATGCCATATTTGGCCTCTCTCAACATACCAGATCTCAACAAACTCACCAATGATCCTATATTGCATGATCCTACATGGCCTACAATGCCCACCAAACTACCTTCGGACATACCCAAGTTTGAAGGAAAGGCAGGCGATGATCCTGCCAACCATATCACGACCTTTCACCTATGGTGCTCCTCCAATAGCATTATGGATGATTCCATCATATTGCAATTATTTCAACGCACACTCACTGGCCCATCGTCCAAATGGTATGTAGAAGAAAAATTAGGGTCCCATGCAACTTTTGAGTCATTGGCCAAAGCATTCTTGACCATCTTCCAATTACCCATCCGCCACGACAATGGTCTCGAACTACTTTCTAATTTCAAACAAACCTCAGCCACACATATCGCTGACCACATTCATGAGTGGCATAGGCGACGTAGTTTGTGCAAAGACGAAACCACCAAGCAACAGTGTCTCGACTAGTTTCTTAGATCACTTGTCTCTCTCCTCAGTAAGGATGTAGCTTCCACCTTCCCTCAATCTGAAGAGGAAGCCATCAGTAAGGCCCAACAATATGACCTCATCTATGCACAGTCAGAGTACTTATACACTGTACTTCTTGATCTTCCCAAACCTGTGCCATTTGGCCAAGACAAACCTGGGATGTCTCACTCAACAGACGGACTAATTGGTACCACCACTCACCACGTTCCACAACCCCAACCAACACTGATGTATGGAACACCTCAATACCCGTCGGCATATGGGGGCACTTCTTATTACCCCCCACCCCCTTATCAACAACCATACCCTGTTGTGATACCTCCATCCATCAGTGGACCACCGTCGACACCCTCCATACATCCACCGATTCAAATGAACTCTGGTACCCCCTCTACTTCAGCTTATAGTACTAGAAAAAGAACTATGCCTTCCTATGTACCTTATGGATCCCTACCACAACAGAATGCGTACTTCCCATTTCCTGGTCCTCCACAACCCATGGCTCCCCCACATCCTCATGCGGTGGTGAATTTTGTTCAACCCTCTGCCGTTCAACAATACCAAAATTTTGAACAGCTGAATACGACCAATCTAGCCCATCCGTCGAACAATGCCAAGAAGAAAGGACAGAACAAGAATAACAACAACCCAGGTCAAGGTGGGAATCAACCCCCACAACACCAATTCACTGGGGGCAACCAGAACCAAGGTAACCAAAACCCCCATGGGGGAAATAATAATAAACGCTGAGGGAGAAATAACAATAATGTTAAAACCAACTTCCCTTATGCCCTTTGTGGTGAGTTCGGACATTACACTCATCATTTCCCCCAAATTGTTGATTTCAAATGGTTGAAAGACTCTGGTAGTCTACCCCATCCTTCAGCACTGCCTGCCCCTCAGCAGGCACCACAACAATACGTGCAACAACCCCCTCCTGCCGTGCTGCAAAATCCTATTCCACATCAAGGTGTGATAAACACCCAACAAGCCACACAACATCCCTTGCCTCAGGTGGGACAATACCTCAACCCCAACAATCCAGCAGATCGCACAATTCTCCTCACTAGTGAGGAAGAAATCCTTCTGCAAACACGTAATCGTCAGTATCATGCACCCATTGAGTCTCCTCCTATCCCTTTAGAGACAAACCCTACACCGACGGGGCCCTCGTTAGTGATTCCTCGCCCTTCCGCTGAACCACCGCTTCGCATCCCTCACATCCCATTGCGTAGGAATGTCCACAACCCACAGGCTAGGGCAGCTCATAACTATAGTTTGGTAGACGACTTAGCACAATCCCCGACTGCCATGTCAGTTTTGGAGGTCCTCCAGACTTGTCCTACTCAACAAAAATCATTACTTTTCGCCTTGGGGGCAGTCAACCCCGCAGATACCCGACTCATTACCTTTGATCTTGACAGCGGAGAACCTCGTCTTCCCGCCCTGATCGCTTTTCAAATACCAATAAAAATACGGAACATCACAGTTCATCGGTGTATCATCGATGAAGGTGCATCTACATGCATTATGTCCAAAACGATATGGCAGAAGCTTGGTTCCCCCGAACTCATTCCCTCTGCCATCACCTTACGAGCTTATGACGGGTGAACATCCTCTCCTGAAGGGCTCTTCCAAAATGTCCCCGTCGAACTCGAGGGCAAGACTATTCTCATCGATATCAAAGTTATTGATTCCACACTCAATTGTAATATCTTGTTCGGTCGTAGCTACATGTACGCTATGAAGGTAGTGGCATCTTCCGTCTTTTGGAAAATGATGTTCCCTCACAATGGGAAGATCGTTATCATTGACCAAGTCTCACATTACGAGCCTAACCCATCTACCAACATCAAAAACATTCTTCCTCTCATTCACACAAGCCATGACGCATATCCACTTGTCGAGATGGGTCCTGGGATTTTTAAAGATCCATCCTTGTTAGGAACATACCATGGAGCACCACCACTCCTTCATCCTTCCAATCAAGTATGCGTCATATCATCTAACAGAACTCACATAGAGGATACCCTTCCTCCTACAGAGGCTTCTATCATATCTGACGTCCCACTCATCGCAGAACCCCCCCCTCAAGAACCTCCTAGACACTCGTCGACCCCACTAGTCCACGATTCCACCTCTCCCCAAGGACATATCCTAGTTTGGAAGACAGTTCCCCAAGCCATCACTCAAAGTCCCTTCTTTTACCCTCCACTAGGAATCGAAGCTTTTCAGGTAGCCACAATGCTCACACTACCTAATATGGTGTTAGCAATCCCAGTTTGGTATTTACACCCACCAGAGATGGTCCCTCGACCATCCCTTCCCCCCAAAAAAGAAGGAATCCCCATGACGATTCCCATACTTACCCCCACCACACCCCCACTCACTAACCCCCCTGCCACAGCTGGGGGCAGGAGAAATAAGAAGGAGCCCATAACCCCACTTCCTCCATGCATCCCACCACCTTGCGCACTATGTGAGAAAGAGGGACATCCAACCAACAACTGCCCATCTCTACCAGAGTTACGGAATTTGATTCCACTCACTCCCACTCCCCCAACACTCACCACTACAACCAGTCCTGCCACTACCACCCCCCATTCTAGTAGTAAAGGGTTGCGGACCAAATTCGCTTGTTCTATATGTTCAAAATATGGCCATTATACCCACCATTGTCCATCACTACCATGCTTTCAACAAACATTAGCCGCAGTACACCAGAGCTTCCAGAGAAACTCCAGTCCTGCTATGTCCTCCTCCTCAAATATCACTGACATCCGTTATGTCACCACTTCATTCAATGAACGTATGAGATGCCCTTGCTCTCTCTGCGACTCATTATCTCATTTTACATACCAGTGTCCTATGATCCTTGACTACAGGCAACGCCAATTGACCCTGCTTCAATGGCCCACAAAATCAATAATTGACATTACTTCGTCATTAGAGGATCTTCATGTCATTTCTCCTTGTTGGTGATATTTCTGGTATAGGGGTAAAATGAAAAAAGAATGGGTTAAAAACCCACTTGTCCTAAAGTTCGGAATGCAAGCACGCTTGTGGTAAATGGAAAGTGGATCTGGACGGAAGAGATCAACGCGCCTGGATCAACGACATATGGGCAATTGCGGACCCCCCCCCGCCTTTCTACCTTTAAGAGGAGGGGGGGGGTCCGGAATTCAGGGCGCATCTCTTTGATGGCTGAGATCGAGGAGCCCAGATCAATGATGTGCGAGGCGATTCCGGACCCCCCCTGCCTTACTACCTTTAAGCGGAGGGGGGGGTCAGGAATCGAGCATGCGTATTCTCTATGGCTGAGATCAACACGCCCGGATCAAAGACGCTCAGAAGATCCCGTCCTTCTCAGCTGCTCTGTTATTAACCAGTGTGGGACCTCCTTTCCATCATGTAGACTTCTGTGCCACCTTCCTTCTTCCTGGACGTGCGATGAGGCTCATGCCCTTTAACCCCTTCCTCATCCTCAGACATCTTTCCATCTCCCCCCCCTCCTGGTCCATGTGGTCCTTCTCCCATATCATCATCCACTCATTGACTGCCATGTGTCCCACTCTTTCCATGTCAGTCTCTCGTTAAATGCAAGCCCATCACATCTCTTCTCCTCCCCCATCCCCCCCTTCGACTGTGTCTTCCGCCATGTGTTTTCCTCTATCATTCCTCTCACGCCTCGTCACTTCATACCACGCCCTCATGAGGTTGGTGCCACCACTCCTATTATGTGCCTTATCCTTCACGCTGGCCAGCACACCTTTTATCAGGCAGCTCAGTTAATCCAGGTGGCAGTTCCAGGGGCCTTCCACATCCCAAAGGTGCCGAGTTGGCTGGACCATCCTCAATCCCAAGGAAGAAGTTATTGAAGTGGTTGGTGGTGGTTAAAAATCGTCTCTACCATAATGGGAAAGTCCGGAGATGAATTAAAGGCACGTCGATTCACCCACAGAGCTATCAGAAGTCTGATTGCGTTCGCCATTGGTGCACGATTATTCAAAGATTGCAGCTGTAGATTGTTAGAAGCCATGCAGACGCAATGTGTTTAATGCGATGTCTCAGTTTTGTCATTGTTGTTGTTTAGAGTATATGTAGGCATTTTCGCCATTTTTTTATCTATCGATGGTAGAGCGAAGCTCCCGACTGTAAAGTTTTAACAACCATTTTGGTTTCCTGGTTATGCCTCTGTGTTTGAGATTTCTTGTTTTATGACAAGAAGTTCTCCTTTTCCATCTATGTTTCGTCTCATGCCGGAGAGTTCACGATCGAATGATTCGCGTGAATTGTTGCGGGGGACGAAGTTGAATATTTTCCCCGGAATTGAACGACAACGATCAACTGATTCTGAAGGTGCACTAGATATCAGAACTTGAGGATTGATACTGTGCACCTGGCGAATCCATTGTGACGAATCCACTGTGGCGAACCTGTTGGATTAGTTGTGGCTTCCAGCGGCAGACACATGCGGTCCCATCCACAACTGCCTCTGGCTGCAACTGAAGAAAATCCGGAGGTGATTCTCAAAAAAGGAAAGGCCCCTCAAGGAGAAAGATTCACCTCTGAATCAGGTATTTCTTGACCTCCTTCCGTAAAAACTCCGTTTTCTTATTCTCAGCTTCCTAGTCATCCTTCCTCTGAGGTTTCCCGTTTTCTGAATTTTGGGAGTGTTCCTACTGAGTTTTCTCCTCCTGGTCTAGTATTAGAGGGAGAGATTCTTGTCACTCCCCCCTCTCTTGAAGTTGTGCCTCAGTTAAGACCTCAGGCCTCAGAAGGTTTCACTACCCCTCCTTTTATTGCTACTATTGCACAGAAAGAAGCATCTACACATTCAGGTCCCTTAGCCTTATCTCTGTTTTCCCCGTCGTCTCCTTCGAGAGCCTCTTTTCCGACATCTCCCGTTCACACTCCTTCTCCTCCTAGTTTTCCTCCACCTAATATCCCCATGGCTGGTGCTAATCCCCCTCCGAACATAATGGATGACATAGTCACTGCTAGGTATGCTCCTTTAGTCATACCCCATCCTATGAATCCTCTCCCTGCTGGAGACTATTTGAAATACATGCCTAATTTCGCAGGAGAAGGAGACATAACTGCAGAAGAGCACTCGGCTGCTTTCTACAGTTATGAAGACAAATTAAACATTGAGAATGAAGATGTCTAGATGAGAGTCTTCATCCAGAGCCTGAATGGCGAGGTTAGGAAATGGTTTAGAGGACTGGTCCCCGAATCTATTGCTGGAATTGAAGCTCTGGATAGTGTTTTCCTGAGGCAATGGGGAGACAGAAAGGATTATATGTATTACATGAAATATTTTGGGGCTCTGAAGAAAATGGATGGAGAGTCTGTCTCTGACTTCTCCAAAAGATTCAATAAAATGTATAACAAGATTCCTGCAGAGATAAAACCCTCAGAAGCCTCTGCCCAAATTTCCTATTCTAGTGCATTTGACCCTGATTTTTGTCTTTTATTAAGAGAAAGAAGAGCCACCTCCTTAGCTCAAATGCAAGATGAAACTATAGAAGTGGAATCCAACATATTAGCAGCTGATAGACTGAGGAACAAGTCCGATGGAGACAGAAGAAAGAGAAAATCAGAAGCCTCAACTTCCGGCCCATCACTGGCCCACCCTCAAGTGAATGAACTGACCCAGATGATGAAGCTTCTGTCTGAAGAGATGGAGAGGCTAAAGGTGGAAAGGAATCAAATGAACAAGGGCCCTCAGAGCACCGAGAACAAAGGGGGTTTCAGAAGGCCAAATAATATTTCTCCCCCAACTATGCACAGAGAGAGAGGAAGAGATAGGGATGACCAAAGAATTCAGGCTCCGTTTCAGAACAATTTTGTGGCCAATGAAGAAGAAGGGGAAACAGACGAGCCTGAGCCTAAAATCCACTTAGAAGTCACTCCTCCTTTCCCTCATCTGACTCAATCAGCATATGAGGAGTCTCTCATGAACAATCAACTAAATGAATTAAGCAAAGGAGACAAGGTCGGTGATGGCCGAGGCAGGTATAACCTGAGGTCCAACAAAAGGACAACAACGCCTGATATCCCTGAGCAGTCCACCAGAGCAGAGAAACCTGCTAATGAAGTAGCAGACAGTCACAGAGGTAAGAAGGCTCAACTCCTCCCTCCCATTGTCCACAATCATGTTCCTGAAATAAGAGAAATTCCAAAGCTTACCTCTTCTTTTAATTTTGATCATGAGATTCAAAAGATCAGAATCCCTGTGCCCCTCACTGAGCTAATCAGACATGAAGTATTTAAAAAGCGTTTCTCTAAACTTTTGAAATCTGAAGCCTCATGTCCTTCTACAAACTTCATAAACCTCCAAGATCAAAAGACAATAGTTGTCCTAAGACCCATGGTAGAAGATAGAGATGACTCATCTCCCCCTTTCTACACATCCCTGAACATACATGATAAAGTGCTACACAACTGCTTAATGGATTCAGGGGCATCTCACAACCTCATGCCCAAAACCGTCATGGAAGAGCTAGGACTAGAAGTCACCCGAGCCTATCATGACCTCTATTCTTTTGACTCCAGAAGAGTTCAGTGTTTGGGAGTCATCAAAGACCTGGTAGTTTCCTTGTTTCAATTTCCCATGAAGAGTATGGTCATGAATATCGTGGTAGCTGATGTTCCCCCCAAGTTTGGCATGATGTTGTCAAGATCTTGGATTAAGATACTTGGAGGGATGTTATAGATGGATCTTACATATACCACCATCCCAGTCTTTGGAGGGGAACATAGGAGATTGTACATAGAAGCTCAGCTAGCCTACATAGTCAGTGATGAAGCGAACCCCACCAATCACCCCATCTTTGCACTTGACACTGGCTTGGGGTCTAGCTTGTTACAGGTCACTGAGACTCCTGAGGCCCCCTTGCAAATCTGAAAACAACCCATTCTCAATCAGGAGATGCCTCCTCCAACCACCTCTGTTTAAAATATGTTCTTTGATGGAGCTTCTTCCAGTATGGGTGCAGGTGCCGGGGTAGTATTCGTGTCCCCTTGTTAAGAGACCATATCTCTGTCATACAAGCTGGAATTTGAAGTCACCAACAATGTGGCAGAGTATGAAGCTTTGGTTCTGGGGTTAAGAGAGGCAAAAGAAATGGGAATAAGGGAGATGGCTGTGTTTGGAGATGCAGAATTGATCATCCAGCAGGTAAAAAATGTTTATCAGGCTAAGCATCCTCGACTCAAGAATTACAGAAACATGGTATGGGACCTAGTTGATAATTTCTTCTTGGCTTTTAACATCTCTTTCATTCCAAGGGAAGGAAATGCTCCAACCAATTTTTTAGCTTTCACAGCTAGTTTGTTTGAGGTTCCCACGCTGCCCACTGTCAGATCCAATATAGAAATAAAATATAGACCCTCGATACCAGACAATGTCAGACATTGGAGGGTATTTGAATATGATCAGGAGATCGAAAAGTTTCTTCAATCCATTGATGACTTTTCTGCATTACACATAGATGAGGATCCTGACATTGAGGGAGCACCTGACCATCACCTTGGAGAGTTTTTGAATAAAATTGCTGACCACCAGATTATTCAGCTGCCAAGCAATCACATACCGAAAGGACTAATCCCATTAGAAAGGTTGTTCGACAGGAACGATGTGG
Organism: Picea engelmannii; assembly: GCA_009831015.1. Classification (NCBI taxonomy): domain Eukaryota; kingdom Viridiplantae; phylum Streptophyta; class Pinopsida; order Pinales; family Pinaceae; genus Picea; species Picea engelmannii. Next base: position 1,601,074 of record ML777268.1, read on the forward strand.
CAGTAAAAGGAAGAGTTTCAGGTGACGAGGCTGACACAGCTGAGTGCAACATAGGCACACCAGAGGAGCCTAAGTTTGTCAGATTGTCAAAGATTTTGACCGAGGAGCAGAGGGTCGAATATACTGAGTTGTTGAGGGAGTTTGTTGATGTATTCGTATGGACCTACAGAGACCTCAAAACATATGACACATCTTTCATTGAGCACAAGATCCCACTGAAAGAAGAGGCTAGGCCATTCAAGCAGAAGTTGAGACAGATAAATCCCATGCTGCTACCTATCATGGAAAAGGAAATGAAGAAGCTGCTAGATGCCCAAATCATTGTCCCCTTGAGATATTCCGACTGGGTGGCCAATTTGGTTCCAGTAAGAAAGAAAAACTGCGAAATCAGACTCTGTGTTGATTTCAGAAACCTGAACAGGAGCTTAAGGAAAGATAGTTATTCCCTTCCCAACATGGAGCACATATTGCAGAAGGTCACCGGTGTTTCCAGAATATCCATGATTGATGGTTTCTTTGGGTACAATAAGATATCATTCATGCCTGAGGACCGAGAAAAAATAGCCTTCACCACTCCTTGGGGCACATTCATGTATGCCAAAATGCCTTTTGGGTTGATGAATGTAGGAGCCATGTTTCAGTGAGCCATGGACATAGCCTTCATCGGGGAGAAAGATAATTTTGTGGTGATCTACCTAGATGACATAACAGTCTTCTCCAAGACTGATAAAGAGCACCTCTTCCACTTGAAGAAGGTTTTCCTGAAGTGTCGGAGGTATGGTCTATCTTTAAACCCCAAGAAATCATTGTTTGCTATGAAGGAGGGGAAGCTATTGGGCCATATAGTATCATCAGAGGGGGTGAGAATTGATCCTAACAGGGTGGAAGCGATTCAGACCCTGTCACTTCCCAGATCTAAGAAAGAGGTTCAGGAATTTTTGGGGAGGATTAACTTTCTGAGGAGATTCGTCTCAAATTTTGCCGAATTAGTAAAGAACATCACAGCCATGCTCAGGACCACTAAACCCAGGGAATCCTTTATCCAAATAAAGAAGGCATTGACTGAGGCACCTATGCTAATCGGTCCCGATTATTCCAAAGATTTTCTGATATTTTCTTTCGCCTCCTGTGATACAATAGCTACAGTTCTGTTGCAGAAAAATGATCAAGGGAAAGAGCAGCCCATTGCTTTCTACAGCAAGGCATTGAGAGACGCAGAAATCTGATATGAGATCATGGAGAAGCAGGCCTATGCCCTGGTGAAGTCTCTTAAAGATTTCAGAGTCTATGTATTGCACTCAAAAATCACTGCATATGTCCCCTCAACCTCTGTGAAGGACATTCTTATACAACCTGACATAGATGGGAGGAGAGGTAAATGGATCGCTAAGATCCTAGAGTTTGATCTGGAGATTAAGCCCACCAAGTTGATAAAGGGGCAGGGTTTGGCCAAGTTGTTGGCTGAATCCAACTGCAAGGCCCTGGGAATTAAATTCATCAATAAGCAAGCTGAGCCGTCCAACAAGCAGTTCCAGGGTACCCTATCACTAGCATCATGCCCCTGGTACAAGGATATATTGTATTTTCTGCAAGATTTAAAGCCCCCTGATGGGTTGGAAAAAAGTAAGGCCAAAGATTTAAAGCTCAAAGAGGTCAGATATTGCCTCATTGACCAAGCCCTGTACTGGAATGACCCTCTAGGGGTATTACTAAGGTGTCTAGACCCGCAACAAGCCCAGAAGGTTATGTTCGATTTTCATAGCGGTCTCTGCGGAGGTCATCATTTCTAGAAGACCACAGCTCACAAGATCCTCCGAGATGGGTATTACTGGCCCACTTTATTCCCTGATGTCTGCAGAGAAATTAGAGCTTGCATCAAGTGCCAAAAGTTTTCAGGAAAGCAACAACTCAAATCTCTGCCATTAAAGCCGGTAGTAGTCTCAGCACCCTTTCAGCAGTGGGGATTGGACTTCATTGGAGAAATTCATCTTCCCTCAAGTGGCCAACATAGATGGATTCTGACTGCAACCGACTATTTCACCAAATGGATAGAAGCTGTCCCCACCAGAAGCACTTCTCACAAAGTGATTATCATCTTCCTTGAAGATATCGTAGCTAGATTTGGCTGCCCTAGCAAAATTCTCACTGACAATGCCTCCCCCTTTCGGTCTGAGCCTCTGGTCAAGTTCTGCGAACAGTTTGGGATTTCACTGCTTCACTCTACTCCCTATTATCCTCAAGGAAACGGACTGGCAGAGTCTTCCAACAAAAGCCTGATCAAACTCATTAAGAAATTGTTGGAATATAATAAAAGAGCCTGGGACTCAAAGCTCAAATTTTCTCTTTGGGCTGATCGAGTGACAACAAAGAAATCTCTAGGCATCTCACCTTTCCAACTTGTCTACGAAATAGAGGTCGTTTTCCCCACTCAGCTCGCCTTATCTGTGGCAAATTTCCTCCAGAAATTTGAAGGAGAACTTAACCATGTGGTCAGAAGGATTCATCAGATGGTGGAAGTGCAGCAGATCAGAGAACAGGTCATGAACAGGGCCTACAATCATCAGCAGAAGATCAAGCAGGCTTTTGATAGGAAGAGAAAAAAGAAAGAATTCGAGCAGGGTAATCTGGTGCTCAAGTGGGATGCACCCAGATAGGAAAAGGGCAAACACAGTAAATTTGATGCCCTCTGGTTCGGGCCTTTCAAGAAACTTGAATTATTTTCAAATAACACTTACAGGTTGCAGGATCTGGAAGGCAAAGAAGTTTTCAATGGCCCAGTAAATGGGCGTTTCTTAAAAAAATGTTTTTTGTGAGCCACAGTCGACTCTTTTTGGTTTTATTTTGTAAATATTGTTTTTTGTTTTCAGCCTAATAAATGACTTCATAGCCCAACAGAAAGGCACTGAATCTGCAAAAGTGTTCTTAGAGCATCATAGGGATGAATCTATCCCCCATGGAGCCAAATGTTGGCGATATTTCTGGTATAGGGGTAAAATGCAAAAAGAATGGGTTAAAAACCCACTTGTCCTAAAGTTCAGAACGCAAGAGCGCCTGTGGTAAATGGCAAGTGGATCTGGATGGAAGAGATCAACGCGCCCAGATCAACGGCCTACAGGCGTTTTTGGATCCCCCCCCGCCTTTCTACCTTTAAGAGGAGGGAGGGGGTCCGGAATCCAGGGCGCATCTGTTTGACGACTGAGATCGAGGCACCTAGATCAACGACACGCGAGGCGATTCCAGACCCCCCCTGCCTTACTACCTTTAAGCAGAGGGGGGGGGTCCAGAATCGGGCATGCATCTTCCCGACGGCTGAGATCAACGCGCCTGGATCAACGACGCTCAGAAGATCCCGTCCTTCTCAGCTGCTCTGTTCTTAACCAGTGTGGGCCCTCCTTTTCTTCATGTATCCTTCTGTGCCACCTGCCTTCTTCCTGGCCGTGCAATGAGGCTCGCACCCTTTAACCCCTTCCTCATCCTCAGACATTTGTCCATCTCCCCCCCCTCCTGGTCCGTGTGGTCCTTCTCCCATTTCATCATCCACTGATTGACTGCTATGTGTCCCTCTCTTTCCACGTCAGTCTCTCGTTAAAAGAAAGCCCATCACATCTCGTCTCCTCCCCCCTCCCCCCCTTCGACTGTGTCTTCCACCATGTGTTTTCCTCTGTCATTCCTCTCACGCCTTGTGACTTCATACCATGCCCTCATGAGGTTGGTGCCACCACTCCTATTATGCGCCTTATCCTTTGCGCTGGCCAGCACGCCTTTTATCGGGTAGCTCAGTTAATCCAGGTGGCAGTGCCAGGGGCCTTCCACGTCCCAAAGGTGATGAGTTGGCCGGACCATCCTCAATCCCAAGGAAGTAGTTATTGAAGTGGTTGGTGGTGGTTAGACATCGTCTCCGCCATAATGGGAAAGTCCGGCGATGAATTAAAGGCACGTCGATTCGCCCACGGAGCTGTCAGAAGTTCGATTGCGTCTGCCGCTGGTGCACGATTATTCAAAGATTGCAGCTACAGATTGTTAGAAGCCATGCAGACGCAATGTGTTTAATGCGATGTCTCAGTTTTGTCACTGTTGTTGTTTTGAGTATATGTAGGCATTTTCTCCATTTTTTTATCTATCGATGGTAGAGCGAAGCTCCCGACTGTAAAGTTTTAACAACCATTCTGGTTTCTTGGTTATGCCTCTGTGTTTGAGATTTCTTGTTTTATGACAAGCAGTTCTCCTTTTCCATCTATGTTTCATCTCATGCCGGAGAGTTCATGATCGAATGATTCACGTGAATTGTTGCAGTTATGTTATGATAAAGGATTTGTTGTGACATTATTGTATTCTCTGGTCTTCTGTGTGTGAATGTAAAAGGATCTTGCGTTCGAACACTTTCCTCTCCAGTCTGTTATAAACCTGATGTTTATGATAGACCCCCGCACTCTCCTTATGCAAGTCTCCCCCCTGCTCACCTTTATTCCAACTCACTGTTTGAAGTTTATCAAGACCTCACTCGTTCATGCATACCTGGCCTAGTTTAAGAGTTGAAACAACATTGTTCTGAGTTTTCTTCCATTTGATCACCCCTTTAAAACAAATCGTGACATTAATCTGATGGGCATCAGGCTCAGCTCCTGCAAGCAATCCAGGAGTGACTTCTGACGCCAACACTCCTGAACCCGAGGCCCTTCCAACACCTCCCTGGTTCTTAAACGACTTATCTGAGGATTCACCCCCCAATCCCCCCAACTCTCCCACTCATTCCCCTATGGAAATTTTACACCCAACTACCACGGGTACCTCTCAGTACTTCAATATATGGTTTATTTCGAGTGAACCCTCACCATCTCCTAACATTGTTCCCCCTTCTTCTTCACTAGGGGGCAACCACACAAACACCATCACCAATATCACCCCTCATGACCCCTTATATTCCCATCACTTCCAATGCGATGAATAAATACTCGAAGAATTAAACCACCCAGATCTCCCTTGGGATGTGCTGCACCACCGCACACTCTTCTCTCCACATGAAGCCTCCATACCTCCTAACCAAAACCCCATTTACGCGGTCGAAACCAAGTATTTTATCCCATCAGGGCCTATCAACTGGTTCAAAAACCCCATTCCTGCCCCTGATGATTTTGAAGAAGGCAACATGGCCAACATTTCCCCAACCATTAAAATTGAAATTTCCATTAAAAATGACATCGTCGAGGAAATCACCATTGGAGCTTCTTGCACTCCTCAGGAAATCACCACATATAAATCCCTCTTCCAAGAATATCAGGATATTTTTGCCTGGCCCTACACAGAAATGCCTGGCCTCGATCCCTCTATCGTCGAACATCGCATCAACACCTAGCCCGACATTACACCAGTTCGTCAAAAACAACAACCGCTACACCCATCCAAAGATGCGACCATCAAAGATGAAATTGACAAATTACTCACTGTTGGGTTCATTTACCCCATCGCCTATACCTCATGGGTTTCCAACCCTATACCCATTAACAAAAAATAGGGCACTATCCGCGTTTGCACAGACTTTCGCGATCTCAATCACGCATGTCCCAAAGACAACTTTCCAACGCCTTTCATTGATCAAACTATCGACGACTACGCAGGCCACGAGGCTCTATCCTTTATGGACGGTTTCTCTGGTTATAATCAAATTCAAATTCACCCCACCGATTAGTATAAAACCACATTCACTATCCCTTGGGGTACTTTTTCATATCGTGTCATGCCTTTTGGCTTAAAAATGATGGCACAACTTTCCAGTGGGCTATGACATACATCTTTCACGATCTGGCTCATATCATCCTCACCTACTTGGATGACCTCACAGCTCGATCCAAGAAACGCACCCAGCATCTTGATGATTTACGAATCATCTTTCAAAGGTGTCGTCGGTACAACATCCACTTGAATCCTCTCAAGTGCGTGTTCTGTGTCACCATAGGGCGCCTCCTCGGCTTTATTATTTCCCAAAGCGGTATTACTGTGGACCCCCTTAAAGTCCAAGCTATCACCGAAATTCCACCTCCTCGGAATTTACGTCAACTTCAGAGCCTACAGGGCAAAGGTAACTTTCTTAGATGCTTTGTCCCATATTACGCCATATGCGCACATGGTTTCCTTTGCTTACTACATCACGACATCCCATTTCACTGGGACGATCATGCCCAATAGTCATTTGACGATCTTAAAACAACAGTTTCAAATGCACCTCTAATTAGTGCACCTGACTACAATCGCGACTATATCCTCTACGTATCAGCATCAACTGTATCAGTAGCCGATGTTCTCGTCCAACTAGGTGATGAAAATCATGAGCATGTCATTTATTATGTTAGTAAAAACCTCTCAGGGCCACCCTTGAAGTATAAACACGAAGATAAACTTGCTCTTGCATTCGTCCTCGCAGTCCAGAAACTGCGGCACTACATTTTTCTTCGCACAACAAAGGTCGTCGCAGATTCCAACCCTATGTAGTACTTTCTCAGTCGTCGAAAAGTTAACGACAAATTTTCTCGATGGATCGTTATCCTTCAAGAGTATGACCTTGAGTTCTCAACACCTAAGAGTAAGAAGGCCCTCATTCTCCCCGATCTTGTCACGACCCTCCCCTCTGACACCACCAGTACCCTCATCAACACTAACTTTCCCGATGAACATCTCTTTTACATCACTTCAGATGATCCTTGGTATGACGACCTCCTCATCTACCTCTGAACTCAAAAGTTTGATAACCACCTTTCACGAGATGATCATCATCGTATTAGACATCAGGCCCCTCGCTACCTCCTCATCGGAGATATCCTATACCGACGGGGAGTCGACACCATTCTTCGTCGATGCTTGACTATTGACGAGGCCGATAGAGTCTTAAACGACTGCCACAACGATGCATGTGGGGGCCATCTTTCGGGCATATCCACTGCTCAGAATATTATCTGAGCTGATTACTTTTGGCCTACCTTGTTTCATGATTTCATTCACATCGTGAAATGATGTGAGAAATGTCAGCTCTACGCCAATAAAGCCCGAGCTCCCCCCACTCTTCTTCATCCCGTCATCACTGCCAACCCTTTTTGTAAATGGGGCATTGACTTCATGACTTGTAATCCCCCCTCCAACAATGGTCATAAATACATTTTTGTCGCCATTGATTACTTCACCAAATGGGCAGAAGCTATGCCCACCTTCAACAACACCACTCACACTGCAGTGCATTTTTTCTTTAACCACATCATATCCCGCTTTGGAGTACCACTCTAACTCATTTCTGATCATGGGAAACACTTCAAAAATGAGATCTTCATCGAACTCTCATCTCGGTTAGGGTTCTCTCACTAGTTTGCCTCACCATATTACCCTCATTCTAACGGACAGGTCGAAGGAGTTAACAAAATCCTCAAGACCATGTTACAACGCATGGTTAATAAACATAAAACCAATTGGCATCATATGTTATTTTCCACGCTATGGGATTACCGTACAGCGGTGAAAATAACTACTGGTTTCACACCATTTCATCTAGTCCATGGGGTTGAGGCCACTCTTCCCATCGAGTGAGAAATTCCCACCTTACACACCGCAATTGAGTTATTAGCCGACACTGCTCTTACAGAACAATGAGGCAGCTAAAAAATGATCCAGGGCTACCTTTGATCGCCATGTCAACCTTCGCTCATTTCGCGAAGGCGACCTCGTCCTGGCTTACGATATCTCTCATGATACCTTTGGCCATGGAAAATTCGAGTCACTTTGGCATGGCCCATACATTATCCAACATTGCCTCACCAAAGGCGCATACATCCTAGCCTCCCCCAAAGGCCTCTTTCTCAAAGAACCCATCAACGGGTTGTATCTCAAGAAATTTTACGCTTAAACGTAGTCATTCTACTTTAGGTTATTTATTTTATAGCATTTTTAATCTTTTTTGCCTCCCTCATGTCTAAACTATCTTTTTTTCTATTGACAGATGCTTCCTCCACTAGCCTCCCACATCGGTTACGCTGACAGCACCAGCCGTTGGACACAAAATCTCGCTTCAGTTGCTTGGGCTCTCTACACCCCCTCACATGAAATGCTCCATTCGAGCGGCATATGTTTGGGTTCAACAACCAAAAACCAAGCCGAATACACTGCCGTCATTGGCCTCCTGGCCAATGCCTAGCATCATCATATTCGTCACCTTAGCGTCTTCCTCGACTCTCAACTAGTCGTACTCCAGCTCAACAATGTGTACTGCGTCCCTGATCCTTACCTCTTTTGCAAATACCTGCAGGTTAGACTTTTATCTCGACATTTTGATTCCATTACATTTACACATATTCCAAGACAATTGAATCAAATTACGGATAACCTAGCTAATATTGTGTTAGACTGGCATATATCACATCAAGCTACCTCTATACATACATAAACATATAACACAAACTGTCATCACATATATAGATTAGACATCATCAAAACATTAACAAAACACATGTAAACACCACATCGATCTCACAATTTTATACTCATGTATATATCAAAAGGTCCACAGTGTCATCCAACTGTTTACATACAAAAATACAACTATCCGCAGGCCAATGAAGCACCTTTGTACAAAATGGGCTCACCAGCCTATATACAAAAATATATATATACATCAATGCATAGAGCACCACTCACGGTGCCTCTAGAGCACCATTGCCTGCTCCTCCCTCAGGCGGTGGTGGACCACCACCACCTTCCCCAGGTGGTGGTGGTCCAGCCCCTACCGGCCCCTCCTGCCCCGACAACAGTCATTCGATTGTCATCGCAGCAGCCACTGCTTCTCGTTGTACTATGGCCCGCCATGGAGGCGGTACCCTCACACACTGCTCCAGGAATCCCTCATCCTGGATGTGAGACCATATGCCCTCAGGCACATCTTGTAACACCGCCTCCAAACGACGGCGTATGTCCTCAAAATCCACTATGGCAGCCGCCGAAGGAGCGTGTGATGGCCCAACACCAGGGTCATCAAACCAGCGTCTCCTCGCTGCCCTCTTTGGCTCAGCTAGTCGCACTGCGGCGTCCTCACACTGACGTCTCTCTCCCCGCAGCAGTCTCTCTAGATCCTGACGAGCCGACGCTCTCTACAACTCCACCTCGTGCCCACGAGGTGCCACATCTGCACATGAAAACAAACAATAGATAGTATCAACATCTATATCATATACATATGGAATGCTATCTCAAAAAATACAAACACATACACATCAACATCATCCACATACCTCGGCGGTCAAACACCTCCCCTAGAGGTAGCACCATGTCCAGATCATCTCGGAAGTCAACCCCAACATAGGGGTACCGCAGTATCACCTGTGGCATCTGCCGCCATACCTGTGCCGCCTCTGTAGTGAAGAAGTGGCCACCCTCACCACCACCATGTCAAAGCAACACGGTCGACCACCGCCTCAGCCGCGGCTCTCATGCCCCAGGTGCACCCAATAGAATCCTAGGGCACAACATCGACACCCTCTCCAGAAACCAAGCCACGAAGATGGACCTGAAGGAAAAATCCCCCGTATCCATAGAACGACAGTGGTCTAGCTACCCCACCATCCTCGAGTGCAGTGTAAGCCCCCAGGAAAAATGCTTGCCCACCAACACCCTCCCCATCACCATCAGCTGGCCACCGCTGATCCGCTGTGTCGCCAGTGACCCATACACTCTCACAATCATCGCTGCTATGCAACGATGAGCTAGGGCATCCATCACCCCGATACTCACAACTGTGTCGGACATATAGTTCGGCCCCGAACAATATCTTCGGCCCACCATTGCGAGCAGTGTATCCCTGGAGAGCACCGGCTCCGTCAGTAGGGGCGTTCCCTGAAATGGGAGCCCAGTCAGAAAATACACGTCCTCCATCGCAGTGAAGGGAATATGCTCTCCCTGCACTATGAAGTAGTGCAGGTCTGGACTCCACATCCAGATAAGAAACTGCAGGAGATACTCCTGTGCCCGTATAAAGGGGCACTCAAAGAACTTTAGCAGCCCACAGGCTGCCAAAGTCACATGTATGCCTGGCTCCTCAATAGCCACAGCGTCTCGCAGCTGGGATCAATCCCTCTCTCTCCAACCAATCGACATCGTTCACACAACTCACCTGCACAACACAAAACCATCCTAAGTCAACCACATGGACAATCAAAAACATAAAAAAGACACATTTTATACCCGTCAACCTTGCGTCCACGGCGCGGTTATTTCACCCACAGGCGCACAGACATGAGCACCTATACACCCCACAGGCGCGTACCTATTCACTACATAGGCGTGCATGAGTGCACACCTGTTCCTACACAGGAGCGCTTTCAGGCGTGCCTGTTCACCATACAAGTGCGCACAGGTGCGTGCCTGTTCAACCGACAGGCACGGACATGTGAGCACCTGTCCAACCTATAGGCGCGCCCATCGTGTGCACCCTTAATCCCCTTAACCGCACTCCCATACGCGTTTATCCGGTGGATAGGCACGCACGTGTGTGCGCCTATTACCAGATCACCCGTGCATGTGGGGCCCATACCACCTAAACACCTATGTACGGCCCTTCATACAGCCCCTGCCCAAAAAATGAAATCCTAATTCTATGCAGGATGATCAGACCACTAACCTGATGCTCGCGGGTCCTCAATCGGATGCCTCATCCTCCCCGAATCTCACAATCTCCTCTGAATGCTTCTCGTCCAATCACTATAACAGCAAGTACAAATGAAGTGGCAATGTGGGCCCTACAACTATATATAGGTCTTTTTTCCAAACTTCCACTCACCATTCCGGGAGCCCACGGTGTCCATTTCTCGATCTGTCTTTAGCCACGGGATCAACATCCCGTCATCTGCATCACAGCAATCCTTGGGCATTTTTTCATCCTGAGCCCCCGGGACGCCATTTTTTCATACCCTGATTAGGTATGCATGCGCATATTCACACTTATCAAATACATGCTCATATCTTTGATTCTCTTCAGATATTGTTCACGTCGGGTATTTGGTTTTCATGTGTTCAAGTACTTGGTCATCATACATTGGCACAACCCCTTCAAGTATATACTCAACACTGGCATGTAGTCTTTCCCTCTGTATCGCACTTACATTTCCAGTCACACCCTCTGGAATTTACCTCTAGGATCCCCATTCCCAGCTCTGCAGTACCCACACCTCCATTTGCATCTTCGGTACTGTCACCCGGTAGCATTATTATCAACATGAGTTGTCCCATTCATAGCACCTTTTGGCACTTCTGACACTCATGCTATTTTTCAAAACCCTTTAGGGATGGGAGTCTCGATAGTCTTACATCATGTCACAAATAAACCACATACTCCTTCTCCTCATTTTTCTAGCTTTCCCAATGGACTCCCAGATTATCTCTCCATAGTTCTATGGTCGGGCTGCACCTCCACAGTAGCATGAACGCTCCATTTCATCCACAATCTGTCTACCCATCTGCAAATCTCCCTTCATTTCACCTACCTCATACAGAAACCCACCCATGGGGCCCCCACCCTTCATCAGTTCTTTGAGCAAATTATGCCCTACCCGGGCCCACCATATCACACTGGGGCACCTGTTTCTGTATTTGTACACTTCCCCCCAATTATTCATTATTTATTGTAGAAATGCCTTTATTTTCAGTTGTTACATTACCTTTTTTGTCGTCACCTTTGGCGACCTACTTCCCTTTTTGGCCAACAACAACCCATGTCACCCTTGGTTGGAGCACTACTTATCGTCCACCCTTACCGACATCATCCATATCTTCAGAATATCCCACAGGCCACTTACCTCTGCCCTCTGAATTTTTCCACCTTCTCCCGCCTCTGGCACAACTTATCCTAGGTCTTGTCATCCCCCTGACACTCGACCTTGTTAAACGGTTGCGGCCACTTTTTATCTCACGCATACTCCAACCAAGGGAAGTCTTGAGTCTTCCAACATCTTGACTTCGTCCATGTACCTCCTCCACTTCATCACCTCACCTAGTAGATTTCACGAAGCCATTTGCTTCTAGGAGTCGCGCCCCCCTTTTTGTCGACATCAACATAGTTTTCCAGAAGGGCGACAGTATCTTGATTCTCACTATCCACTCAATGAGAGATCTCGGATGACACAGGGTGAAATACCATTGCTCCCTACTATCGTTGACCCCCATAACATTCGACGCCAACACTTTCTCATGTTACGGTGGGTCTTACTTTGTGACTATTGCAGTTAGTTCTTTTATATTTTTCGAAGACCTCTGAACTTGGCTAGGCTATCACTGCCCACATAATCAGTGATACTCATTATCAAGATCACTACCTACTATTCAGAGTATGTTCATCCACATAATTGTCTCCTGCCTTTATCATGACCTCCCTCGAGGGCACTGCAGTTGTCTACACCAACACTTCATTCATCTTTTTTGGAGTTACATGACAC
>ML777269.1:13421-80739 GCA_009831015.1 Picea engelmannii
ATCAACTCATTGGAGTAGTGTGAATATATTTTCTCATTCTTCCATATTGAATCTCTCTTCTTTTCTTGATAAGGTTTGTTTATACTTGCTTTAGCTAGACCTCCTGTGTAGGTTTCCATGAAAGACTGAGATGGTATCAAAGCTATGTTGCTTGGAGCAATCCAGAAAAGCCAAAGAATAAGGAAAATCAAGGTTTTGACGAGCTAAATATGTGGTCGTACCTTTCAACATTTATTCCCCCCAAAATATTATGTTTTGGAGGAAACAACCCACATGAAATGTAAATCGGCCCATTTTGGAAGTGGGTTTTCAACCGTTTGGCGAGATTCCTCATTGTTTCCTCAGAAAGAAAGCCACAAGATAGCCTCATGAAATTGATACAAATCTGTGGCCATACCTTTCTACATTCATTTCTCCCAAAATATTAAGTTTTGGAGGAAATGACTCGCGTTGGAAGTAAATCGACCCATTTTGGAATTTGCTTTTCAACCGTTTGGAAAGATTCCTCACCATTTTCTTAGAAAGTAAGTCGCAAGATCATCTCTTCAAACTGATATGAATTTTCACTTAAAGTGTCATTTCTGTCGTGATTTTTTAATTTTTCACTTGCAGATTGAGAGTAAATTTGTAGGGGTTCTTAGAAACAGTGGGAGAGATGGATATGACAACTATTATATAGTCAAACTTGGTTGTAATCCTCACACCATACAATTATTTTGATTAGAGTCCCAAGGCGACATTCCAACTCAAAAGAATCCCAAGGCGACAGAAACAAAACCTACATCAACGATTGAGAAGATGAGATGGGTGAACCGTAAGGATGAGGCCACATGACTACTTCTTGATTTAATCTCCACTGATTTTTGGTTTCATGTTTCTGCATGAAAGAATCCAAACGAGATCTGGACCACCCTGAAAGGACTCTTTGGAAAGCAGGATGAGATGTGAGGTCATATGCTTGAGGTAGAGTTGAATACCTTAGACCTCAAAAGTTTTAATAATATACAAGATTTTTTTACTAAATTTAAATATTTTCTATTGAGCTTGGGTGAATGTGGTATTGATAAGTCTACACAAGAGAAACAACTTATTCTAACAATCTTGGCCAAGTTAGGACCAAAATACATTGTATATGTCTCCAATTTCCATTCTGGCAGATGTATTTTTGGAACAAATTGGAAAATGCCTACGTTGGCTCAATTCATTGAGTCTCTTACAAAAGAGCAGACAAAACTCATACATATGGGCCTCATGAAAGATCCCAAAGCACATGAACTCACCATGCATGATGGAAAAGGGTCATCCAAACATAACAGGAAGGAGGGATATTCCAAACCCTTCAACGATTCTTCAGGTTCTAAAGACTCTTCAGATTCGAAGAAGAAGAAGAAGGGAAAGCAGTGCAGTTACTGCAATAAACTGAATCATAAATAATCCACATGCATGATGAAACATATCGATCTTATGGCACAGACACTTCAACAAAACAACCTTGGAAACTTCATTCTAGAGGGAGTCAAGAAGCGGAAGGAAGAATATCCTTCTCCTAAGAAAGGTAATCATCATGCTTTGGTTGCAATTAATTCCTCATTTGATTCATGGATTATAGATTCTGGTGCATCCCATCATATGGCAACAAAAGATGACTTTTTCTCTTCTTTGAGTCCTTCGTCAAGATCCCCTATTCTCATGGGGGATGACACTCCAGTAGCAGTAGCAGGAGAAGGTATAGTGGAACTCCACAATGGAAGTTTTGAGAATGTTTTACATGTTCCAAATATTTCCATGAATCTTCTCTTAGTTTATCAGATCACTCAGAAAGGTAAAAAGGTTGAATTTACATCAAATTCAGTTTCAATAATTGACATGCATGACAATTCCATCATTGCAATTGGTGAGGTGGATCACAATTCAAATTTGTATAAATTCATTAAGTTTTCTGACGTTGACTCCTCTATTCTACTTAAACATAAGGAAAGTAATTTGCATGCACCTCCAGTGCAACATGCATATACTCTTTTTCTTCCATCAGTTTCAGACATCAGAGATGATTCCATACACTTAGATTCTGTACATGGAAATAAGTAGGTAGTACAACTAGACAAGAAGCCAATGCTGAAGCTTCAACAGATGCCCAAGAAGGCACAAACCAAACTTCAGGCAGCAGGAAACCTTGTAGGGAATCCATTGGATTCGAGCATTACTCGATCTCAACATGAGGAGCCTTCTCATGTACATTTAGCTTCAAAACCTGCGATGCCCATGCATTGTTATATGGTTCAATCTACTGATCCACAAAACTACAATAGGATTGTGGGAAATCCATTATGGAAAGAAACCATGCAGAAGGAGTATGACTCACTCCTACAGAACCAGACTTGGAATCTGATTCCACGTCCACCAGAAAGGAATATTTTCAGGTGCAGATGGGTCCATAGGATCAAGAGGTACAAGGCCTGACATGTTTCCAAAGGACTTCATCAGATCCATTCATATTTCTACATCTTCACAAAGACTTTCAGTGAGCAGAAGTTTCAGTGTTAATTAGTTTCATTGTACATGAGTACCTAAAATGGCATAGTAGTTGGGACTCTTTTTTTACTCCATAGTGATGTTCAGGGGGGGTGTTGGAGAAATTTCTATTTTCGACACACTAGTTCAGTGGGAGTTAACTGAATAGTTCTATTTTAGACTTTCTATTGTTACCATCACTATTATGCATGCATGCATTCCTAAGGAAAGCTAACTTCTTGATTTCTTTTCTTAATTAAAGAATGTTCTTCCCTATATATGAGTGTATTCCACTCATTCATCATATCATATTGATCATGATCTATGTATCAATCATCAACTCATTGGAGTAGTGTGAATATATTTTTTCATTCTTCCATATTGAATCTCTCTTCTTTTCTTGATAAGATTTGTTTGTACTTGCTTTAGCTAGATCTCATGTGCAGGTTTCCATGAAACACTGACAGGAGTGACAAAACTTTCTCCTTCCAATCCAAAACCAAGAGGAGAAATATCAACAGGGACACTCCCAAACTTTAAACTTCAGGAAACTCCAACAGACAATATAATAGGAAAATGAGAAGAAGATATCAAAGTTTCTACAAGAGGATAATGAAAATCATCAAAAATAATTGGTTCAACAATAGAACTAATTTCTCGAAGGGCCCTTCCCTTTCTGATAATTTTCTCAGGGTCAGCTTCAGGTGTTTATAGAGGTATCTATGGAGTAGACCTCGTGTGTTTTCCTCTAGAATCCACAGCTGAAACAATGGATTTTCCAGTGGATTTGCATCAATGGAGTCGTTAGGCGCACAATAGAAATCTTCAATTTACTGAGCTCTGATGCACCTTCAGAACTAGTAATATTTGTCGTTCAATCCCAGGGAAAATATTCAATTCTTCCCCGTCAACGGTGCCATAAATGTTAGCACTAGAAGTCACCTATGGATTGCGGTAGAGGTAAGCCCAGTACCAATTAGTTTTATGTCACAATGAATAAATTTAAGGGTGGTCTAATGGACGCAATATCAAGATTATAGCACTTTAAATTAGAAAAAATGGGCTAGCATGCATAAGCAGATGAGGTCTTGATCTAACTTTAGTCAGTAAGTTGTAGTAAAGGGTGAGTAGGGGGAAGAACTAGTGAGGAAATGTAGAGGTATACTATGGACGTCGGGTATTCCAATATCCTACAGAGGAAAATCTTTGAATACAAGATCTTCTTGAACCCAAAAGTTTAGGAAATTGAAAACGTCATAACAATATCACAATCAAACATACATTACAATACAATCACACAATCGACTGGATCACCCATGCCCGATTCTTCAATATCAGAAGAAAAATAGATGATAGGAAAGTTAACTGTCATTAAACAAGAAGTCTCAAGTGGCGATCCATAACCAAAGAACCAGAGGCTTCATTAAAACTTTACAATACGGGAGCTTAGATCAACCATCGACCTTAACAAAATATCAAAATTGAGTATTTATACTGAGAAAAGTTGCCACCACCAAAAATGTGACCTGGACACTACAATAAAATTTTTGTGTCTGCATCTTCTTCTGTCAGTCTGCACTTACATTCTTCTGTCAGACGTGATCTCAGACCAATATGGGATTTGCAGGGGAATCTATTGACATGGGAACTTTCAGCTAACATTCTACCTACATGGACGTCTTTCCATGCTTTCCATTAATGGGGTGAGACGAGGTTTCAACCACCTCCCCCATTTCCATTAACTACCTGCATTGGGATCAGGATGGAGACTGACACTCATGAATGCTCCAAGAGATGTCCACTACTCCTCCCAATTGATCTCGGCATCTTGAAACCATGCAGATCCTCAACTGAGACCAAGATAGGCGCTTCGATCCTTTGCACGGCTCCATTCTCTTGCCCCATGTGACTGTGGGCTTTGACCTCATGCTTATTCATATGAAATATTGGGATTTCGCATTTTGGGATTTTTCACTCCCCTTGATTTCAAGTATCTCGTTGTTCATTCCCACGAAATGGCCCATCTGGATCAACGGTTGGATTTTCTTTGATCTTGATGGCTAGGATAATTTCCTCAAACAAAATTAGATGCCTGCTGCTTGATAAGCGCTTTCCATTTCTTTATGACTCTGCTTCCATATGACTGTGGGTTGTGATCATGGGTCTGATTCCTAGGCATTTCAGGATTTCTTGTCTCACGAGTTCGCATTGTATTTTCATGCTGAAACCTTTGAGTCACGAAATCGCAATTGCTTGAATCGGGTGACATGCATCTCTTTACATCGAACGACCCAGATCATTTTGACATTTTGAGACCTCGGACCATCGACACTTCTCACCTAAGCCTTCCAAAAATACTTTCTCCATGGATCCTGCACCACGTGTCCTTCTGGAATAGACGACCTAGATAATTTTGTGACTTCGCGTTTCGCGAGTCCTCATGACTCTTCCCTTTGACTTCTCCATTCTGTGAGTTAGCAAAATGTTAATCTTGCACTGCGGGTCCTTCCCAGGATCAACGGCTAGGATGGCCTCGCGATTTCAAAACTCTATCTGACACTATACTTCGTGTAACTCTGTGATCCCGATCGCCCGATGGTCATTGATCTGATCTGCCTAGTGGATCTACGACATTGAAATTTGATCTTGCTCGCTCTCTTGATTTGAGTCCATATCAGACCGCTCTAAGTGTTGCGCTTGCACTTATGGCTATGACCTATATAAACAAATACTTGGATGATTGGATGAGGGCTACAGAATGAAAAAGGATCAGCAACAGAGATCAGGAGAAAGAAGCGATCAACCTCATAGAAAACATAAAGGCTTAGGGCCGACACCTCTCAGGCAGACCAATTAATAAAACTATAAGTCAAAATAAAAAACCTTACGTTTGGGTCTGCAAAAGGAGGAGAAACAGGAAAAAATATAGACTTAGGTAGAAACCACAAACCCCTAAGGCTTTGACAAGTTTATGTGATAATAATAGGACTGCAAGAGATTTAATCAGAGGTTCCATACTTCTTCACCTGACCTAGGATCATGCTTAAAATATTTGAAATCTATGTTTCCCATGTTAGGTATTTCTCTTCATGTCATTTAACTATGTCATGCAAATCGAAAAAATCTTCTGGTGGACCAAACTATGGTAGGTCAATATTCCTCATTTCCCAATTCATTTTCTCCCAAATTTTCTCACATTCTCCCCATCTTTCCTGCATTTTCCGCTGAGGTTCCTGGACCATGCTTACCCATTTTTCAACATCCTTCCTTATTCGGGCGATGTTGTTATTCATCAACACTCAAATGCCACGTTCTTTTGTATATCGACCCTTCTGCACTTCATTGATGTAGTCTATCCATTCTAAGGATTAATGTTCATTTTCATACCATCGTTGCATGTCTTTATAGGTTTCCATCATTATGAGGGTATCTTCTTGGAAATATTCTATGCAAACAGTGAAAAGGTATCTCTCCCTTGTGAATTGCAGATACATCTCTCGGAACTCACTCTTCAGGAGTACCACTGCCTGTGTTGAATTATGGTAATATCCTGCTTGATGTTGCAGATGGTCTAGTTATTTATTCATGTCGGATACCTCCCTTTCATCCCATTTTTCCCTATATAAATTAGCATCAGTTATGGCCATAACTACTCTGATTAGCTCAATCATCTTAACACTTTCTGTATCAAACAATGTTTCCTTTGTGGTTATGAAAAGCATGCTATTGAGTGCGATATTTATTTTCTTGATTTTTCTTCTCATCAAAGCTTTATTTTACTATCATAAGCAATCGTCTGTATATCGGAGACTTCATCTACTGGTTCAGGAATCTGTTGATCTCCCCGGGACAGAGTACTACATAGGCTTCCTTCTGTATAGAGATGTTCCATGGCAGGTCCTTTTAATTCCTTAGTAGCGAAGGTTTCTGTATTCTCTAGTGATTTTCCCTTTTGTTTGTCCTCATTGGATCACAGAGTCTTTGTCCTAGCTGGGGAAGTAGGTGAAGGATTGAAATTAGCTAGGAGTTCGGTCATTGAGATGCCAATTTTTGGCTCCCCTGTTCCTTCTTCTTGTTCACCTACATCCAAGCCATTATTATCACTGCCACCCTGAGGATTTGTTCTCGGTTGATTTGGAAAAATAGTGTCAAGAGTGTCCCTAGCCTCATGGTCTCCTTCCTGGGGTTTAGGATTAAAACATCAGAAGTTGGAGCAAATGTTTTCCATGACTCCTCCTCTTGTGTGATTGGTACCGAGGTTATGCATAAAGCTTCTAAACCTTCCTTGCATAATGGTATGGTAACAAATTTCTCCAAAAATGAGATGGTATGGGACATGAATGGGGAGTAGGTGTGGTGTTCCAGTAGCCCCGAACACTCTGATATAGGTGTTGGTTTCTTCAAAATACCAGTGGCCTACTTTTGAAATCATCTTTTTGGCTGCCACTGAAATCCTTGGGAATTATTTTCTAAATATGATGAAGTGAACTCAAGATATGAACTCATCGCTTATCAGGGCATAAAATTTCTTGTACCTATTCTCCCATAGAATTATGAAATAAACATGCATGGGTAAATCAACAACCTGCCATCTTAAATTAATACCTGCGAAAACATTCATTGCATAGATCACGTCCAACAAGTACAATGTCATGTGGAAAGTTGGTGTCTCTCCATCCTTTGGTGTCTGGTCTTGTAGGATGTTGGTTCTTAACTATTTGGAAATGATGGATCCCCAGTTGAAACTTTTTCTGAAGATTGCCACAGTATATTCCAAGGGCATCCACACTTATGAAAACTTAGAGCAATATTTTTGCACATATAATCGACAGATTAAATCCATTAAATACATATACAACTCTTTGAGGTTTACCATTCTATACGAGTCATTTATCCTATTTATGAAATTCTTATCTTCCTTCCATCATAAGGCCAGTAACCTACTGGTGTCATGGAACTCATAAAATATGACCACAAAGTATGTATTTAGCCTTTCCTCTAGGTCTCTGAGCTTGTAGTATTTTTGGACCTCTACTAGAAGAAAGACACCCACACATTCACCATGTTCATTATTGACTGTGCATTTTGTCGCATTTGTGTGGTCAATCATCCATCCTAGGGTTTCAATGTAGGTAAAAATTGGTGTCTGGCAAGCCACCATATGTAGACATGATTTCCTGACATTTGGGAAAACCTGGTTATCCAACATCCTGACGTTTGAGTCACTATGGGGTATAAAATTTGGGTAATCCTCGTGGTTGATTTTGTTAAACAATTATCCTCAGTGTGGGATCATTACTTTTGATCCAGTGCTCACCTCTATGTCTTTGAATGCTAGAGTTTGGGTAAAATTCTTTTTGGTAGCAGTGCAGATAAATGATTATGTCTTTGAGACAAAATCAAGCTCCCTTACACTATCTGGTGTAGACCCTTCGCCGACCTTCGGTTCTTTGATTTTGTGCATTCTTGGTGAGTGCTTGGTCATTGGACTCCTTCGAGGAATTTTCCTGCCTTAACAAGTGATATCGATGCAATCATAAGTGTAGAAATGATAAAGACAATGCTTACCTCTTCCTAGCAATATATTAACCAAATTTTACTGGTAATAAAAGTCAGAGAGTGGGATGTAGCCTCCTTGATGCCTTTTTCTCACTTCTTCATCTACTTTTGGATATAAGTGATTTGTGAACAAAATTCCATGCTTGGGAATAAATATTGCAAATTTAAATAGGAAGCATACCTACCTTGTCGCGTCAAGTCTTAAATTCAGGAGTGTAAATGTGGTCTGCACAATCTATCATAGAATATGCACCATGCTTAGTATTAAATGAAACTTTGGTTGGAAACACAGGAGTAGATTATTTCATAGTTCAACGGAGAATTCAAATTTCAATGGTAGGCCAACACATGGGATCATGGTGTAGGTTGAAAGAAAATTCAATTTGTGTATCCAAACGCAAAATTTTGTCTCGTCTCAATCGAAGGTGTCCCATCGAATTACCAAGCCTTTTCACATTTACAAGAAACTAGCATAATTAGTATTGGGGATATGGAAGGATCGTAGAACAACTAGTGATGTTGGCTTTGATGGGTAAAAGGTTTGAAATAAAATGAGTAGTTCAGTGTTCTAGCAATCGGTCGATAGTTAATGAGTGTATCGACGTCGACGGGTTATCTTTGACGTTATTTCGTTGTTGCCTCTAGGAAAAAATTCTGATGCTAACCCAGAACTACCCCATGATGTTGACATGGAGGTGATGATGTGGAAATCTATATATGACACGGGGGACATCAAAATATGATGTGCATAATGCCTAAGAAATACGAACTGTATACGCGGAAAACACATGGCGATTGATTTGACCTCTGGGGCGTGAGGAGTGTTTCTTTTCGGCGTCGGGGATTTTCTTTTTGACATAGGTTAACATTTCATTTCCCCTCTCCATCAATGCCGATGATATATCGACAATCGACGATCAACAATTGTGGTTTCCTATGTCGACGATTTAAACTTTCTAATTTGTCGATGTCGATGGTATATCGACAATTTTTAGAAAAAATTTCATAGGCCAGAATCAACGATCTATGTGCCCTTCCTCCCATTTCTCCGATGTTGATGGTGCATTGACGATTGATGATTATCGTTTTTATGTGGGCATTTTGCCTCTCGGATTTCACCGATATCGATGATAGGCACATGGCTCAAATTTTTAGTTGTGTGCACTTAGTCTAAATGCAAAGTTTACTTAGAGAAAAGGTGAATATGTTCAATAATTCCAAACCAAACCGAATGTGATCGATGATAAAACATAACAACACATAAACCCATTGATCCCTACACAACTAACTAAATTCAGAAAAGACAAAGTGGTACCCGAAAGGAAAATTCAGAAAAAACGTTTAGGGTGTGTTGAGTGCTCAACAGGTGGGTCTCCATATGTGCAAGTGGAYACTATTGGTCAAGTTTTCTATCGGTACTGAATGTCTACAACCTGAGGGCCTTGAGACATCATCTCCTTAGTTGTCCCACAAAATGGGGATAACATTTGGCTCCTACTTGGGGACATGTGCTTGTCGTAGAGTGCATGAGAACCRCAACATCTCCTAGTAGACTCGTGCCTACACTAAAACAAAAAAAAGTAAAATCTAGGGTGGCTCTATCACCCTTCATCCATATATGTAAAACAAAAATGAGAACTAACCTAGAAAAGAAAATTTTAGCATTGTTTCAAAATTTTCTAAACTAAACATGAAATCAATATGCAAGAAGAGCAATATGAAATACATAATTCATATAAACTAAAATGAGCAATCAAGATGCAAAGGAAAGGAAAGAAAGATGACCTTCCTACTGAGCTAGGGCCTGGGCCCTGAACAAGTCAAGTGATCCAAACATAAGGCCAGAGAAGAGATCCATCCACTAGTAATGGCATCTTTATCCCATCCAAAACTGTCAAGTAATACTTTTCTTTATCAAACTTATTCTTGACAATGTAAGGGTCAAGCCATGAGTTGTCATCCTTTTGGTCACAGTTGGGCTTTCCCTTCTTCTTGTACCACATGAGAAAAATACTTCCTTAATTGTAGTTGATGTAAGGTATATTCTCAATGTATGGATAATAAGTAAGTCTTGTGTTGACTATTCTTTTGATGCATTATTCATGTTCTTTGTCCTTATTATCTTCTTTCTTCAATATTTGGATAGACTTTGGTTCCTTCCCTTGGAAATTCCCAAATTTTTCTTTGTACTCATTCGTCCTTGGGAGTAGCTTTTTTATGCAGTCCTCTTGCATGAAAGGTAAAACTTTTGGATCATACTCAATGGTTTCTGGAACCTCATCAAACTCACACTCACTTGTATAATTTGGACCGTTGGGGTCCATCACATGTTTTTCAGCCCACTCTCGACTATATAATATATCAAAGTTTCCATCCCCCAAGGGAATGTGTGCATGGGTAAAATACATGCTAAGGAAACCTCCATGAGTAGCATACCAAATCCTTGAAAAGAGAATCCCCCAAGCATTTGGGACATCGATCACTACTATTTTCATAAGGAGGTTGATATGAAAAAAATCAATCAGGAAGACTTCAAGGTTCTCACACATTACATAAAACTTGACCCTTTTAGAATCAATTCCACACACATTTCCATATGGTTGGGTAGTATTCAATCCAAGTTGTTCCATCACCTTTAAATACATGACATTTTCTAAGGCTCCAAAATCCAACATACAATTGTTTAATTGGAGGGAATTCATGCTCAAAGAAATATAAAATGGAGGGTTACTATCCCTTTGTCGATCAAAAGACATGGTGTTCAAAATGATTGGAGGATCCTCCTTCTCAGTTGGTACCTGTAATCGTTTCAATATTTCCCTCCTCACAAAAGGAATTTTTCACATCTCTGGTATAAGGACCATCATATTCAAATTCCCAAACCTAGCTGCAACATATATGATCAACTGAATCTCATCTTTTGTAGGAGATAGATTTGGAAACAACTCATGTACTAGAGGTGGAGGAGGTGAAACCACCTTCTCTGTGGATGGAGGAGGTGAAACCACCTTCTCTGTGGATGGAGGAGGAGTATAATTCTGTGATGGAGGGGTTGAATCTTTATTTCGTCTATTGTATGTCAAATATTCCCTCTTCCTTAGTTCCTTCCTTTGATCGTCTGTCAATTGGTTCAAGGCCCGAAGTCTCCCCTGTCTTTCCCCTTGTATTCTATCTTCTTCAATCTATTCTAGTGTGACTTCTTCATCTTGGAAATTATAGATCATATCCATGAAGTTCATATTGTTAGAAGAATCTTCATCAAATTTGCGACACTCATCTTCTCTATGAGGCTCTTAGCATGCAGAACACCACAGTGTCTTCTCTGTGTTAACCATTCAAACTGGGTTCGATGTGTCATGGGCCTTTTCCTCTTGTTGAGACATTGGTTTCCAACCTGTGGAATCGTTTTGCTGAGCTCTAGGGGAAAATTTATTTCTCTCCATAGTGGTTAATCAAACCATGATCTGATTATGTGCTTGGATAAATAGAGTATTCATTTGATCTATCATCCGAGTCAAGAGGAAAATTGAATCATGAGCACTGCTACCAAAAGCTTTCGTCTTTATCTCTGCCTTGACACAAGGGTACTGAAAAGGATCAACCTTTGAGTCAATGATATTTTCTTAAATCTTTGCACTGTACTCTGTGGCTTGTGCCAACGTAGTGGGCTTCTTGTCCTTCAAAAAGAGATGAAATTTCCCATCAAATGAAATCATATAAAGGAGAAGAATAGTTTCATCTGTATGGAGTAGATCTGTTGATATTTGAATAAACAACTTGTCAAACCTATTGTCAAATTCACTCAATGTCTCATTCTCCTTCTTTTTAATCCAATTGAACTAAACTAGAATCATTACATTGTATTTCTTCATTGTCCATATTTTCTTGAAAAACTTAGTGAAGTCTTCATAAGATGCGATGCGATTATCAGGTAAGCCTTTGAACCACCTTTAAGCATATTTGATTAATGAAGAGAATAGTAGCCTTATTTCCACATCCTCATGTTCCACTTCTGCATTTTCCATATCTCGACACATGGGATAGAGATGATCATCAACAATGACCATATTGTTTCTTGGAAAATTTGGCAACCATTTATTATACTCTTTCGACATTGTATTAGGGTATCTAGAGATGGTGGCAATGTTAAGAGGTTTGTAAATTTCCTTTTCCCAAGGGTGATCCATTGGAGCAAGGGGAAGGGTATCATGGAAAAGGGTTTTGACAACGGGAGACTTGAGGGGAGTATTTCTTCGGTAAGTTTTAGAAGGTTTGAACCTCCCTGGGGGAAAAAGTATTAAGGGAAGGAGGGTTCTAGGAAGTGGAGTCACCATATGAGCTTTAAGAAGAGGTCATCAAAGGTGGAAAGGGAAATTCCTTTAGGTGGAGTCACCAGAAAATCTAGGGAAACTTCCTCATGGTAGAGTTGTTAGGGTTTGGAAGAGGATTCAAAATCCTCCCTAGAAATGGTACCAAAATGTTATTTCACAATTTGTAGGTTGGGAAAATCCCGACCCAACCACCAAATGGAGACAACTTAGTCAACACCTACCCATTGTCATCTTAGGCAGGTATTCCCGTCATTTTAGAGATGAGAGAATCACGTAAAGGGAGTAATCTTGGTGACCCTAGGGGGAAATTAGATGGAAAGTGGAATGATGGAAGTGTATCCCCCATAGGTAAAGATACTAAGCATTTAAAGGGATTGATAAATATTCTTGGTGGTAGCTAAAAGTTGTCAAGAGATAAGAGTAACTATAAGGAGTGATGTACCTACTTGAGACAGAAGAACAAGTCAAATATATGCATATAATATTAGGTGGAAAAGAAAGTTAAAATTCCTATCCCTAATTTCATAACTAAACAAAAGTATATATCAGAAACAAAAATATAGTAATAGCTGCAAAATAAATTTGCTTGAAGCTTAGTGAAAAGTACAAGAGACAAGCTATCAAATGACTAGTTTAGCTCAAGAAGACAACATAAAAGTTTGGCAGCAATGTAAGGTTGTTATAAACAGGTTCTTCAGAAGTAATTATCATCCTTATGGATGTAACAAACAATTTATTACATCAAAGAAATCATATGTCAAAACTTGCCAACAATCCACCCAAAAAGTGTGCTAGCCTTAGTAGATTAATGTGGCAAACTTTTAGCAACTTTCAACAGTTGAGTAGTGAGTTATAAATGAAAGAGAGTTAGGGTTTCTACAACCCCAATTGTTGTAGATAAAAACTTTATAACAGCAGAAAGAATTACTAAGAAGATTGAGACGCTCTAGTGGCTCAATCAAGAAC
Source organism: Picea engelmannii (assembly GCA_009831015.1). NCBI lineage: Eukaryota > Viridiplantae > Streptophyta > Pinopsida > Pinales > Pinaceae > Picea > Picea engelmannii. The sequence goes on from ML777269.1 coordinate 26,789, forward strand.
ATAAAACATAGAATTGATTCCAAGTTAGACAATCTCAAAAGAGTGAAATTTCACGTTTACCGAGGAAAGTATTTTATATCTGCAATGAAAAAATCAGATTAGTGCATTTAATATTTGGGTTAATAGAGTATTTAAATAGAAGTTGGATCAACAAGATCTGTATGGGTGTAAATACTCTTACTCCCTAGGGTATGCTAATCCAACTAGGGTAAAGTCTAGGAGGGTATACACACTCGTATTCCTCCCAGCAACCCTTGCAAAAATGACTTGTAAAATTTGCAAATTAAATGCAGCTTAGTGGAGGGTGTATCCAACATACTCCTCCTAGGTTTTAAGCCAAAAATAACCAAGAAAGAGAAATAAATAACTAACAATGCATATTTTTCCTTACCAATTCCAAGAAAGAGAGATATTAAAACCTAGTTCACCAAGCAATTTACCATCCAATAGACAGAGAGCAAGCCTCCAAGAGGTGCACTCCACCTTATCTCATCCAATTACCAAGAGATAACACCAAAAAGAATTTTCACAAGATATAAACACCATATATCCTCAATCATAGAGAAACGTTTAGTGAAGTACTTCTCACAATGGGAGAGTTATGTTATGAAATGAGATTCAAATGAACTCTATTTATACAAAATGTCTAAAACAAAGTTTGTACACATAATTTAGGGTAAACACAAAATAAGGGGGCAAAAACCCTTATTTTCCCCTTTAAAAAAATAATAATATTTAATTTTTACTTTTCACATGAAAGAAAAATCCTAAGTAAGACGTTACGCCTCTAGGGAGACGTTTTGACACTTTTCCAAGTCGTTGGTGTGAAAGGTGGAGGTTATTGGGGCATCTAGAGCCTCCTATTCATGCACCAATGATCCAAGAGGATATTCACAGTCGACACATTTTCACTCAACTTCAAATACTTCCAACATTGTCCAGTCAACAAAGATCTCACACTGATCTTTCCGAGGCATTTCAAATGAAGTCAATTGGACTTCACATGCTAGAGATATGTCTTGTTGATATTTAGGGAAAAATTGGCATTTGTAAAATGTTTAATACATGAGATAGGGTTCTCATAATTATGTGTTTTTCATTATTTAAAATGGATTATTTGGTGCAAAGCCATGTTGGCTTTCAATCCTTAGTCTCAAGGAGAGTCCTAAGGAGAGTTGAGATCTCCATGGATGGTTGAGAGATATTCTCAAACCAATCCCTTGAGATATGCCAAGATCCTAATTTAGGGGATATTGAGAGATTTTGTCTCCATGAAAATCTTGATGTGGTTGAGATGGAGATGTTATATAAACCCTTCTTGGGGTCAAGAAAAGGAGAGGGAGAAAATCAAAGAGCTTGTGGAAATATTATTGAGATCTTATTGATTCAAAGGATGTCTTTGTAAAGGAGAAACAAGTTGTAGGCTTGTTTATGTAGCCATTTTGAATCAGAATTAATAAAGAAAATCCATGGGATTCATGAATCTAGAGACATAGCCAGGGGGTCTGGTGAACTCCATTATCATATTGTTATCAATGTTGTATGTGTGATTTTGATGCATTCTCACTTGGTTAAGTAGAGTTTTATTTGCATAAACATGCACAATAGTTTTGAAAATTTGATGCTTTCATGTTAATGTATTCATTAATGAGGCATGGTTAATTAAACAAATTTCCCTTATTCACATGCAATTTCGTTAGTAAAAGATCTTATTTTGAAAATTTGGATGTAAGAAGATTCTCACCAAGTTTTCGGATCAAGTGGTATTAGAGTAGGTCTGACCAATTTTGCAGATTGTGAATATCACCATGGGCAAAGAAGCGAAGAAAGAAGAAAGACTCCAAGAATTAGAAGAGATAAATCAAGCATTCAAGCTGAAAATGCATAGTTGATGACACTTTTGCAGGTTGCAGAGGAAGAGAAGCAAGATATTCAAGAGAGGTCTCTGCTTCATGGAAAAGTCCTTAAAAGAATTATTGAAGAATTGCAACTTGAATTGCAAACTAAGGATGATCTCTTGGCTAAGTTACAACTTGGTGAATGAAGTTACAGCTTGGTGAACGAATGGAAGACAAAGAGCCTTCTAATGTGGATGCACAAACTCAAACTAAGGTATGCGTTGAGAGTATTTCTTCATGTTCTCTTTCATATTAGTATGATAATAATGTTGGCATGAAGCTTCTCACTAAAATGGGGCACAAAGGAGGTGGACTTGGCATTAATAGCCAAGGAGTCACTCAACCATTACAGGTGGTACAAAGACCACCATTTGCAGGTTTGGGTTATGGCAAGATAGAGATTGGAGAGTGCTCAAAGATTGCTAAAGAAAGAGACACTTCTACATCATTAGATTTCAATAAAGGAGACAAAACATCTATTCCTCATCAAATATGCAACAAAGACGAACCAGGAAGATATAAAAGTCATTCAAATATTTTTCTTGAATATAAGAAAAACGATTTATGCATTAGATCTTATAACCATGATGTAGCCAAGCATCAAACAAAGAAGGTTTGGTTTAAGAAGACAGATGTGTCCACGGGAAGTGAGACAAAGCAAAAACCACACCTTCCAATTCATCCCATCACGAATGGACAGTTGAATGGAAAGCGAGGAATTTTTGCAGTTACTGCAAAATCAATGGCCATTGGGAGAAGAAGTGCTAGAAATTACATCCCAAAATTCGCCACAAACCAAGAAGCAGACAGATTGTGAAAGAGATCATGAAGAAGGAGGCTCTTTCAACAATTGTAAAAGAACGAATACATGAAGAAAGTGCTTGGTGTCGGTTGGATAAGTAGTTGATGATATTTCTACAAACAATAATTCTATTGTTTTCCAAGTTTCCAATTTACATGGGGACAAATATCCTCCTTAATGAAGAAAATGGTCAAAAAAAAAAAAATTGTCTCGAATTTTGGAACTAACTATGCCAAATCGAAGAGCTCGTCGAGACGATTCCAAAGACGCTTGAATCATGTGAGTTTAGATGGAAAAATTTTGCATGTTTGGAATAGAAGGAAAATACTCCAAAGAAACCAAGCAGGTCCCCAAAGAAAGGTAATGTGAGGCCAACAAAACAAGTGAATGCAACTTAGGCAGATCGAGCTATCAAGCGAAGTGGCCATCATGTAGCGTTCAACATTAATAAATATTTGTGGTGTCTAGTGGTTTTCTAGTTCCTCCGGATATATCATGATGACACTTGTAGAGCTACTAGTGGCGTTGGGGCCTCTTTGTTCATCATCAACTTGCTTCCTTCAGCTCGTGGAGATGATGAGACGTTGTAGTGGAAACATGCACACGCCACTTTCTATGGAGGAGTCTATGCTTATGGAACATTTGGAGGAGCATGTGGATATGGAAATTTATACAGCCAAGGGTATGGAAAACATTGTCGCTCTGAGTACGACGTTGTTTAACGACGGGTTGAGCTCGGAGGGTGCTACGATATTCAATGCAAGGTGAAGGCGGATCCACAGTGGTGCCTCCCAGGCACTTCTGTCATTGTCATGACCACCAAATTATGCCCACCAAACTACGCCAAACCCAACGACAACAGTGGGTGGTGCAACCCACCTCTTAGCCACTTCGACATGGTCATTCCAACTTTTGAGCAGATAGCCTAGACCAAAGGGGGCATCGTACATGTCCGCTTCAGAAGGGTGGAATGTATGAAGAGTAGAGGAATCCGATTCACAATAAATGGAAAACGCTACTTCATAACGGTGATGGTGACGAACTTGGAAGAGCTGGCAACATTACCTCTGTAACGTTGCAACCTTCCAACTCAGACCAGTGGGAAGAACTGGCGCACAATTGGGGACATAATTGGCAGACAGGAAATTCTTAGTTAGTTGGCCAAAGTCTCTCCTTCAGCGTCACCACCAGGGATGGAAAGACGATCATTTCCTCTGACCTAGCTCCGCCTGACTGGCAGTTAGGCCAAAACTTTGAAGGAAATCGTGGATCAAATCTCGATCCTGCTCTGAATTCAGATCTGAATTTGAATTATGTGATGGAGAATGATAACAGTTTTCTTTTGACAGTATCTTAGCAATTATTATCTCTCTGGATAATGCGAACTAAGAAAATCCCAAATAGTATGGGATCGTCGGAGGAAGCACAAACCTAATAATGACATGACAGTCAATCCCAAAAAACAAACACAAGGGGCTACAGGTGGAAGTTTCGTTGTGGTTAACCACTTGTTAAGTAATGGTGGCCAATGTCGAAGGCCCACGAATGTCTATGCACCGATGAAGGATGAGATCGCTATTTATCGAGGAACTGTTAGACAACAGATTTCGAGGGGCAGAAAATCCGTAGAAAGGATAACATCAATGCATGAAGGCTATGGGGTAGAAAATTTGGCAATTCTGTTGCCCCGGCCATGGAGGCCGCGATTTTGAAATTCGTGGCACTCAAATTGAAGCCAAATATTGTGGACATCCTCTACCATATTACGATTTTAATTCAACGTTTGGAGGCTAGATTAATGTTTCTGCACAAGATCCGAGAATTGACCTCGTCGGCCTTCTCCATCAGCTCCCGCAAAACCGAATTCTCAGCATCCTTTTCGGCCTCGACATTATCGTCTACTTCCTCAAGTCGCTGGAAATAATTGTCGTAAATGTACTCGAGACGAAAACCCTTTTCTTCATCGTAAAGCATGATATGACCGTGCAATTTCCATATGCGGTAGCCGGATTCCACTTTCTCCGTTCTGGAAATGCAAATGTGATGTCCTCCGACCTCTACGGACTGGCAGGAATTGGGCTTCAAATTTGTCACCCTTTCCACTTAAAATCATGTGAACGATCATTTTTTTTTCTGCGTTGCTTTTATATACGTTATCATCATCACTATTGCTATCGCCAGATTTGTGAAGTTGCAAAGGAATTGCAATTTGTCAGCATTACATCTCAAAGATATTTTCGAGACAGTTGGCGCTATGGTCGATGAGAAGGACGAGGAAAACGAGATTCTGGGGGGTACCATACGTAGATATTTTGGTTCTGATAGTGACGATGGAGATGGTAGTATAACCCTTCAGATTTGTCATCTCGATATATCAATGGATCGAATTTGATTCCATCTGAGATTGGGGTTTCCTCTCTGTGGCACTGTCCACAATATCCTATCCTGCATTTCATTTTCTGATCTCTCTAATTGGCAGCCTAAAACTTCTTGGAGAAAGGATGATACTATTGCGGCATGTAGGGATGTCACAGGCACTACAATATAGGAACACATGTTTCTCATTTCCTGGGACTGCCAGTAAAGTGCCACAAGGTGGTGAATTGATTGATGGGAAGTCTCCATAAAGCCGAGACTTATTACTCATATTTCTTTAAGCACCGAGACTTGGTTGTTGCAGGTCACACGGGCCATTACATAGCACAAGAATCAAGAGCCAAAGCATATAGCGGACATAAAGCTATGAATTCCAAAATGCCAAGATTTTTATGAAATATGGATCAAAATGTTGTAGTTCCTCTCGACTTATTGCTAGTCGAAAAGACGAGCCATTGGAGAAGACTTTGGACTATTGCTCCATCATTTCCCGTAGTTTGGAGGACTGTATAGTTCATTGTTTAGAGTTCGAATGAAGGCAACGTCCATATGCCAAGCATCAATTTCATCAAGGACACAAGGCACACTAAAATATTTGGTAACGTTGACTATTAAAACTTTTGTTTTTATCATATACCATAGTTTTAAATACTTATATATGCATATTATAGTTTGTGACAACCAAACTATTGTAAAATCAAAACTTGCCATAGTTGGCCAAGTTGCGCACTTTATATATGTTATTACTTTGTAAAGGTTTATGTAACCACTCTTGAGAGAGGAAGAGTGAGAGGCATTTTAATTATGCTTAAAGCCTTGTATTCTCATTTGATTGAGGATTGAGGAAGAGTGAGAGGCATTTTTTATTATGCCTAATCCATTTTGGCAATCTCCGTAAAACTTGTTTATGAGTGTTCTTGATGTAAAATCGTTATGAAGCATTGTAATGAATTTTTAGCCACTCTTGAGTGAGGGGAGTGAGAGGCATTATTTTGCGCATTAAGCCTTAAGTGGCTTCATTTTGTAATCATCATTGTAAAAATTTGATTGAGGCGTTTTTCCTACGCCATTTGGCGATTCATTGTAAACTCGACCAAGAGTGTACTTATAAACCCTTGGCAAGTAAGAAACTTATGCAGGTATCATCAGTTACAGGTTGCAAATTTATGCAGATGTGGGCTTTGACATTTCATCTCTGAAGAACAAGAGGTGAAGGAGACAAGGAATGTGCCTTTCAGAACATTTGCTTGGAAGCAGTTGCAAGTGTTTGAGTTACATTCCAATTCTGAAGTACAGGGAATGAAGACATTTGCATACAGTTAATGATGGATTGCAGGTCAAAGTTGATACTTTTGTAGGTCCAAAAGTTTTTCTCTGTGGGGAGGTGTGATCCAGGAGGATCTTCATAGTCAACACATTTTCAGTCGGCTTCAAATACTGCCAACAGCGTCTAGTCAACAAAGAGCTCACATTGAGCTTTCCGATGCATTTTGAATGAAGTCAATTGGACTTCACATGCTAGAGATATGTCTTGTTGATATTTAGGGGCAAATTGGCATTTGTAAAATGTTTAATACATGAGATAGGGTTCTCGTAATTATGTATTTTTCATTATTTAAAAGGGATTATTTGGTGCAAAGCCATGTTGGATTTCAATCCCTAGTCTCAAGGAGAGTCCTAAGGAGAGTTGATATATTCATGGATGGTTGAGAGATATTCTCAAACCAATCCCTTGAGATATGCCAAGATCCTAATTTAGGGTATCTTGAGAGATTTTATCTCCATGAAAATCTTGATGTGGTTGAGATGGAGATGTTATATAAACCCTTCTTGGGGGTCAAGAAAAGGAGAGGGAGAAAATAAAAGATCTTGTGGAAAGCTTATTGAGATATTATTGATTCAAATGATGTCTTTGTAAAGGAGAAACATGTTATAGGATTGTTTATGTAGCCCCTTTGAAGCAGAATCAATAAATCAGATTCATGGGATTCATGAATCCGGATATGTAGCCAGGGGGTCTAGTGAACTTCGTTATCATATTGTTGTCAATGTTGTATGTGTGATTTTGATGCTTTCAAGTAAATGTATTCATTAATGAGGCATGTTTAATTAAACAAATTTCCCTTATTCACATACAGTTTCGTCAGTAAAAGATCTTATTTTGAAAATTTGGATGTAAGAAGATTCTCACCAAGTTTTTGGATCAGCCAAGGTAGTTTCCTTCAATTCATTCCTTCTATGGTAAAATGATGCCAAGTGTCAATTATTAACAACTCCATCACCACCAAACCCTATCCCTAGGTGACGTCAAGCCCCAAAGAGTGATTCTTTTCCCATTTTAGGCAATTTTTTTGGGTGATAGGGACAAGGTGAGGCCATCCATGATGTATTCTAGGACTCTAAAGGAAAATGTTATGCAATACCCCAAGGGGGAGCCCATGTTGAATTGTAATGATGTCTAATGATATTATAGGTTGGTGATCCAAGTGTTTATAAGTTGGAAGGCTTATGTGCTTTTTAGGCCGGAGAGCCTAGATGCTAAGGCCAACAAAATTTATTTTGTATATGTAATTGTGTAGATAATTAATTAAAAAATACGTCACTATGTGTAGACATACCATAGAGAAAGTGTTATTGGGGAATAATCTCCACTAGGAAGGGAAAGGGTAGGGGGTTGAGAGGCTAGGAAGTAGGGGCTAAGATTGGTGGCTTAACCCAAGGGAATATTATAATGTATTTCCTAAATTATTAAAGTTTGGGAATAAACCATGTTATCCTAACTTCCTTTGGGGAGAGGAAAGAACTCCAAGTGGAGAGGAATGAGCTCCTGGAGAGACAAGTGTCACCCAATATGCACACAAATTTATGTGGGAAATTCCATTGTTGTGGGGGTTAGATTGTCACATCCCTGGCCATCATACCCCTTCCGGGGAAACACAACCTAACTATTGTATCTTTTCTTTTCTGATCTGATACCATTTGGTTACAACCCCAACCTTAATCTACTGGGCTATGCCACACAAAGATACTTGCAAAAACATGATACACATCCATATAAACATAAAAATAAACATTTATCATAGGTATATAAATATAAACATATACAGACAACATATTCTGTTCATACATAGATTAATGTGGAAGCAACAATAACACATATAAATTAATAGTTTTACATTATTCTATCACACAACATAATACATAAATAACAGTAAAATCACACATGAAATAATCACAAGAATAACCCATAAATATACGACATATACATGAAATATTCATCAATATAGCATGTATAAATACACAACACGTAAATGAATAGAGAAATTGGTACTTATATTTTACTTGAAGTACACCAACCACGTGTAGACCTTCCATGAACCTCCCAGCCATAGAACACGTTTCTCATCACTCTCAGTAGTGGGTCATCCCCGAGTTGGGACTAAACTCCATCGGGCAAGGGATTCCTAGGCTTTGCAAGGACAATAGGAAAGTTGCACAGATCAACAAGAAGTATTTCATCCCAGGAGCCATCTCACACTAACAACTTATAACCTCTCATTCCCCACATGCCTGTACCACCCCAAGAAGTGTGCCTCTTCTCTACTCAATATCCCTCGGCTGCCCCACTTCCCTTCCAGGGCTTTAGCAACAGGATGGACAAGAATTATCAAAGCACTATAGCTTTCATTGGGCTCCCTCTGGGAAAATCTCTTCCTCAACAACCTCTCTCACTTGAAGAGAGTTGTTTACAAGCATGAAAATCTACTTCTTCAGTCCATCTTCTAATTCAATTCAAGTAAGGATGATGGCAACAACAAGCTCGATATGGAACAAATTATGGCAACAAGCCACGCTTAGTTAAGGAATTGTGTTGGCAACAACAAAAAACCATTAAGGAATGATACAACTCAGGCAAAGTACAGGTGCATTGTACTTCACAGGAAAAGTACGAGATAGCTCAAGTTCCTGCCGGTTCCAGGGATGCGCCAGTGATGTTGAGGTCGATGATAGAGAGGATGGATCAATGTGTGAATAAGTGGGGAATATGGCAGAATTCCCCGAGTGGAAAGGGTCGTGAGAGTGGAAAGAGCGAGAGAGAAGGAACCCCCAATGAGATGGCTTTCCCAGCTATAAACGACATGCACCTAGGTTGACACATGTCTTCCTAAAGCTGCATGAGATCCACTTAACACTTGTTCCCTTTCCCAAAGAACTTAGGACAATACAAATTATGTCAAACTTATCCTTTTGGAAATAATAATATAATATTATTCCTTTAGAGGTAAGCCCTCTAGCTTAGCCCCTATTCCTAGACACTTAGTCCCTTCCCTTACCCTACCTAGTGGAAGTTCAATCCCCCATAACTCTTTCTTTGTGGTCAGTCTACACACAACGATGTTGTTTATTAATAATATGCATAATTACATATACAAAATCAGGCCCAATGGCCTTAGCCTCTTGGCTCTCCATCCTAATATACACATAAGCCTACCAACTTATAATAACTTGGCTCCCCAACCTATCAAACATGTTTGCAATTCATAATTACAACTGGGGTTCTACTTGAGGATATTACAATCCCCTCCTCTTATTTTTGCACTATCCTTAGTGCAACTTGTTTATGCATACACAATTTAAAATTATTCAAAAATCTCCAAGCTTTATCCATTGGAATCCTGTTATCCACCTGTTGCTCTACTTTCAAGCACCAATTATAGTATTCATACTGCAACTAAAATTCAATTGCTCTATTGCATAAAGCCTCTTCAGGAAGGCATTCAACTCATTGTTCCTTGTTGCATGCTTCAAATAAACCTCATTAAAAACACTGACAGGTTGTAGATGAACGACGTTCAACCCAGCCTTAGATCTTACTATTGATAAACTCTCAACAGGGCTATGACTCCACAGACATAAAAACTCTCCTCATACACTTATTCATTAGGAAGAAACATTAGAACATAGATGCAATATATATATATATACAAACAATTCTAATAACATTATAACTTATATACATGATACACAACATACAATGAATAGAGAATTGATACTTATCTTTTGATTGAGAAGACCTTCCACCCTTGAGCAGGGCTATGACTCCATCGGGCAATGCCTTCCCAAGATAGCCACGGTCCACAATCCATATCAACATGGTCTAGGTCAAGGTACCAAACCTCATCATCACTCCAACCAACGGTCTCTCATTCCCCACATGCCTATCCCACCCTAGCAGTGTACACCTTCACTGTCACACAGTCCATCGACTGCTACACCTCCCTTTGCTTGGGCTTCAACAACAAGCCAAATCAGGAAGTATCAGAGCACCGTGGCTCCAGAAGTTCCAACTTCCCTCAAAGGTCTCCAGGTACCCTCCAAGCCTCAAACCGAGGAACCTATCCCCACAATTCTCCCTTCAGGGCTCCAACCTTCTCTAAGGCAACCTAAGGAGAAGTCTACACACACCCAGATCCACCGGGTATCTATAGGGTAAGATCCACTGTCTCACATCAACATCTTCCCCAAGATACTCTTTGTATTAAACATTCCAACTTTAATCAACATCATCGCATCTTCATCACCCACATCCAGTTATCATGAGAGAACATAAAAGAATTCATTTAGGAACTCAAACTTAGTTCAAAAGGGAATTCAACTTTTCCCCAAAACATGAAATTCTATTTCATAATTCTTCTTGGTTGTTGCCATATCATGATTGCAACCTTCCTTGTGGCTTTCCACAAGCACCAAACTGCATACCATTTTCCTACAAGGCTTCATCTTGCATACTTCCAACAAACTGTCATTATTTTCTGTACATCATAATTCAATTGCAATATGTACAAAACCTTATTTAATGATCTTAGAATTTCCTGCACCTAGAAATTCAATCATAATTACCAAATAATTTAATAAAATAGAATGACTCATCATTCTATGCATATGCTTGTTCTTAATTAATATGTGTAAGTTCATTACTTCTTTTTTTGAACAAGACATTTTTCTGTAGTCAATGCTTATGCAACTACTTGACTTGCAACTTCCTTGTTGCAATGTCTAACAACTCCTGAAATGTCCTCAACTTCATGAGTTAACAACATTTCAGTTGTTAGTAACAATTATTTCCATGCAATAATATATATGCATGTACTTACAAAACACATTCAACAAATGCAATTAAGTATACAATTATATCACTTACTATGCATAAGAGTAATTCTCAATGCATATTTATTCAATGCACCTTGCACTGAATTACAAAATTCTCTTTATCTCAATCATGTATCTCATTATCCATAAGTTGGAAATCTGGCCAACGTGTTGACACATTCTCCACACAGTTCCTATTGTCTTCCCAATTAATTGGATGCCTTCCTTTTTGACCCGAACACTACACCAAGAATATAATTTCACGGTGTTCATTAGTGTTAGCAAAAAGGTTGCAGTCCAAGTTTTATTTAAAGGTAGGAATATTTTAGTACCTTTGTGGCTCATAACCTTTCCATATCCAACCATGCCCTGGTCTCATACATGACTAACTTTCTAGAATTCATTCTTATAACAAGTTCTTATCTTTTATTTCTTTAGTTATTACCCCATAACCAAATTAACATGACATTCTACTATGTAAGTGTGTACATTAAAAAATATAAGAAGCTTTGAATTAATACATGCCTCCAACCTTTACCACATCCAGTGGTATGCATTCAATAATATACTCATGTGATTTTATAAAACAACTTTGGCTGAGGAAATTCTTACCTAAATTCCCTTCACAATTATGAAATAAGAGTAATAAACTCATACCTTTATGACTGCCTTTAATAAATTTTATACTACCTAAATGTATGATGGAAGTAGAAGCTTTCATGCTTCTTTTATCAAACTTATAACCAACACTTCAGCTTTTTGTTGCTTCCTTCCTTATGCAACAACATCACCAACAACACTTGCAACATGCAATAATTATTTCCTTTGGTTTTCCTCAACAAGCCATAACATACTTGCTACCACAGAAATTGCAACAACCTCTTTCTACCTACAAAACTTTTCCTTGCTAATCCCAGAAATCTTCATTTTTTCTTGGATTCCTGGATCTTCTTGTGCTCTCATTGTAGTCACTTTACATGACTATTTTTGTCCTGAGCACTTTCTAGCCAAATCATTCTTGGCTTCCCTTGCATTTCCAGCCAAATCACTCTTGTTTGCCTTTGCATTTCCATCCAAATAATTTTTTTAATTTTTCTTGGATTCCTTTGGATTTACAGCCAAATATTCAGCTGATATTAATTTTCAGCTTTCATTTAGCCTTTGGATCCTTCTATCGCAACTCATACTTGGATGAATTAAAATTCCAAACCAAGTTGTTTTATAGACTTTGGATTCTTCAACATCCAGTTACTCTTCAGGACTGAACTTATTTAGACCTTTCCTGACATAATACTTTAGTACTTGAGGTTTTCTTGTACTCTCCTCTTCTCTTTTCCAACTAGCTTCAAACTTGACTTACCTTTCCAATCTCTAGCATACTGTAAGGATGCACATGTGCCTCATTTGCTAGTTGCATATAATTAACTGAAAGTAGTTCTTTTACCTTACCATCATAGGTTCAAGTGATACCTCCAACCTCTTGGGTTGTCACTCATGGATCTATGTCACTTAAGATGGATTCTTTTCAGACATCGTCTCCTCCACATTCAAAACCATGCATAGAACCATTTTATTCTTCTTGGTTCCTTATTGATTTCTCTTTATAAGTCACTTAACTTTTAAAATATTCTTGACTTGATATCTCCATGCTCTTATGGAAATACCTTCACACCTTTGGAGTGCATCAACAATCCTCTACTATTCTTTCTTTCCTTCCTGGATTATTGTCATGCATTCCTATTATCTTGATATCTACCTCATGATTTCTTCTTCCATTATCTTAGGATGTTCATGGACTTGACTCCATCCAGGAGTTTTTCCTTGTCTACTTTGCATGCTTTCCACCACATATTATGATGATATTATTTTTCAACAGTGCATTATTATTTGTATTTCTTTGATCCATCTCTTGTATGAACAATTATCTATTTCAAGTCATATTCTCTGAGTAACCTTGGATAGTTAACCCCAGTTTCTTTCTTGAAGCAATTGATTTATCCTTTTCTTTGACTGATTATATTAGCACTTGGATTTTCTTGAATAATTATTACTTTCTTCTGTCTTGATCCATCTGATTTTTCAACCTAACATGCATATTCAACTTCTGTCATGCCATATTTGATGACCTTCATGCCTTGCTTCCACTACGCATTTTGTTATCAATAATGAAGGTGTTACCTCCAATCTGTAGGACTGATATTTGGAGATGTCACATCTTATCTCCAACCTCTTTCATATTCCATAAAACCTTCTGATGGGTGTTCTATATGCACTAAAAACATATTAAAACCCTCAATTAAATTGTCAACCCGGGGTAAGTAAACATAGAGTTGTAGCAATACATATGTCAAGGTAGAAGGGTTGGTATTAGTATAGTCTAACTAATGAATGGGTTATCTAAGAACTAATATATTCAAGCAAAGACTATTAATGATCAAACCCTACTAAGAAACTCAAACTATGTACCCTAAGTAACCTTTGAACAAAGGATCAATGGATAGTTCTAAGAAAGAAAATGAAAACCCTACTTAAAGCAAACTAGTTCAATCATAACAATAAGCAAAAGTAAACTATCTACCTAATAAGAAAACTACTTTTAATTAACCTACTCAAATAAACAACTATCCTATGAAAGCAAGTAAATAGACAAGCAACTACCCTATCAAATCAAAATAGACAAGCAAACAACTACCCTATTAAAATAAGTAAACAACTAACTAACCTATGATAACTTCTATAATCAATAAGCAACTAATTAAGCTAAGAAGTAAATTAAATCTATTCTTAAATTAAACTTCACAACTTTTCTAATTCATGAAAGGAAATCTACTAAATTGAAAGCAAGAGGAATTAACAGTTAATCTTTAATCTATGATAAGCAAATTATTCCTTAACCTACCAAAGAAAATTCAAGAGGAATTAACAGTTAATCTTTAATCTATGATAAGCAAATTATTCCTTAACCTACCAAAGAAAAAAGACTATCTATCCTAAAAAAGCAAGGAAACTATCTTCTAATCTAAGAAAGCAAGAAAACTATCTTCTAATCTATGAAAAGTAAGAAAACTATCTTCTAATCTATGAAAACTCAAATATAGTGTTGATGGTTGTGTGAATGTCTTCAATGTCTTATAATATCACAATGGCATTTAACAATGAATGATAATTCAAGAGGGATAAACTCAATATTGACTTCGATAGCAAAGTGAAAAGTGTGAATTAGGCAATCTAGTGAAAACTTAGCCATTATGGAAACAACATCAACTATCCTCCATGTCCATGTGATTATTCAATCATACATTAATCATCAACAATACAAAGATACTATTCTAGTAAATTCAATTGCACTCTATACTACTTAAGCAAACTCATACTACACTAAACTCAATAATTAACTACGAATTAAAATTGCAACCTAGTTCTAAGAAAGAAATTGCATGAAGTAAACTAAACTAGTTCTATTTTGACCATTCAATTTGCAAAAAGAGGAAATACTCATAAACATAAATTAAACACTATTTTAGCATATGACAAGAAATAAAATGAGCAAACTAAATGGAAAATTAAATAAGCAAATCTAAGTAGCAACTAGATAGACAAACTGGAATTCAAATATAAAGGCTAATGACTATCCATCCACTGAAACCCTGTCAAAGAAATCATGAATTAAAAACTATGTTTTTATCATCTATTTCAGCATAAAAGAAAACTTATCTATCATCTACTTATACACGGGGTTAGTATCTAAGATTTCAAGCTTGATTCTACTAACTAAAAATTCATTTCATATTAACAAGATCCTTCATAATAACCTGCAAAACTAAATTAAACCAATTAAATCATAAACAACAATTTATACAATAAAGAAGCAAAATGACAATTCATATACAAAAAATAAATAAAAAGACAACTACACTATTTAATTCAAAAGAAAACTCATTAGATAGTCACCTAGACTACTAGTTCCCCCCCCAACAAGTTGTGGTTACTCTTCAAAGGTGAACCGCAAGCTTCAACAACACGAATTTTTCCATTAAAACTAAAAACGTAGTGTTTACATAGTTCTGGCAAAATGAAAATAGGAAAACAGAGCTAAAATTGTCTTTTTCTCTAACTCACTACTTATTAACTATTGTCTGACCAGTGAGGTGGTATTTATAAGTTTTACAAACTGAGAGGTCGACCACTGGAGGGTTGATCCTCTTCTAAAAACAGTAAATTGCATTTAAGATGCCCTAACTATCGAAATGAGGTGAGCCAATAATCACCCAACATAACAACCCAAATCAAGTTGTCAAGAGTTCAATAGTTGGAGGCCATGAGCATGAGAAAAACCCATGTCTCTGATTCTCCCATCACTGGTTTCCAATACGATAACTGCCAAATCGCCCATCATTTTTGTGTAGGACAGAGTGTCGAATGGAGTACCGGACTAAGTGTCGGAAGAAAAAACAAGTCGTGATTTTGCCCTGTGACATAAAAAACATCAATTAGTCTCCTGGGATCATAAAAGCATACTGATTTAAACTCAAAATCATTGAAAAACATGGATTATCCTTACATGGTGTGGATCATAGTGTTTTGACACAAAATCTCTTCAAAAACTTCTTCAAAACATGAAAACGCATATACACATTCGACAAAAAGGATCTAATTAACGTCATAAAATCAGTCATATCACGGGACCAACACCTTCCTTCCTTATTCCAATTCTTTTCATCCCCATATGAACTTATAGTTCATGCATTATGATGTATCGTAGATGGTTGAATACCTAGAATCCTCTTTCCGAGACCTTTCCAATGAATGCTTCCTTGCTCAATTCTAAGATTTGAGAAGAAAGCTATGATCCTTTAAAACTTGTTCTTTTATCTAATGCAATCCTTGTGAAGTTGATCTCTTTTCTCTGAGCTAATGGATCTTATCTCTTTTCTGGACCCTATCATAAAGTTCCCAGGTATTTAGTACCTCTCTTGATGTAGGTCTGAACCAGACGAAACCCACGGGATTTCTTCTAACCCCTTTTTCCTTCTTTAACATAGTTTTCAGGCACTAGCCCCTTTTCTTCATCCCTCAAATTGCTTGTGACCACGTGCTGTGACCCGATGCTATTAGATAGGTGCTTATCTGGAGCATTGAAACTTCAGGTCTCTAGAGCCTTGGAGGTTTCCCTTTCCACACATCAAAAACATCACAAAAACTTGAACTGGTGAATTTATGCAAGACGATGGTTCTACGATCCACATTCTCTATCAATATCTATGGTGGATAGGAGCTTCAGGACTCCAAGCTTTAGTGGTTTCCAAATCACATCATAAAAATATCCAAGAGTGCTGAATTGGTGAACTCGCGAAGTGGGGTGGATCAATGGTTCACAACTTCCCAACAACCGACGGATGGGATTCATTACGAAACTCCGGCTCTAGGAGTTTTCGAAGCACTACTCTACAGGTATGCCATAGTGTTGGACTGACAAACTCACAAACAAAAAACCAATGGACTGTGCCTTCCCGCTAACTAACGACCATGATCAACTCCAAGACTCCGAGCTTCGGAAGTTCTGGACTGTCCACACACTCAAATATCCTGGAGTACCAAGTCTCCAAACTATGTTATCTTTTGCCACATACCTTCTCCTAATCAATGGTCAATATTAACTCTAGCCTCCAGTATTTTTCGACTCAACGCAACTACAACACAATTCCCCTGGAGTACCAAGTCTCCAAAACTTGGGATCTGGCACCACGCATCCCCTATTATCAATGGTCGAGATATACTTTGGACTTTGGGCCTTCGGAAGTCCTTGACCTCGACTACTTATACCTTAAATAATTTAGAGTTCCAAGTCTCTCGAATACGAGATCTCTTGTCGTGTGCCCCTCCTCGATCAATGGTAAGGATTTACTCCATTGTCTGGAGTTTCGTGAGTCTTCATACTTTAACAATTATTGAACAAGTTTAGATTCTTTGTTTAACCATCAAGGTCCCCACCAACCATACTCGAGGGAAGTGCCACGTGGTAGAATACTAGAAGCTGACACATGGCCCAATCAGGTGGGTGACATGTGTCACATTCTAACTGGCATAATCAATCTTCAAAGGGTACATAACTCACTGACACATGGAATGCATCTTGTGTGTCCATGTAATCTCAGGTGACCTCAACAATTCATGTCACTTCAGGAATTCAGAAGATTTTACACCTTCACACCTCAAATATTCTGAACGCCAAACTCCTGAACTTCTTAACCTTTCGGGGTCCACATAGTACAACTTTCATCAAATAAGGTGGTTACATGTGGTAGACCTAGGAATGTCCACATCACCCTAGGTAACGTCATCTTTCCATGTCATACCCAGCGCTTTGGGACTTCAGGGATTTCCTTCCTTTAAGATTTTATCCAAGCTGTCGAACTATCAAACTGGTCCACATCACCCCTGGTGACATTACTTTAGAGCTTCGGGACTTCAGGAATTTCTTTCCTTTCGCACAACCACAAACCATTATTCCAAAGTGTCAAAACTTTGAACCTTCTTAATCTTTGGACATGTATCCCTTAGAATAGATGATTCATATTGGTTTTGGATTTCATAACCTCAACATTTTTCTCTGCTTATAGCTTTAAAATGGTTAGAGGGGTGAGGTCCAAAGGAATTCGGTGCCTATCCTCCATGAATCTTCTCTCGATCTAAAGGTTGTGGGTGATCTGTCTCTCTCTAAACATATCCAACAACCCAATTTAACTCTGCATCCCAATACCACGTCTGTCATGGTTTATCAAATTGTTATACTCCTGAGCTTCTGAACACAGCCTAAGTGTTCTCTTAGTGCCCTTCTAGTACTCTGTACGACAAATCTCTATGGAATTTTACTCCAAATTCCTCGTTCTTAGCCCATCTAGGTTCAGTGTTGAAATCATGGGATCTAAACTTGAATTTTTTCCATTTCGACAACAATTCCTTTTCGAAACTTTGCTTCAACTTCCACTTACAAGGCCCATCCAGGATTAGTGTTGAAACCATGGCACTGATGCCATTTTTTCACGTTCCTGACCATCATACCCCTACCGGGGAAACACAACCTATCAATTGTATCTTTTCTTTTCAGATCTGATACAATTTGGTGAGAGTCCTGGCCTTAATATACAAGGCTATGTCACACAGAGATATTTCCAGAAACATCATACACATCCATATAAACATAGAAATGAACATTTATCATATGCATATAAATACAAGCATATACAAACAACATATTATGTTCATACATAGATTAATGCGGAAGAAACAATAACACATATACATTAACAGTTGATTTAAATTATGCTATCATAGATCATAATACATAAATAACAGTAAAAGAAAACATGCAGTAATCACATGCAAAACCCATAAATATACGACATATATAGGAAATACTCATCAATATAACATGTATAAATACACAACATGTAAATGAATATAGAAATGGCTACTTATCTTTTACTTGAAGTACACCAACCACGTGCAGACCTTCCACAAACCTCCCAGCCATAGACCACGCTACTCATCACTCTCCACAGTGGGTCACCCCCAAGCTGGGACTAAACTCCACCAAGAAATGGATTCCTAGGCTTGGAAAGGACAACAGGAAAGTCACACATATCAATAGGAAGGATTTCATCCAAGATCCATCTCACACTAATAGCCTATAGCCTATAATTCCCCACATTCATGTCCCACCCCAGGAAGTGTACCCCTTCTATGCTCAACAGTCCCTCGACTACCCCACTTCCCTTACAGGGCTTTAGCAATAGGTTGGACAAGGATTCTCAGAGAACTATTCTTGTCATTGGGCTCCCTCTGGGAAAATCGCTTCCTCAACAATCTCTCTCACCTGGAGAGAGTTTCTTACAGGCTTAACAACCTGCTTCTTCAGTCCACGTGCCTGATAACCAACCTCTTCAAATCCACAGGCCTGACAACCTGCTTCTTTAGTCCAACTCCTAAGTCAATTCAAGTAAGGGTGATGACAACAACAACATCAATATGGAACTGATGATGGAAGCAAGTGATGCTCAGACAAGGAACTATTTTGGAAACAATAGTAAACTGTTAAGGCACAGTATGTCTCAGGAAAAGTACAAGTGCATTGTACTTCACAGGAAAATTACGGGATAACTCAAGTGTATGTCGGTCCCAGGGATGTGCGGGTGATGTTGAGGTCGACAATAGAGAGGATGGATCAGTGCATGAATCAGTGGAGAATATGGCAGATTTCCCTGAGTGGAGAGGGTAGCGAGAGTGGAAAGAGCGAGAGAGAAGGAACCCCCAATGAGCTGGATTTTCCATCTATAAACTGCATGCACCCAGGTTGACACATGTCTTCTTGAAGTTGCATGAGCTCCACTTAACACTCGTTCCCTTTCCCTAGGAACTTAGGACAATACAGATTATGTCAACCTTAGCCTTTTGGAAATAATAATATAATATTATTCCTTTAGAGGTAAGCCCTCTAGATTAGCCCATATTCCTAAACACTTATCCCCTTCCCTTACCCTACCTAGTGGAAGTTCAATTCCCCATAACTCTTTCTTCGTGGTTGTTTTACACGCAACAATGTTTTTTATTAATAATCTGCATAATGAAATATACAAAATTAGGCCCACTGGCCTTAGCCTCTTCTCTCTCCTACCTAATACACACATAAGGCTACCAGCTTATAATAACTCGGTCCACCATCCTATCAAACATGTTTACAATTCATAATTACAATTGGGGTTCTACCTGGGGATATTACATGGATGGGCCATTCTTTCCATATTCCCTCACGATTTCCCTCTCATGATTCTGACCATACTTTCCATCCTTTGTTCCATTCACTCACACACTAAGAAAGCATGTAGCTGGCCAATTCCACCAATGTTGAACCCTTTTCCATCATGAACCTCTTTATTTTGTTGAGTCATCCCTTACCTTACCCGATTTGGCTAATGTGGTTAGCTAGTGGACTTAAGAGCTGGTTTGAACGGTCAATTTTTCAAGCCCATGTGTTGAAGAAGTAGGTTGTCAGGCCCATGAGAAACTCTCTCCAAGTGAGATAGGTTGTTGGGGAAGTGATTTCTCCTAGAGGGAGTCTAGTAGTAGCTACATAACTCTGATAATTCCTGATCCGGCCTATTGTTGAAGCCCTGGAAGGGAAGTGGAGAAGTTGATGGATTGTGGAACAATGAATGTGTATATTCCTGAGGTGGGACAGGCATGTGGGGAATGAGATTCTGTGAGAAGTGGGTGTAAGCAGGCTCCTTGGAGGGAATCCTTCCTATTTCATTGTGCATCTTTCCATAGTCTCAGCCTAGCCTAGGATTTCCTTTACCCTGGGTGAATTTTAATCCCATATTAGGGGTAACCCATTGCTGATAGCTTGGAGCAACATGGTTTAAGGCTAGGAGGTTTGTGGAAGATCTACACGCAGTCGGTGGTCTTCTCATAAAAAGATAAGTACCAATTCTATGTTAATTGTATGTTGTGTATGTTGTACATGTGTTATAATGTTATCAGAATTTTCTGTATATTTTGCATGTATGTGTTTATTGTTGCTTCTGCATGAATATGCGTATGAACAAAATGTCTATCTCTGTTTAAATTTTCATTATATATATATATATATGTGTGTGTGTGTGTGTGTGTGTGTGTGATATCAAACAAAACATGCATAGTCGAGTGGCTTAAGACTATGGTGTGTTACATTTTGGTTTCAAAAAGGTTTTGTTTTGAGTTAGTGGTGTGTCTCTGACGAGGGTGGTCGAGGGACGTTACATTTTGGTATTAGAGCATTAGAGAAGCATTTTTTTAGTTGGTGTGTACCCAACCTAGAGGGTCGGGTACATCACAATTTGGTATCAGAGACCATGTTTTCAGCATTAAACCTCGATGGACCACAAATGTGGAATTTGAAGTAAAAACTCCAGAGGGATTTGATTGTACAATGTTCCAAGAGGGTGTTGGGGGAACACCTTAGCTGTGCTCAGAAGCTCAGGAGGTATATCAGTTCGATAAACCACAACATATGTGGTATTGGTCCACAAAGTGTAAATTTGGGTCATTGGCCCTGTTCAGAAGGAGACAGATCCCTCACAACCATTAGATTTATATTTCCGATAGTTTGGGAGTTGTGGGGTGTTCAACATGAAAATCCTTCGAAGTCCCGTATTGATTCTCAATCTTATATCATTCGGGAGGAGGAGAACCATTGGATTTTCCCATGTGTTTTGGTAGTTCAGAATTTGGGGAAGTCCATTGGAGTTTTGATAATATGTAGATGTAAAATTATCGTTGAAGTCCCAAAGCTACGGGAAGCAGTCGTCGACAGTCGACAGTTCGAGAGTTTTGTAAGTGAATAGATGAGAAGAGATATAACAAAATGTCGAAGTCCTGAAACATCAGAGATGACGTGGACCTATTCAGAAATCGAAAGTTTGGTAGTTTTGCAAAAATGATCAATAAGAAGAATCATCGAAGTCCCAATTTGTCGAAGTGATGTGACATGATGACATCACCGGGGGTGATGTGGAAGTGTTCGACAATTCGACAGTTTGGTAGTTCATATTTTTTGTGAAAGTGTTGATGAGAAAACAAAATATTCGAAGTCTTGGGTTGTCGAAGTGATGTGGCATGATGATGTCACCAGGTGACATGGAGCCATTCGATAGTTCAGTAGTTTTGATAAAGTGTTGAATATATTAAATCCCCGAAGTCCCGAAGTGTCATGTATGACATCACCTAGGGTGTCGTGGACCTACCTAGATCTGCCATGTGTCACTCATTTTTGTACTTTTGACAGACCCTAAGTACTGATTGGGACCTGACATGTGTCACTTGACAGTGGGGGCCATGTGTCACCATTGGGATGGGTGACAGTTGTACTTCATGGGCCCCGATAGTTTAAGAAGTTTGAAAGTTACACATTTGAGAAAATTTGTTAGAATAATTTCCGGACCTTTGAAGTCCCGAATTCCCGAAGTCCCAAATTTCTAAAGTGATGTGGCTTGATGACGTCACCTTGAATGACGTGGAAACACAAGATGCATGCCATGTGTTAGTGTATTTTGAGATTTTGAAAGGCTGATTGTGTAGTTAGAACTTGACACGTGTCACCCCACATATTGGGCCATGTGTCCACTTCTTGGAATCTTCCACATAGTGACACGGTGTGAAATACTAAGTGGACCCCAGGGGTTCTCCAATTCGGCGTTCAAAAGAAATGAAGTGAGAGGAAGGAGAAACCCCCAAATCTCCGAAGAGCATATTAAATCCTCACCGTTCATTGAGAGGGGACATGCGACAATAAATCCCATGGTCCATATGATTCAAGGCATAAGTAGTTGAGGTCGAGGACTTCTGAAGGCCTGAAGGCCAGAGTCCATCTCAACCATTGATTACAAAGTACATGTGGCACCAAATCCCAAGGTATGGAGAAGAATTACTCTAGATGATTTGAGTTGTAGAAGTGTTGTTATTCAAAGACTCCCAGAGGGCTGCAGTTAATATCGACCATTGATCGGGATATGACACATGGAGGAAGAAGAGGATCTTCGATAGTTTGGCACTCCAGGATAATTTTTGTGATGTTCTTTGGAAACCATAGAATCTTGGAGCCCCAAAGCTCCTATCCACCATAGATAAGAGTAGATAAGGTGGACCGTATATCCACCATCCTTCATGAGTTCACTAGTTTGACGGTTCGAGAGATTTGTTGTGATGTACTTTGGAAACCGTTGAATCCTAGAGGCCAGAAGCACAGGTTAAGAACCTAGTTGTTAGCGTTGGTTCACAAATGCTGGTTGCATGAATTTGGGAGCCGAAGGAAAGGGTATATCTCCCTAAATATTGTTTTAAGAATAGAAAAAGGACAAATTGTTCAAATATCCATAACTTCCTGATCAAAACTCGGAATTGAGCATGGAAGCAAGAATTGCAAAGGTCTTGAATAGTGGAAGATAATTGTTCACCTAGAAGTTTTCTTTGAACAATCAATTTCTCAAGAAATCAGCAGAAAATAATTATGATATGTATTAATGAATCATAATGGTTCATTTTTTCATGAAATTATTAAGAATAGTTAGCCTGACAAAGTTTTGTTGGTTGCACATTTTTGCATAATTAACAGTTGTCAAATCTGTTGGAGTTACTTCACACACACCTAGGATTTATTTTTCCTAAGGTACTAAGATTTTTCCTATGTTTATTATTCATTATTTAGTATCCTGAAGTTTATGGGAGAATATTCCACCTGGAGAATTATCTCTTCAGTTGACACTTCAATTTGACTAGTTGAGTTGAGTCTAGATGTTGCATTGGTTTTGTCACCATGCAACATTGGGATAATCACCATGATAATGTTCATTAGTGTTGGTTTCATCACCAAAATGGTGCATTACCCTTTATTCCTTGATCTACTCCTCACTACACTCTGTTTCAGTTAGTTAACTAAAGATCGGTTGACTAGTTAACTCAGCTAGCTGGCAGTTCACTCCTGTAACTTCCTGAGAGACTAGTATAGGTGGAAGTTAACTCCCGTAATTACTGGTGTGTGTCCAGATCACTCTAGACCACCACTATGGTGCATTTTTTCTCCTCCAATGCACATTGATTTATTTATACAAAGTATATCATGTGTAAGTTATTCATTATTCATTACGGTTAATGATAATTCTTCCATTCTTTCTCTCTTGCTTCTTCTTTCTCAATTTATCTTTGCAAATGTGTGTGATATTTTCTAGATATATATGTTTTGTAAAGTATCAACACATTTACATGGTATCAGAGCTGACAGAATACTAAGAAAAAGCTGCACCAAATCTTTTGCAGGTACAAAAGATTGAAGACAATGAAAAGATGGATTTCCCAAAAAAAATCATTCTTACACCTTACAATTACTTTGCATGGAAGGAGAAAATATTCATACATATTTGAACCAAAGGATTGTATAGGTTAACCTTGAATACAAACCTAGAACCGACATCAGCCATAGAAAAATCCAAGTATCTAAATCAAATGGATGAAGCATTCATAATGATTTGCAGTCTTATTTCTCCCGATCTCCTTTTTCACATATCTTCCTGTAAAACCCCCGATGAAGCCTGGACCACCTTGGAATGGCTCTTTGGAAAATAGAATCATATGAGGGGACACATGATGGAGGTATAATTTCTCACATTGGATCCAAAAATCTTTGACAATATCCAATATTTCTTTACAAAATTCAAGGATTTACTATCGCAACTCAAAGCTTGCGGGGTTGATAAACCTAAGGACGAGAAACAAATGGTTCTCACTATTCTCTCCAAACTTGGTTCTGAATTCTCTATGTTTTTATTAACATTCCATTCAGTCAAATTCACCTATGGAGCCACATGGAAGATTGCTTCTCTTGAGGAATTTATCGAATCCCTGTCACAAGAGAAAACCAAGCTCATCAACATGGGAAAAATCAAAGGCCCAAAGGCGCATGCACTTACTATGAAATATGGAAGACATCAATATCAGAAATATAAATATAAAGAGAAAATGAAATCTCATGCACATCAAAAGAAGGAAGGGTACTCAAAACACTTCATCGATGCCTCTGGATCCAAAGGTGGAAAGGGAAGAAAAGGGGAGAAATGCATCTACTGTCATAAATGATTCTATCCAAAATATGCATGCATGCAAAAACAAATAGACATAATGACTCAAATACTTCAGAAAAACAACCTTGGATATCACATCCCTGAGGGTGCCAAGAAGAAGAAGCCAGAAGATCAGAATCCCAAGAAAGGAAATTCTAGCCATGCCTTGATTTCCATCAACTCCTCTCCCAATGCTTGGATCGTAGATTCAGGAGAATCACATCACATGGCTGCCACAAAAGTAGTCTATTCTTCATTGGATGCATGAAAAGGAACTCCTATTTTGATGGGGGATAACTCTCCAGTCGAGGTCACCGGCAAAGGAAGGATTGAACTCACCAACGAAAGTTTTGAGAATGTGTTGCACATTCCCAAACTTTCTGTCAATCTTCTCTCCATGTATCAGATGATGAATTTAGCACCAGAAATAAATTCATATTCACATAAAATGCATTGTACATCTATGAAATGCAAACCAATTCCAGGGTTTCTACCAATGAGGTAAATCATCAATCTAGATTGTATACATTTTCTAAATTTATTGAACCAGATTATGCTTTACTTCTTACCATACTGATGAAAGTAGTAGGATATGGCACAAAAAGTTCATACATTTGGATTTCATATATATGCAATAGCTTAGCAATCAAAGATTGGTTTATGGTCTACTGGACATCCATTTCTCCAAAGGAATCTGTGAGGGATGTGTTCTTGGAAAACACCCTCAAGATAAATTCGACAAAGGAAAGACTCACAGAGCTTCAGATCCTTTAGATATGATCCATAGTGACCACATGGGTCCTTTTCCACATCCATCAATAAAAAAATAGAGGTTTGTTCTCTTTTTTTGTTGACGATTTCTCATGTTTCACATGGATTTACTTTCTCAGGAAAAAATTTGAGGTCTTTTAACACCTCAAAGATTTCAAATCCCTGGTTCGGACACAGTCAGGAAAGAAAATAAAATTCCTCTGAACTGATAATGAGGGAGAGTATGTCAATCATGAGATCCAAAATATTTGTCATGATGCAAGGATTCAGTTGCAACACACAATTTCCTATACTCTGCATCAAAACAAAGTTGCTGAGCAGAAAAACAGATCTCTAAAAGAGATGGCATATCGCATGCTACATGAAAAGTCACTACCACAGAGACTATGGGCCGAAGCACTTAATTGTGCATCATACATCCAAAACAGATCTCCCCAGATATCTGTCAAGGACAAGACCCTCTACAAGGCTTGGAGCAGCCTCAAACGGGAAGTGACTTGTTGGTTGTGGAGCCTGGTTATCTTCCTAATTCAGAGGTATTTGTTTTCAGCCATGTTTATACCCCATGAAGACTTTACACCCCAAAAGAATGTACACTCATCCACGTGGGGGAGTGCAGAGGGGGTTACCCCCCCTGATGGGTCCAGGGGGGATATGCCCTCGTCTAGGGGGTCCAGGGGCAAGTGGGCCCCTGGAGGAAAAATTGCCTTGTAAATGTATATTGTAATTTAATTGTAAATATGGAATTTTCATTATAAGGTCATAGATCTAACGGTAGAAGTTATGTTAGGGTTTTTTTCCCTATAAGGAAACCCTCTTTTATGAGGGAAATGTATTGAGGCTATGGAACATAGTGAATATTGTATTCTGAGAGAGGATGATGTGAGAGAAAGAAGAGGAAGTTACATCAGGTTTGTTGTAGATTGTATCCCTTCATTTGTTGTATAATAATAAAGGAAGGACCTGGCAACTTCTTTGGTGGATGTAGCCCACACTGGGTGAACCACGTATATATGTGTCTCTATTGTATTGTGTATCTTCTGTGTTTTATTTCCACATTTGTTTTATTTTATTGCTCTGCGATCCTATTTTTCTAACAACTGGTATCAGAGTAAAGGTAAATCGCGGGAAAAGAGGGTTCCTGGTTCGAGTGGGAGCAATAACAGAAGATGGAAAGTTTAGGGTCAAGAAATTTAACGACCAAAACTACCAGTTATAGAAGATGTAGATGGAAGATTATTTATATCAGAAGGATCTATTCCTACCATTGGGCGGAATAGAGAAACATATGATGGCTATGAAGGACGAAGAATGGGAGATTCTTGACAGAAAGGCTCTAGGAATGATACATCTAAGCTTGACAGTGTCGGTGGCTTTCAATATTTAGAAAGAAAAAGACAATGAAGGATCTGATGGACGCATTGGCTAAATTATATGAAAAACCCTCAACATCCAATAAGGTATTTCTAATGAAGATATTATTTAATATGAATATGTAAGAAGGTGGGTATGTTGCAGATCATTTAAATGAATTTAATAATGTTACTAATAAACTAAGTTCTATAAAAGTGGACTTTGATGATGAGGTCAGGGATGTTCTAATCTTGTTCTCATTGCCAAAAAGATATAATGACTTGGTCATGGTTGTAAGTAACTCTTTCTATGGTTCAAATACTTTTAAATTTGATGATGTTTTTGGTGTTATCCTTAGTGAGGAAACGCGACAGAAAATCACAGGTGAGACATTAGGTAATGCGTTGAACATGGAGAACATGGGAAAACAAAAGGATAGAGGAAAGGGCTCAGGAAACCGCAGGAATTCTAGGAAGGGAAGATCCAAATACAGACTTAGAAAGATAGAGTGTTGGAATTGTGGGAAGAAAGGACATCTTAAGAAAGACTGCAGAGCTCAAAAGAAACAAAGACATGGATAACAGGAGAAAAATCAGGAAGCAAATGTAACATGTGATGTGTTACAACATTCTTTGAGTCTTTCTGAAGATAATATTTATGAGTCTTGGGTGGTAGATTCAAGGGCTTCATTTCATGCCACACCCCATAGGAAACCTTTTCTAGATTATGTTCAAGGTGATTTTGGACAAGTTCATTTGGGTGTTGATGCACCATGCAAAATTGTTGGAATGGGAAAGGTAAAACTAAAGAAAATCAATGGAAACCAATGGTTGTTGAAAGAGGCAAGACATGTTCCAGATCTAAGGAAAAATATTATTTCAACATGACAATTGGCAAGTGAATTTTGTATATCCATATTTACAGATAAGGCGTGGAAGGTCACCAAAGGGTCATTGGTGATAGAAAAAGAAGAGAAGGTAGGTACATTGTATTTATGTACTGGTAATACTGAATCTTCTATCTCTTTAACTTCTACATGAGTGGATACAACACTATGGAATCATAGGCTTGGATTGGACACATGAGTGAGAAGGGTATGCAAATACTTCACAAAAGAAATTTTTTGTCATATCTTAAACAATTTGATTTGGACTTCTGTGAGCATTGTGTTTATGGAAAGCATAAGAGAGTCAGATTTCTCAGAGTCGGAAAAGAAAAGAAGAGTGAAAGGTTAGAGCTTGTGCATACAGATGTGTGGGGACCAGCTCATGTATCATATCTTGGTGGCTCTCATTATTATGTTACATTTATTGATGATGAAACTAGAAAAACTTGGGTGTATTGCATTTGACAAAAATATGATGTTTTTGACACTTTTAAGAAATGGAAATCTTTGGTTGAGAATGAGACAGGAAAAAGGTTGAAGTGTCTCAGATCAGATAATGGAGGTGAATATTGCAGAAAGGAGTTTGATGATTACTGTTCATACCATGGGATTCGTAAAGAGAAGACAGTTCCAAGAACACCACAAGAAAATGTTGTGTCAGAAAGGATGAAAAGGACAATCATGGAGTGTGGAAGGAGTATGAGATTGCATGTTGGTTTTACCTTATAGTTCTAGGTAAGTGTTGCAGATACTGATGTTTACTTAATAAACAGAGGACCTTCAAGCTCTTTGGATGGTATAATTCTAGAGGAGCCATGGACAGGTAAAAAAGTAAACTATTTTTTTTGGAAGACTTTCGGTTGTGAAGCATTTGTCCATATTGATAAAGAAAATAGAACAAAGATTGAGGGAAAATCCAAGAAGTGTACCTTTATCGGATATGGTGTTAATGATTTTGGTTATCGCTTATGGGATTATGAAAATAAAAAAATCATTAGGAGTAGATATGCCATATTCAATTAGAAGGTCATGTACAAAGATCAATTGCAGGGAAAGAAATGAGAAAAAGAAAAAGCAGAATACACAGTGCTTGATGAGATCATTGAAAAATAAATTCCAAAGGAACCAGAAAATCAAAATGTACAAAAATAGGAGAAACAGGTACCTCAAACTTCTACAAGTGTTGTTAGAAGATCCACCAAGTTAAGTAGACCCCTTGAACAATACTCTCCTTCATTGTATTATTTATTGTTGACTGATTCTGGTGAACCAAAATGTTATGAAGAGGCAACACAGGTAGACACAAAAAAGAAGTGGGAGCAAGGAATGAAAGAGGAAATGGATTCCTTGGTAAATAACCATACTTGGGATTTGGTTTAGTTGACTATAGGAAAAAAAGCATTACAGAATAAATGGGTTTACAAGTTGAAGGAAGAATATGGAGGAAAAAAGTGGTACAAAGCTAGACTTGTTGTAAAGGGGTTTGAACAAAAAAAATGTATAGATTTTGATGAAATATTTTCTCCTATTGTTAAAATGACTTCAATTAGGACTATTTTAAGTCTTGTGGCATTAGAAGATTTTCATCTTGAATAGTTATATGTAAAACCAACTTTTCTCCGTGGGGATTTGGAGGAAGAGATTTATATGCAACAACCACAGGGGTATCAGGTCAAAGGGAAGGACAATTTGGTATGCAAATTGAATAAGAGATTTTATGGCCTAAAGCAAGATCCAAGGCGGTGGTATTTGAATTTTGACAGGTTTATGATAGAACAAGGTTATAGTAGATGTCATTCTGATCGTTGTGTTTATTTTAAAAGATTAGAAAATGGAAGCTATATTATCTTTCTATTGTATGTAGATGACATGCTTGTTGCAGGGTCTAATATACAGGATATAAATGTGCTCAAGAAGAAATTATCTAATTCATTTGCGATGAAGGATTTGGGTGCTACAAAGGAAATCCTTGGTATGAGAATAACAAGAGATAGGAAAAATCACAAATTGACATTGTCTCAGGGTGAGTACATAAAGAAGGTGTTGGAGAGGTTTAGAATGTAGAATGAAAAACCAATTAGTACACCTTTGGCCAGCCATTTCAAATTAACTAAGGAAATGTTTCCCAAGTCACAAGAGGATATAGAATACATGTCCAGGGTCCCTTATTCATCAACAATTGGTAGCTTGATGTATGCGATGGTTTTCACAAGACCAGATATTTCACATGTAGTGGGAGTTGTGAGAAAGTATATGAAAAATCCAGGTAAAGAACATTGGGAGGCAGTAAAGTGGATTCTCAGGTATTTGAGAGGTACTCCTACTCATTCATTGTGTTTTGGAGGTTCAAACACTTTTCTACAGGGATATGTTGATTCAGATACAACATGTGATAAAGATAACAGGAGGAGCACCATAGGGTATGTTTTTACTATAGGTGGAACAATAGTAAGTTGGATTTCAAAACTACAAAAGGTTGTTTCTCTTTCAACAATAGAAGCAAAGTATGTTGTTGCTATAGATGCTAGTAAATAAATGATTTGGTTACAGAGGTTTATGGAGGAATTGGGAAAGAAGCAGGAGAAAAGAAGGTTGTACTGTGACAGTGAGAGTGGCATTCATATTGCAAATAAATCAGCCTTCCATTCGAAGACTAAGAATATATAGCTGATGTACCATTTCATACGATCCATCTTGGAAGATAGACATTCGAAGTTGGAAAAGATAACACTAGCCAAAATCTTGCAGACATGTTAACAAATCGAGTAACCAGGGATAAATTGAGTTCTTGCTCAGTTTCAGTTGGTCTTCAAGCATGAAGGTGAATATGAGAAATTTTCTAGGTCAAAGAAGGTTCATAGTCCATCAGATACAACACCAGTGGAGTTTTTTAGATCAGTCTCCAAGTGGGAGATTATTGGTTGTGGAGCCTGATTATATTCCGGATTCAGACGTTTTTGTTTTAAGCCATGTTTATACCCCATGATGAATTTACACCCCAAAATAATGTACACTCATCCATGCAGGGGAGTGCAAAGGGGGGGTTACCCCCCTTGTGGGGCTAGGGGGTGAAACCACTGAAGGAAAAATTTCCTTTTAAATTTATGTTACAATTTCATTGTATATATGGACTGTTCATTATAAGGTCGCAGATCTAATGACAAAAGTTATGTTAAAGTTTTTTTTCCTAGTAGGCAACCCTCTTTTATGAGGGAAATGTATTGCGGCTATGGAACATAGCGTATAGTGTATTCTGAGAGAAGAGACTGTGAGAGAAACAAGAGGAAGTTACAGTGGGTTTGTTGTAGATTGTATCCCTTCATTTGCTGGATAATAATTAAGGAATGACCTAACAATTTATCTGGTGGACGTATCCGACACTGGGTGAACCATGTATATATATGTCTCTATTTTATTGTGTATCTTCTGTGTTTTATTTCCACATTTTTTTTATTTCATTCCTCCGCGATCCTGTTTTTCTAACATGACCCACTTTCGTATTTTGGGTTCACGTGCATGGGCTCAGATTCCCTATGAAAAGAGGAAGGCACTTGATCCACAAAGAATTGAGTGTATTTTTGTTGGATACCCCAATGGTGTGAAGGGATACAGACTTATTGATCTTTCCTCAGACCATCTCATCATTGAGTGAAGTGTCCAATTCGAGGAAAGTGTCTCACATGTACCTCAACAACCACATGCAGACACCTTCATTCGTCCACCTGTCTGAGACGATGAGAATGCACATGCTGACTCTTCTTTAGATGAGATTTATAATTCAAAGGAATCGAATGATCTAGATACAGATTCAGTATAGTCAGATACAGATTTAGAGCATCCAAATACAGATGCAGAGCCCAAGAAGAGGCCCAAGTGGGCACAAACTAATCTTTAGGATGCAGGGGATCTTGTTGGTGATCCAATCGATACTAGGAGGACTCAATTTGATTTCGAGGAGCCTCCTATTGCACTCACTACCACTGAATCATTTCCCTCCAAGAATATTTTCTTGGTTCAGTCTTCAGATCCATAGTCTTATGGCGAAGCTGCCGAAAATCCCTTTTAGGAATCTTCCATGCAGGAGAAGTACAACTCCCTCCTCAAGAACAAGACTCCAAGAGAATTTTTGTGATGTTCTTTGGAAACCGTCAAAGATCGGAGTCCCAAAGCTCCTATCCACCATATATATGAGCAGAGAAGGTGGACTATATATCCACCTTCATTCGCGAGCTCTCTAGTTCGGTGGTCTGAGAGATTTGTTTTGATGTACTTTGGAAACCGCTAAAGCTCGAAGGCTCGAAGCACAGGTTAAGAACCTAATTGTTAGTGTTGGTTCACAACCCATGGTCACATGAATTTGGGGGATGAAGGAAAGGGGATAGCTCCCAAAATATTGTTTTAAGAACAAAAAAAGGACAAATTGTTCAAATATCCATAACTTCCTGCTCAAAACTCAGAATTGAGCATGGAAGAAAGAATTGGAAAGGTCTTGAATAGTGGAAGATAATTGTTCACCCAGAAATGTGATCTGAACATTCAATTTCTCAAGAAATCAGAAGAAAAGAAGTATGATATGTATTAATGAATCAGAGTGGTTCATGTTTTCATGAAATTATTAAGAACAATTAGCTTGACAAAGTTTTATTGGCTGGACATTTTTTCATAATTAACAATTGTCAGATCTGTTGGAGTTACTTCAGACACACCTAGGATTTATTTTTCTTAAGGTTCTAAGGTTTTTCCTATGTTTATTAGTCATTATTCAGTCTCCTAAAGTTTAGGGGAGAATATTCCACCTAGAGAATATTCTCTTCAGTTGACACTTCAGTTTGACTAGTTGAGTTGAGTCTAGATGTTGCATTGGTTTCGTCACCATGCTAATGCACATTAGCATTGGTTTCATCACCAAACTGGCACATTACCCTTGATTCCTTAATCTACTCCTCACTACACTATGTTTCAATTAGTTAATTGAAGACTGGTTGACTAGTTAACTCAGCTAGCTGGTAGTTCACTCCCGTAACTGCCTAAGAGACTAGTCTATGTGAAAGTTCACTCTCAGCCAAAGTATGCACGAGAGATCCTTGAGATATTTCACATGACAGAATGTAAGTCTGCTCTGACTCCTTTCCTATAAAGATTCAAACTTGAGGATGGCAGGTATACTCCATTGGTTGACAACACACTATACAGACAACTAGTGGGGAGCCTTTTGTATCTCACACACTCCAGACCAGACCTCTCCTATGTAGTTGGCGCAGTTTCCAGATTCATGCAGGAGCCGCATGAACTACATTGGAAGGATGCAAAGTGTATCCTTCGATATGTATAGGGCACCATCACCTTTGGGATTCATTATGAAGTAGACTCTACATTATATCTCATTGGGTTTACTTATTCTGACTGAGCTGGCGATAACACTGATCGCAAGTCCACATTTGGTTACTCACGTAATCTTAGTTCTGGGCCTATCTCTTGGTCGAGCAAGAAGCCAGTTGTTATTTCTCTTTCTTCAGTCGAGGAAGAGTACAGAGGAGTAGTTAACATAACCATTCAGGTTGTCTGGCTACAACATTTTCTCAGTCTCCTAAAGTTTAGGGGAGAATATTCCACCTGGATAATATTCTCTTTAGTTGACACTTTAGTTTGACTAGTTTAGTTGAGTCTAGATGTTGCATTGATTTTGTCACCATGCAACATTGGGATCATCACCATGATAATGCGCATTAGCCTTGGTTTCATCACCATATTGGCGCATTACCATTGATTCCTTGATATACTCCTCACTATACTTTGTTTCAGTCAGTTAACTGAAGACTGGATGACTAGTTAACTCAATTAGGTGGCAGTTCACTCCCATAACAACCTGAGAGACGAGACTAGGTGGCAGTTCACTCATGTAATTGTTGGTGTGTGTCCAAATCACTCTAGAACACTACTATGGCACATTGGTTCTCCTCCAGTGTGCATTGATTGAGTTATACATAGTATATCTTGTGTAAATTATTCATTATCCATTACGGTTAATGGGAATTCTTCCATTATTTCTCTCTTGCTTCTTCTTTCTCAATTTATCTTTGTAAATGTGTGTGGTATTTTCTAGATAGATCTATTATATGTAGGTTCGACACATAAAAAATTAGCATAAAATAAGTATGATATATATTAATGAATTAGAATGGTTCATGTTTTCATGAAATTATTAAGAACAATTATCCTGACAAATTTTTGTTGGCTTCACATTTTTGCATAATTAACAGTTGTCATATCAGAGTCAACACAGAGTGCAGAGTGATGGAGGATACTCAAGTAGTCTACAAACAAGAAGATCAAATCATAGGGTTGAATTTCCAATTGGTTTTGGAAGGAACCCACTCCAATGGACATGGAGGAGGAAAGGAGGAAGACATAAATCTAGCTGAGACCATCAAAAAATTGCAGACATATGTCTAGAACCAGAAGGATGATAATGAGAGGATTATGAAGGCCAAGGAATAGAAGGAATACTTCAATATGAAGTTAATGAAAATCCTAGATAGAATTGAAAATAAGTTGGATAAGGAGAGTGGCTCTAGAAAATCAAGAAGCCACAAGACCCCTAAGAAGAAAGGAATATCAAGGACTAGTAGCAGACATTGCCATCACTCCCAAAAGCATGCCCATAGGAGATCACATAGTAGCTCCAATCCATCCTATGTCAGGAAGAATAGGAGGTCTAGGGTGGATGACTTGAAAGGAGAAATGAATAAGATCAAACCTCCTACTTTTGATAGAGAGCACAAGAAGGATGAAGATGTCGAGACATGGATTCTAGGCATGAGGAAGTACTTCCAATTGCATAGCTACTCATATTATGCAAAGGGAATAATTTATATCTACCAACTGAAAGGAAAGTCATCCATGTGGTGGGATCATATTGTGCAAGTGAATCACCTCAGAGAGAAAAATGTGACTTGGAAGGAATTCAAGAGGCATTTTGAGAAGAAATACCTAACTAAGAGGTATTATGATAAAAATATGAAAGAGTTCTTTGAACTAAAGTTGGGAAGCATGACTATTGATGAATATGAAAGGAGATTTCTAGATTTGTTGAAGTATGTCTCCTTCATCAAGGATGAGACAATTAATATTCAGAGATGCCTGAGTGGGATTCCATCTTTCATCAATTATAAGATCCAATATGATGATCCCAATAATTTCGAAGAAACTATAAGGAGAGAAAAATTATTATATGATAGACAAAAAGGAAAGCCTACTTTCCAGAAGGCTTGGGAGGACAAGAAGAAGTTTAAGAAGGAACAAAGGAAGAAGGGGAACAAGTCTCCATTTTTAAGAAAATTTCTTCAAGGACAACCATCTTTTAGAGTGAAAAGAATGCTTGAGGTAGGTGGGAAAAGGCCAAGGCAGACACTCATTCAATGTTGGGGTTGTAAGAGAGACCACATGTATAGATATTTTCCTCAGAAAAATGACAAAGTGAGAGTTGTCCACAATGTACAGTAAGTAGAAACAGTGGAGTACATGGGAAGAAGTGTGCCTAGTATCTATGAAACCCTGGACAACAAGTAAGTTGAGTTTTAATCATAGATGATTGAAGTTGAAGGTATGATCAATAACCATTCCTTTGCTATTTTGATAGATTCATGAGCTAGTCATATTTACATAGATCCTAAAGTTATGGATAGATTGTTTTTCCAAGAAGAAAGTATGAGAAATGTTGGCTGGTATATCTAACTATAGGAGCCAAGAGAAAAGTTGTTGAGTTGGTTAAATCATGTCCAGTGGACATGAATGGGTTGAGTACCAATGCAGATTTGAACATCCTTCCATTGGGATCATATGACTATCTAATTGGTATGGATTGGTTGGACCAACAACATGTTGTATTAGATTGTCATAACAAGGAATTTACTTTCCTGGATGAGGAAGGGAACCCAAGAGTAGTCCAAGGGATTCCTAGGGAATTTATTGTCCGAGAGATCTCAACAGTGCAGTTGAAAAAGAGTTACAGGAAGGGTTGCCAATTATTTGCAGACCATATGGAAGAAGCACCTAAGGATAAGGTGACAAATATGGAGTATCACTCACTCCTAAAATATTTTGAGGATGTGTTCAGGGAGATACCAAGACTATCCCCAAAGAGAGATATTGATTTCTTTATAAATTTGATGCCTATAACAGCTCTAGTATCAAAGAATCCCTACAGAATGAGTACACTAGAGCTAAAGGAGTTGCAAATGAAGCTTGAAGATATTTTGAAGAAGGGGTATATATGCCCAAGTGTGTTTCCTTGGGGTGCCCTGATCTTACTTGTGAAGAAGAAATATGGGACATTGATATTGTGCATCGATTTTTGACAATTGAACAAAGTGACTATAAAGAACAAGTATCCTTTTCCAAGGATCAATGATATCTTTGATCAATTAAAGGATGGAAAGATATTCTCAAATATTGATCTCGGGTTAGGATATCATCAAGTAAGGATCAGAGATGAATACATCAGTAAGACCGCCTTCAAGACAAGGTATGGTCATTACGAATTCACAGTGGTTCTATTTGGATTATCAAATGCACCGGTTGTTTTCATGTGTTTGATGAATGGTGTTTTCAAGTAATACTTGGACAATTTTTCCATTGTATTTTTCGATGAAATCCTTGTGTATTCCAAGTTAGAAGAAGAACATGAGCATCATTTGAGAATGGTGTTACAATTTATAAGAGATCACCATCTGTATTCCAAATTGAGCAAATGCTCATTTTATCAAAACATAATTCACTATTTGGGGCATTTCATATATGAAGAAGGGATAACAGTGGACCCTAAAAATATTGAGGCCATTAAAGGGTGGATGACACCTAAGAATGTGACAGAAGTCAGATCCTTCATGGGTCTATATGGTTACTAAAGAAGGTCCATTGCAGGGTTTTCGTGAATTTCTCACCTAATCACTTCCTTGCAAATAAAGGGGGTGAAGTTTCAATGGACAACAGAGTGTGAAAACAGTTTCCATCAATTGAAGAAGTTTTTAACCAATGCTCCAATTCTAGGGATTGATCATTTGAATGAAGATTTTGTGGGTTGCACAAATGCATGCAAAGAAGGACTTGGTGGAGTCCTCAGTCAAAATGGGTTCGTGATATGCTTTGAATCTAGGAAATTGAAAGAGCATGAAAGGATCTATGCCACTCATGATTTGGAGTTGGAAGACATAGTGCATGCCTTGAAGAAGTGGAGGCACTACCTCATGGGAAATATTTTTGAGCTAAGGACAGACCATAATGGTATGAAATACTTGTTTGATCAACCAACTTTGAATGCTAGGCAAAGAAGATGGTTGGAATTCCTCTGTGAGTATGACTTTGATATTAATCACATCAAAGGAAAATAGAACAAAGTGGTTGATGCACTCAACAGGAGAGTGAATGAATTTCATGCTACAACCATTAACATGTATCAAAGGAATCTTTAAGGAAAAATTTCTAATGCTGCAAAAGATGATTTGTAGTACATGGAATTGGTAACAAAATTATAGCAAGGTAAAATGCAGCAGAAAGTTGAATATTATGAATTGGGAGTTGATGGAATTCCCATGTATAGGAACATAATTTATGTACCGAATTCTCCTAAATTGAGTAGTACAATTTTAAAAGAGATGCATAATGTACCTTATGTTGAACACCCAGGATATCAGAAAATAGTTTTAGCAGTCAAGAGCCAATTATGTTCCTATACATGGGAATTCCATCAACTGTACAATTTTAAGAGAGATTCATAATGTACCTTATGTTGAACACCTAGGATATCAAAAAATAGTTTTAGCAGTCAAGAGCCAATATTATTGGCCAGGTATGGAGAAGGATATTGTTGAGTACATTGTGAAATGTTTGGAGTGCCAGAAGGTCAAGGCTAGGCATAGATACCCAGATGGGTTGTTACAGCCATTACCCAGTCCTGAATGGAAGTGGGAAGTGGTGAAAATGGATTTCATCACCCAACTTCCTAGACCAATAAAGAAGCATGATGCTATAATGGTGGTGGTGGACAAGCTTACTAAAGATTCTCATTTCATTCCTATGAAGGTTAATCACAAGGAAACCAATGTTGTTCATATCTATATGATGGAAGTAGCATGCTTGCATGACATACCCAAGACAATTGTGTCTTACAGAGACCCAAAGTGTACCTCAAAGTTCTGTAAGGGCTTATTCAAAGGGTTCAAAACAAATCTGAACTTCAACACAACTTATCATCCCTAGTCTGATGGGAAAACAAAAAGGGTGAACCGAGTGATAGAGGATATGTTGAGGATGTATGTGATAGAAAAACAATATAAATGGGAAGATTATCTACACTTGGTACAATTTTCCTACAACAATGGGTACCAAGCATCACTAAAGATGGGCCCATTTGAGGAAATGTATAGTAGAAAGTGAAACACACTGGTAATCCGGGACAACCCAGCTGACAGAGCAGTGGTTGGGCCACAATTGCTCAAGGAAATGGAAGAAAAAATGTTGAAGATTAAACAGAATTTAAATTCTTCCCAAGACATGCAAAAAATCTATGCTGACAAGAACATAACTCACAGGGAATTTAAAGTGGGTGATCATGTTTTCTTGAAGGTGAAGGCCAACAAAATTTCCCTGAAGTTGGGAAACTATTCCAAGTTGACAGCCATATATTGTGGGCCATTTGAAATCCTAGAGAGGATTAAACCAGTAGCTCACATGATTGCATTGCCTGCATATATGTCTATACATAATGTATTCCAGGTATCATTTCTTAAGAAATATATACATGATGCTAATCATGTTATTGATTGGATTGTGATTTAGGTGGAGCAAGAAAGCACTTTTCAAGTGACTCTAGTGCGCATTCTAGACCAGAAAATCAAACAGCTCTGGAATCGAGCCATAGGGATCGTAAAGGTCCAATGGACCTAATATGGTCATGAGGACACAACTTGGGAGCATGAAGATGTTATGCGGTCATAATACCCGCATATTTTTTAATATTTTGAAAATCTTTCTAATGTTATGTAAATGAGTTGCACTGAGGATAATGCAAAAATAAGGGGACGAGATTGTAAGACCCCAAGGCCAAGACCCTATTGAATTGTAATGATTTTTAATGATGTTATAGGATGGTGAGCCAAGTGTTTATAAGTTGGAAGAATTATGTGTTTATTAAGATGGAGTGCCTACATGCTAAGGCTAATGAGCTTGATTTTATATATGTAAATGTGTAAATCATTAATAAAAAAATACGTCGCTTCATGTAGACTGATCATGAAGAAATATTTATGGGGGACTAAGCTCCAATATGAAGGGAAAGGAAAGGGGGATGAAAGGCTAGGAAGTAGGGGCTAAGCTTGGGGGGTAAACCCAAGGGAATATTATAATTTATTTCCTAAATTAATAAATTTTGGGAATAAAACCTATTATCCTAAATTCCTTTAGGGAGAGGAATGAATTCCAAGTGGAGAGGAATGAGCTCCTAGAGAGCCAAGTGTCACCCAGGGCGCATGAAAATTTTTGTGGGAAATTCCATCATTGTGGGGGTTGGACATACCATTCTTGTCATCTTCCCTCACAAGTTCGCTCTCAACATTCTGACCATACTTTCCATTCTTTGTTCCATTCACTCATGCACTGAGTAGGAACGAAGTTAGCTAATTATGCCATTGTTGAACCATTTTCCATCATGAACCTCTGTATTTTGTTGAGTCGTCCCTTGTCTTCTTCGAATTTTCTATTATGGTTACCTGGTGGACTTAAGAGGTGGTTTGAAGAGGTGGTTTTTCAGGCATGTGGGTTGAATAGGCAGGTTGTCAGGCTTGTGAGAAACTCTCTCCAGGTGAGAGAGGTTGTTGGGGAAGTGGGATATCCTAGAGAAAGTCCAACAATAGCTATAGAGCTCTAATAATTCTTGATCTGGACTATTGTTGTATCCTTGGAAGGGAAGTGGAGTAGCCAATGGACTATGGAACAGTGAAGGTGTATATTCCTAGGGTGAGACAGGTATGTGGGAAACGAGAGTCTGTGAGTAGTGGGCATAAGTAGGCTCCTTGGAGGGAATCCTTCCTATTACATTGTGCATCTTTCCATAATCTCAGCCTAGCCTAGGATTTCCTTTACCCTGGGTGGAGTTTAGTCCCAGCTCAGGGGTGACCCACTCTTGATATCTGTAGTGTGGTCTAAGGCTAGGAGGTTTGTGGAAGGTCTGCAAGAAATCGATGGTCTTCTCATAAAAATACAAGTACCAATTTGACGTTAATTGTATGTTGTGTATCTTGTACATGTGTTTCAATTTTATCAAAATTTCCTGTATATTTTTCATGTATGTGTTTATTGTCACTTTTGCGTGAATATGTGTATGAACAGAATGTGTATCTTTATTTAAATTTTCATTAGATATATATGTGTGTGTGTTTTTATGAACTAAAACAGAGCATGCATAGTTGAGTGGCTTAAGACTAGGGTGTATTACAATCTGGTTTTAGAAAAAATTGGTTTTGAGTTAGTGGTGTGTCCCCAACTAGGTTGATCAGGGGACGTTACATTTTGGTATAAGAGCATTAGAGAAGTAAGTTTTTAGTTGGTGTGTACCCATCCTGGAGATTTGGGTACGTCACATATTCATCACCCAGTATGCGGGCCCTTGGAATCCAACCTATGGGATTGAAGCCCCATCGAATCCCAAGCTAGGCTTGTTCCTCCAAAATTGTCCACTAGTTGGGTCCTGCAAATACAAATGGATATTCCCTCCAAGAATATTAAGTCAAAGCATCATGATGAGTACATAAAATCAATAAAAGATTCATCTAAGTATGTAAATGCAAACTACCTCATCAAAATAAACTATTTCTCAAAGACCCTATGCACTTTACCAAGTTCGAGTATGGGAGGGTTGGCATAATGACATATTGGGTGAATTGTCCCTTACATTTAGGAGTGTTTCCCAAGGGGAACTCCTTCTAAGTCATGTGGATGATGTGATATGGATGAGGGGAAATATATTGGGCATTGGGTTCATGACATATAAGGGGTTGTATTGTCTCAATTATGGGTGCCTTTGTAGAGGGTGTGTTT
The DNA here is from genome assembly GCA_009831015.1 of Picea engelmannii. Taxonomy (NCBI): domain Eukaryota; kingdom Viridiplantae; phylum Streptophyta; class Pinopsida; order Pinales; family Pinaceae; genus Picea; species Picea engelmannii. The sequence goes on from ML777269.1 coordinate 67,766, forward strand.
CACCTTCATTTTCAATGCATCCTTTTTCCAATCCCATTCATTGGAATTAATTAATTAATTATCCAAAAACTTGGGTACACCCTAGAGTGAAATATATTAGCTTGGGGGTGAGCAACACAAGGACACTTGAAGCTAGAGGTACATATAGTGCCATATGTAAGGAAATAAAGGGACACTGCATGGGTGTACACACCTAAACAAGTGGGGATATTTATATTTATGTGTTTTATTTTGCAGGTCTTTGATTTTTTAAGAGAATCATTTCATTTCTCTCAAGACCTATTTGGGAGACCATCTGGAAGGTTTATAATCAAAATTTTATATTTTTCTGGCTACAAGCATCTGGGCCTTCAACCCCTTCTTCCCATGAAGTGAGGGACAACCCCTTTTTGGGTCAGTATACCTGAAAAACCCATAAGGTGAGGAGATGAGGGGCTGAAGTGTGGAAAGTGGCAAGTATGGTTAGGAATGACATGATGAATTGTCAAAAGGACTTCCCAGTAGCATACCTATCCCTAAGGGAGACCCACGTACTAGGGTGCAATGTCAACCACGAAGGTGAAACAGGGAAAATCACATAATGTCCAAGCAAAAGTCACATAATCAAAAGCAGTAATAGATGTAACAAACTCAAATGCCTTAAATATTGAATTGGAATTCACCATAATACCTGACTTGTACCTCATTGAGCAAGACCCAATGCCTTTTGGAGGCCATCTGATGTGTTGGATAGCATTATGATCAACTTGGAATGTAGTGGTGAGGTGGTTCTACATATTTGCAAGTGGACATTTTTGGTCAAGTTGTCTCTCGGTACTCCATGTCTAAAACCTGAGGGCCTCAAGACATCATCTCCTTATTTATCCCACAAAATGGGGATAACATTTGGCTCCTACTTGGGGACATGTGCTCATCATAGAGTGCATGAGAATCACAGTATCTCCTAGTAGACCTGTGCCTACACTAAAACAAAAAAAATATAAAATCTAGGGTGGTTTTATCACCCTTCGTCCATATATGTCAAAAAAAAATGAGAACTATTATAGAAAAGAAAATTTTAGCATTTTTTCAAAAATATCTAAACTAAACATGAAATCAATATGCAAGTAGAGAAAGATGAAATATGAAATGCATCTAAACTAAAATGAGAAATCAATATGCAAATGAAAGGAGAGAAATATGACCTACCTACTTACCTGGGGCATATTCCCTGAAGATGTCAAGTGATCCAAACATAAGGTCGACGAATAGATCTATCCACTAGTAATGACATATTTCTCCCATCCAAAGTTGTCAAGTAATACTTTTCTTTATCAGACTTCTTGTTCATGATGTAAGGGTCAAGCCGTGAGCTTTCATCCTTTTTTTCATAGTTGGGCTTGCCCTTCTTCTTTTCCCACATGAGCATAAAACTTCCTTCACTGTAGTTGATGTAAGGTATATTCTCAATGTATGGATAGGAAATAAGTATTTTGTTGACTATTTTTCTTGTGCATTCTTCATGTTCTTTGTCCTTGTTATCTTCTTTATTCAATATTTGGATAGACCTTGGCTCCTTCCCTTGGAACTTCACAAGATTTTATTTATACTCATTTGTCCTTTGGATTCTCATGTCTATGCATTCTTCCTGCATGAAAGGTAAAAATTTTGGATAATACTCAATAGTTTATGGAACCTCAACAAACTCACACTCACTTGTATAATTTGGACCATTGGGATCCATCACATGTTTTTAGGCCCACTCTCGAATATATAATATCTCAAAGGTGCCATCCCCTATGGGAATGTGTGCATGGGTATAATCCATGCTAAGGATACCTCCAAGAGAAGTATACCAACTCCTTGACAAGATCATCCCCCAAGTTTCTGGCACATCTATCACTACTATGTTCATAAGGAGGCTGATATGCAGAAAATCAATCAGGATGACTTCAACATTCTCACACATTCCATAAAACTTGACCCTTTTAGAATAAATTCCACACACATTTTTGTATGGTCGGGTAGTCTTCAATACAAGTTGTTCCATCACCTTAAAAGACATGAAATTTGTTGAGGCCCCAGAATCCAGTATAAAGTTGTTTAGGCAGAGGCCATTCATACCCAAAGAGTGATAAAAGGGAGGGTTACTGTCAATTTATCGATCAAGATACATGGTGTTCAAAATGATTGGAGTATCCTCCTTCTCGAATGGTACCCATAACAGTTTCAATATTTCCCTCCTCACAGAAGGAATTTTGTACATATTTGTTATAGGGATTGTCATGTTCAACTTCCCAAACTTGGTCGCAACATTTATGTTCAATTGAATCTCATATTCTATAGGAGTTGAATTTGGAAATGACTCATGTAATGGACGTGGAGGTGGTGGGGCCACCTTCTATGCAGATGGAGGAGGAGTAGCAGGTTGTGATGGAGGGGATGAAGGTTTATTTCTTCTAGCGTATGTCAAATATTCCCTCTTCCTTAGTTCCTTCGTCTGATCGTTTGTCAACTAGTTCAAGGCCCAAAGTCACCCTTCTCTTTCCCCCTTTCTTATATCTTTTTTAATATATTCCTCTATGACTTCTTCATCTTGTAAATTACAGTTCATATCCATGAATTTCATATTATCGAAAGAATCTTCATCTCATCGGGGACACTCATCTTCTTTGTGAGGATCTTGGCATGGGGAACATGATGGTGTCTACTATGTGTTAACCATTCCAACTAGGTTCGACGTATCAGAGACCTTTGTCTCTTATTGAGGCCTTAGTTTCCAACATGTCACATATATCTACTGAGGTCTGGGGGAAAATTTATTTCTCTCCACAGTGGTTAATCGGGCCATGATTTGATTCTATTCTTGGAAAAATTGAGTACTCATCTGATCTATCTTCTGATTCAAGAGGGATATCAGATCAAGACCACTGCTACTGGAATATTTAGCCTTTATCTCTGCCTTGACACAAGGGTATTGAAAAGGATCAACCTTTGAGTCAAGGATATTTTCTTCAATATCTACATTGTACTCTTTGGCTTTTTCCAAATTAGTGGGATTCTTGTCCTTCATAAAGAAATGGAATTTCCCATCAAATGAATTCATATAGAGGAGATGAATAACTACATCTGTAGGGCGTAGATATGTTAGAATTTGAATATACAACTTGTCAAACCTATTGTCAAATTCACTCAATGTCTCATACTCCTTCTTTTTAATTTGATTTAATTGAGCTAGAAGCATTGCATTGTCTTTCTTTGTTGTCCATATTTTCTTTAACAACTTAGCGAAGTATTCATAATATGCGATGTGATTATTAGGTAAGACTTTGAACCAACTCTGAGAATATTCGGTTAATGAAGAGGCTAGTAGCTTCATTTCCACATTTTCATGTTCCACTTCTGCATTTTCCACATCTCGGCACATGGAATAGAGATGATCATCAACAATGACCATATTATTTCCTGGAAAATTTGGCAACCACTTATTAGACTCTTTCATCATTGTATTAGGGTATCCAGAGATGGTGTCCATGTTAATGGGTTTATAAAGGTCATTTTCCCAAGGGTAATCCATTGGAGAAAGGGGAAGGCTACAATGAAAAAGGGTTTTGACAATGAGAGACTTAAGGGGAGACTTTCTTTGGTAAATTTTAGAAGGTTTGAACCTCCTTGGGGATAAAAGTATTAAGGGAATGAGGGTTTTTGGAAGGTGGAGTCACTAGATGAGATTCAATAAGATCTCATCAAAGGTGGAAAGGGAGAATCCTTTAGGTGGAGTCACCAGGAAAGCTAGGTACAAAGGCCTTGGAGTAGCTTGCAAAAGTGTCGTTAGGGTTCGGAACAGGATTCAAAATCCTTACTGGAAATGGTGCCAAAATGTCAACAAAGAAGCTTTATTTTAGGAAAATCCTGACCCAAATACCAAATGGTGACAACTTAGAGAACACCTACACATTGTCACCTTAGGTAGGTATTCCCATCATTTTAGAGATGAGAGAATCACCTCAAGGGGGGAATCCTGGTGACCCTAAGGGGAAATGAGATGGAAAATGGAATGATGGAAGTGTAGCTCCTATAGGTCAATATACTAAGCACAAAAATGGATTGAGAAATATTCTTGGTGGTAGCCAAAAGTTTCCATGAGATATGAGTATTTGTAAGGAGTGATGTACCTGCCCGAGACACGGGAACAAGAAAAGTATATGCATATAGTGTTAGGTGGAAAATCAAGTTAAGATTTATTTCATAATTTCAGCATTAAACAAGAGTATATATCAGCAACAAAAAGATAGTAAGATCTGAAAAATAAAGTTTCTTAAAGCTTAGTGAAAAGTATAAGAGACAAGCTAGCAAATGACTAGTTTAGTTCAATAAGACAGCATAAAACTTTAGCAACAATGTAAGGATGTTATAAACAAGTTATACATAATCAATTATCATCCTTATAGATGTAACAAACAATTTATTACAAATAATAAATCATCCATCAAAACTTGCCAACAATCCACCCAAAACGTCCACTAGCCTTAGTAGATTAATGTGGAAACATTTTAGCAACTTTCAACGGTTGAGTAGTGAGTTATAAATGAAAGTGAGTTAGGGTTTATACATCCCTAATGGATTTGGACAAAAAAATTATAACAGAATAAATAAGTACTACGAAAATTGATATGCCCTAGTGGCTCAATCAGGAACATAAATCATAGAATTGATTCAGACAATCTCAAAAGAGTGAAATTTCACGTTTACTGAGGCAAGTATTTTATATCTCCAATGCAAAAATCAGATTAATTCCTTTAATATTTGGGTGAATGGAGTATCCAAACATAATTTGGATCATAAATATCCCTATGGGTTTAAATACTCTTACTCCCTAGGGTATGCTAATCCAACTAGGGTAAAGTCTAGGAGGGTATACACACTCGTATTCCTCCAAGCAACCCTTACAAAAATGAATTGTAAACTTAGCAAATTAAATGAATCATAGTGGAGGGTGTATCCAACATACTCCTCCTAGGGTTTAAACCAACAATAACCAAGAAAGAGAAAGAAATAACTAACAATGCATATTTTTCCTGACCAATTCCAAGAAAGAGAGAGATCAAACCCTAGTTCACCAAACAATTTACCATCCAATAGCAAGAGAGAAAGCCTCCAATTAGAGAACACCACCTTATCTCATACAATAAACAATAAATAACAAAAAAAATCATTTGCACAAGAGATAAACACCATAAATCCTCAAGCATAGAGAAACTTTCAGTGAAGTACTTCTCGCAATGGGAGAGTTATGTTATGAAATGAGTTTCAAATGATCTCTATTTATAAAAAAATGTCTAAAACATAGTTTTTCCACATAATTTAGGGTAAACAAAAAATAAGGGGGAAAAAAACCTTACTTTTCCCCTTTACACAAATAATAATATTTAATGTTTACTTTGCACATGAAAGAAAAACCCTAAGTAAAATGTGACCCCTCTAGTGAGACGTTTTGACACTTTTCCAAGTCCTTGGAGATAAAAGTGGAAGTCGTTGGGGCTTCTAGAGCCTCCTCTTCATGAACCAATGTATCTTCCTTCAATTCAAATGATGCCAAGTGTCAATGAGTAACAACTCCATCACCAACAAACCCTAGCCCTAGGTGATGTCAAGCCCCAAAGAGTAATGTTTTTCCCATTTTAGGCAAGTCGTTCGGGTGATAGGGGATAGGTGAGGTCTTCCATGATGTATTATATTCCTCCAAAGGAATGTATTCATCATCCGGTATGTGGGACCTTGGAATCCAACCTATGGGATTGAATCCCCATGGAAGCCCAAGCTAGGATTGTTCCTCCAAAAGTGTCCACCATCTAAGTCTTGCAAAGACAAATGGATATGCCCTCCAAGGATCTAAAGTCAAAGCATCATGATGAGTAAGAAAAATCAATAAAATATCCATCTAAGTATGCACATACAAACTACCACATCAAAATAAACTAATGATCAAAGACCCTATGCACTTTACCAATTTTGAGTATGGGAGAGTTGACATAACAACCTATTGGGTGAATCGTCCCTTAAGTTTAGGGGTGTTTCCCAAGGGGACCTCCTTCTAAGTCATGTGGATGATATTCTATGGTTGAGGGGAAATTTTTTTGGCATGGGATTTATGACATAAAAGGGGTTGTGGTGTCTCACTTATGGGTGCCTTTGTAGAGGGTGTGTTGCATCTTCGTTTTCAATGCATCCTTTTTCCAAGCCCATTCATTGCCATTAATTAAATAATGATCCAAAACCTTGGGTACTTCCTAGAGAGAAATTGATTATCTTGGGGGGAAGCACCACATGAACACTTTAAGTTATAGGTACACAAAATTCCATATTCGAGGAAATAAAGGGACACCACATGAGTGTACACACCTCAACAAGTGGGGATATTTGTATATATGTGTATGCTTTTGGAGGTCTTTAATTTTTTAGCAGAAGCATTTCATTTCTCTCAAGACCAATTTGGGAGAGCTTCTAGAAGGTTTATAATCAATTTTTTGTCTTTTTCCAGCCACAAGCCTCTATCCCTTCAACCCCTTCTTCCCATGTAGTGAGGGACAACCCCTTCTTGGGTCAGTGTACCCAAAAATCCCAAGAGGTGAGGAGATTAGGGGATAAAGTGTGGAAAGTGGCAAGTATGGTCGAGATTGGCACAATGAATCATCAAAAGGACCTCCCAGTAGCATACATATCCCTAAGGGTGACCTACTTACTAGGGAACAATGTCAAAAGCCAAGGTGAAATAGGGAAAAGAGCATAATGTCCAAGAAAATGTCACATAATAAAAAGTAGTAATTGATGTAAAAAACTCAAATGTCTCAAATATTGAAATATAATTCACCATAATACCTGACTTGTACCTCATGGAGAAATACCCAATGTCTTTCGGAGGCCATCTAATGTGGTGGTTATCATTGCTATCACTGAGAGTCACCCGCATATTGTAAGAAGATAAGCCCAGTACCCATCGGAATGTCTGGTGGGTGTTGGTTTTATGAGTGGAGGTCGAATAGAAAAAACTCAGTACAAGAATGATTTTAACAAAGAAAATGGACAAGCAATGCATAGGGAAATGAGGTCCTCATTAACTTCAGTCAATGGTTTGAGTTTAAGGGTGAGTAGAAGGAAGACTTAGTGAGAGAGGTAGACAATTCTAGCATGAGCATCCGACCTTCAAGCAGCTTGATGAAGAAAAACCCAGGCTTAAGGTCACTCTTGAGCTCAAGTTTCAGACACTCAAATATGTCACAACAACATAATAATCAAACCTACATCATCGTGATATTACAACAACTCATATAGATCCTCCATGTATGATCATTTCAACATAAGGGGAAATAAGATAACAAAGGGAAAGTACTAGAACCTATCACAACAACATTATAATCAAACCTACATTACAATACAACTGTAACCCTCGACTAGATCCTCCATGCTCGAGTGTTTCAGCACAGTTTACACAAAGAGATGAAATAAGTTGACTTCTATTAATGCGAAAGTCTCAATTTTGATACATTGCCAGAGAACAATTCTGGCATCAAAATATTACACAGTAGGGAGCTTTGCTCAACCATTCGACCACCATAACAAAATCTTGAACTGATCTATTATACTTAGATCAGTCCACAACTACCAGGAGTGTGATCTGGCCATTCCATTCAAATCCTTTCGTCTGCGCCTTCTTCTGTCAGACTGTGTGTGTATCCTCCTGTCAAACACAAACTCATCTCAACATGGGTTGTAGGAAAAATCATCCATTGTGGTACCTTGAGCTGACAGTTTTGTCTCCATGGCTAGACCCTCTGTAATGTCCCCAAGGCTGAGCCCTATTGTAAATCTTGTTTATGAAATGAATTGTAAATATGTTTTATAGGCTGGTGAGTTGAGTTTATATAAGATAGTGGACTTATGTGATTGTTAGGCCAAAGAGCCTAAGTGTTGAAGGCCAAGAGCCTGATTTTGTACCTGTATTTATGTGGAACAGTAATAAAATATAAACATCGCCGCATGCAGACTGACCACGATGAATGAGTGATGGGGGAATAAGCTTCCATAGAGTGGGAAAGGGATTAGGGGTTGGAAGGTGGGAAAAGGGACTAAGTGTTGAGCGTAGGGGCTAAGCCTAGGGGCTTAGGTCCTTGGGAATAATATTTTAATATTATTCCAAAAGACATGTGAATAATATGTTTTATCCTATGTTCTTTTGGAAGGACAAACAACTTCTGAATGGAAGGAACACATGATGAAGGAATGCATGTAGTTTCATGGGTGACAAGTGTCAACCCAGGCGCATGCAAATAAAATGGTTGAGATGACCCGTGTTGGGGGTTCCTCCTCCATTCTACCTGACCGTCTGAGTGTGAACCCACCCAACCTCTGCAAGAGATACCCTCGTGCGCTCTGAAACAAAATGGTCGGTGTCTATATTTGCTTCGGGAAGGTTGGTACATCCCTGGGGTTATGAACTGTTAAGTCTGAGTCGACCCCTGCGTGGACAACTCATCATGCATCCCTGAGAACCAGAGCGTGAGTCTATCCCGTGTTGTCGGATTGAGAAAATGGAAGTGTCACGTCCTTACTAAGCCTGGTTATGTTGTTGCACCTGTCTTTTGCTGCCTGGGGGTGTTCGTGTCTGAATTCCTACTGACTGTGGTGTATGTGTAGTGTTGACCCTATGTGGCTCATTGGCCAATCGTACAACACTCTCTCTAGGTGAGAGAGGTGGTTGAAGTTGGAAGAACAAGTTGCTTGACCTGTGAGTGACTATCTCCAGGTGAGAGAGTGTACTGAGGAAGAAGAGAGCTCCTGGAAGGAACCCTGTAGCTTCCGCAGAGCTCAGAGAATTTTGGTTTAGCCTATTGCTGAAACCCAAGGCAAGGGAGGTTATTAGCCGAAGGAATATCTAGGTGATAGAGAAGGTGTATACTCCTGTGGTGGAACAGGCATGTGGGGAAGGAGAGTCTGTGGGCAGTGAATATGAGTGGTTCCTGGGAGAGAATTCCTTCCTTATGCCCGTGTGTTTTCCCTGTAACCTCAACCTAGCCTAGGATTCCTTGCCTTGGGGTGGATCTTAGTCCCAGCTTGGGGGTGACCTACTTCTAAGCTTGATGAGTAGTGCGGTCTAAGGCTGGGAGGTTCATGGAAGGCCTCCACCTGGTTGGTGGAATAATCATCGTTTTCAAAGATAAGTACCAGATGATATTTCAATTATGTTACTACATGTCTGTGTATTTATAATTATCATGTACTCTCTTGTGCATATGAGTTAATGTTAAAGCCATTGATTATTTATAATAACAGTAATTCTTATGCTCACTTTGAGTTTAAATGTGTTTACCCTGTTTTAAATGCATGTCATATATATATATATATATATATATATAAGATTGTTATTCTGCGAAGTAGCACCTGCCCAGATGATGGAAAGGGGGCGTTATAGTATGGTATCATAGCTAAGGTTTTGACGTTGAGCCTAGATGGGCCAGTTGAGTGGTATTTAGACCGAGGGTTTGAGGAGAAATTGTGTCTAGAGGACCAATTTCGGACCTTTGAATGCTCCTGAGTGTCAAGGAGTTACTTGACCGTGTTACCAAGATCATGAGGTGTAGTGTTGTTATGAAACCGCAACCGATGTGGTATCTGGCCACAGGGAGAGAGGACTCCACACCAGAAGTGTTGGAGCCATAGGATCTATTCAGGGAAAAGGAGAACCCTCGTGACCGTCAGATCCGAAAAACATGCACAGGGTTTAAAAACCCTTTGGAGTTGCACAGGAATGTGGAAATCGCGATACGCGAAACCCCAAATTCATCGGGACCATCCATCAGGGAGAACACGTGGCTGCTAGATGGTGTTTTGGCACCCAAGAAACCAAAAGGGAAGAACCTTGTTTTCACAAGTCGCGAAATAACGAAACCTAAAATTCTGAAACGATCTACACCGTAGATCGTAAGATAGGAACTTGACCGTTGGATCAAGTGGAGGGGTAGACAGTAATTTTGGGATTTCGACAAACAAAAGTTTGAGAGGTGTGGATGCACAAACTCCCGATGCCCGAAACCCCGAAACATCGAAAGGATCTGCGTCGTAGATTTGAGACAGGTCTAATCGTTGGATTTCACTTGGAATGGACATGGACACATGGGTGTGTACCACATGACAGTGGGACAAAAGAAAAGTGAGCATGGTGGGACCCGATGACGTTACCATAGATAACATGGACCCTCCTGAGGGTTCCACTTGCCATTGTAGATGTGGAGACAATTGTGCTATGTGGGCTCGGAGGGTAAAGTAAATCGGGATTTCAGGATTCACAAAGGAGGAGCACGAGGGCTCAACACTCCAACTCATGGATTCATGAGTTGCGAGAGGTGCTAGCACTTAGCCCTAGCCTACGGTTATATTTATAAGGCACTAGCGAGGAAGGATCCATACTCGTATCGAATCTTAGGTATCAACGTTTGGAGGAATAAGAGTCGAGGGTCTTCGACTCGCGAACTCGCGAGATTGCGAAGTTGTGAAATATTCCTTTGGTTATGAGGGTAGGGAGAAAGAGGGAGCTATCACCTGAAAGTGAGTATGAGAGTCTCGTGGACCGAGACCCCGAAACCAGAAGTCCCGAGTTTTGCAGAGCCAAACAAAGCTTAGAAAACTTAATGGAATCAAAACGTTTTTCTTGTTCATGTTGGTTTATGAGTGTTGTGAGTTTCTTGAAGGTTTAAAGGCCTGACAAACTTCGGTTGATTTCACATTGTGTGTGCAGAATTCAATGAGTTTCAGGTCAACCGTGAATCTATGCCGAGTATAGAAATGGAAAAGGTATAGATTTCCTCTGAAACAGAGGACGAAAGGGTAGGAAGGGATGTCAACTTGGGAGTCGAAGGATCAAACTCTAATGGGAATGGAAAATAGATGGATAAGGAAGGACATATGATGAAACTCATTGAAATATTGCAGAAAGATGCTCAGGCTCGCCGAGCTAATAGCCGAAAGTTCATGAGGGTCAAGGATTAGCAAGGAGAATTCAACTTAAAAATGTTGAAGAGCCTAGAAAGAATAGAAAGGAAGTTGGAGAAGAGGAGTGGCTCAAGAAAGACAGAGAGTAGCAGGACCCCTGAGAGAAGAAGAACATCAAAGAGTGGTAGAAAACATCATCGTCGCTCCCCAAAGCATTCCAGCAGGGAAGCGAACAGTAGTTCAAGCCCGTCCCCTACTAGAAAACATCGAACATCTGGAAGGGATGAATTGAAAGGAGAGATGAACAAGATCAAGCCTCCAACGTTCAATGGATAACATAAGAAGGAGGAAGATGCCGAAACATGGTTGCTAGGCATGAGGAAATATTTCCAACTACAAAATTATTCCCCTCATGAAGAAGGAAGAATTGCATTATATCAACTAAAGGGAAAAACATCCATGTGGTGGGATCAGTTTATGCAAGTGCATCACATTAGAGAGAAAGATATCACTTGGAAGGAGTTCAAGAGGTATTTCGAGAAGAAATACCTGACCAAAAGGTACTATGATAGAAAGATGAAGGAGTTCTTCGAACTCAAGTTGGGCAGCATGACCATCGATGAATACAAATGAAGGTTTTTGGAACTACTGAAGTATGTTTCATTCATCAAAGATGAAGCTGTCAAGATTCAGAGATATCTGAGTGGAATTCCACCTTCTACTGGTGACAGGATTCAGTATGATGATCCTAAGACTATGGAAGAAACAAGAAGAAGGGAAAAATACTTATATGAACAGCAAAGAGAAAGGCCTACTTTTTGGAAGGCTCGGGATGATCATAAGAAGTTTAGGAAAGAGTAGAGGCAGAAGGGAAACAAGCCTCCCTTTTTCAGAAATAGTCCTCAGGGACAACCATCTTTCAGAGAACACAGAAAGGCTAAAGTGAGTGAGCAAATGCCTAGACTTCCACCTATGGAGTCTTAGGGCTGTAAAGGGAGCCATAGGTACAGGGACTGCCCCCACAAAAAAGATAAAGCAAGAAACATCCACAATGTTTAGCAATTTGAAACAATGGAGGATATGGGCAGCAGGATGCCAAGGATATACGTATCCCTAGACAAAAAGAAAGCAGAATTTCAATTGCACATGATTGAAGTGGAAGGTATGATCAACAACCAACCATTTATTATTTTAATTGATTCCGGGGCTAGCCATAGCTATGTAGATTCTAGGGTGGTGGAAAGTTTGCATTTATCAAGAAGAAAACATGAAAGGTCTTGGTTAGTGCAGTTGGCTACAGGAACCAAGAGGAAGGTCACTGAATTGGTTAAATCATGTTCGATAGACATGAATGGATTGAGCATGAAGGTTGAATTGAATGTTCTGCCTTTAGGTTCTTATGAATTCTTAATTGGGATGGACTGGTTGGACCAACACCATGCCCTCCTGGACTATCATAACAAGAGGTTTACATGCCTAGATGAGGAGGGAAATCGGAAAACAGTCCAAGGAATTCCCAGAGCTTTGTTTTATAGAGAAATCTCAGCCATGAAGCTAAAGAAGTGTTACAGGAAAGGGTGTCAATTATTTGCAGTCCGTGTGGAGGAAGCATCCAGAGATGAAGTCTCAAGAATTGGAGACCATGAGGTACTCACAGAGTTCAAGGACGTATTTCAGGAGGTACCTCGACTTCCGCCAAAGAGAGACATCGATTTTTCTATAAATTTGGTGCCTGGAGAAGCTCCGGTGTCGAAAGCTCCTTATAGAATGAGTACGCCAGAGCTGAAAGAGTTGCAATTGTAGCTCGAAGAGCTTCTGAAGAAGGGGTACATTCACCCCAGCGTGTCACCTTGGGGTTCCCTAGTCTTGTTTGTGAAGAAGAAGGATGGGACATTGAGGTTGTGCATTGATATCTAGCAGTTGAACAAGGTAACTGCCAAGAACAAATATCCTCTGTCGAGGATCGATGATCTTTTCGATCAGCTGAAGGGTGCAAAAATATTTTCGTA